>CM077137.1:2420000-3020000 GCA_039645545.1 Dendrolimus houi | reverse complement strand
CGGCAAATAGGTAGTTAGAGTACTATAGCCAGTATGTCATTTTTTTAAATTGCAAATATGGCAATTAAGCAGTTAGAGTACCGTACCCAGTATGGTATTTTTTTTTCAATTGCAAAACCAGCAAAAGGCAATTAGAGTACCATAGCCAGTATGACATTTTTTTTAAATTGCAAATCCGACAATTAGGTAGTTAGAGTACCGTAGATAGTATGGCATTTTTTAAATTGCAAAACCGGCAAACAAGCAGTTAGAGTACCGTAGCCAGTATGGCATTTTTTTTTAAATTGCAAATCTGGCAATTAGGCAGTTAGAGTACCGTAGCCAGTATGGCATTTTTTTCAATTGAAAAACCGGCAAACCGGCAGTTAGAGTACCGTAGCCAGTATGGCATTTTTTTAAATTGCAAATCCGGCAATTAGGCAGTTAGAGTGCCGTAGCCAAATTGGAAATTTTATTTAAATTGCAAAACCGACAAACATGTAGTCGGTTCATATAATGGAAAGTAGTTAACGTTGCCCATAGATGTTTGCAACATCAGGGGCAAAGCCAACGCGTTGGCAACTTTAAGATGGGATATAGAAAATGAAAATGAAGGTATTTATTTCAAAGTAGAAGCTTACAGATTACTTATTAAGATTCAATAGCCTACCATCGCTTTCAAAGCAATTTTAGTTACTGTTAAAGCAGAAGAAGCAGCCCTACAAACTCCCCAGCAACATATCTTTACTTTATATTTATTATGTATACAACAACTAGGATTTGCCCGCGACTTCGGCCACGTTGGACGAAATAAGGTAACTTTTACGTGTCCTAACTACTTGAAACGCTCGTGGGAAAAGTCCCGCGGAATTCTCGTGATATAAAGTAGCACAGATTTCATGACAGAGCATTTGCTATTGATAAGTGACAATATCACAGCGGAATCCCAATTCTTTTTTCAACCGGGCCACTTTAAACCGCTCCCAAGAAAATTCCTATGGGATTCCCAGGATATGTGGTATCGCAGATTTTAAGTCCGGGAATTTTTTATCGATCTGCGAAAGCCGCATCGAAATCGGCCCCGTAGTTTTTGCGTGAATCCCGAACAAACAGAAAAATACAAAAAATCTATAAAACAAAAGACTACACTTTTACATTTTTATAATATTACTAGCTGCGCCCCGCGGTTCCATCCGCGTGATGAAGGAAAATCGTTATAATTTCGATAATTCACACTATATTTTTATAAATTACAGCCTATGTGTTATTCTGACGTGTATGCTATATTATTGTAAAGTTTCATCAAAATCCATTCAGTAGTTATTGCGGGAAAGAGTACCAAACATACATCCATACATCTATACATTCTAACAAACTTGCGTTTATAATATTATAATAGGTTAGTAGGATAGATAATGGTGATAGAATGGCAGGATTTGACAGGAGAATAGCAAGATAGGAGGATAGAGAATAGGATGACAAACAGGAGGCATAAGGATGGAATGGTATGGGATAGGAAAGATGGAATAGAGGAACTTCATCAGTGGGCCATCGGAGCTCTCACTCATCGTACAAAGCCATTAACTCGAGGCTAACCGTTTTACGCTGATATTCTGTGAGAGCGTACTATAACACCGATCGAGACGGCCCTAGGGGCTGAAATCGAGATGATTCAAGAATAATTCCAGCATGTCTCAACCACATCGAAAACTTACGAAATAATGCCCATGGCCACCGCTACAGAACGTATAGATAAATGAAAAGACATGTGATACATTGTTTTACCAATTAAATATTACATAAGTAGAATTAGTTTTATTAATTATCGTGGGAACCACATCACAACTCATAGAAATATAATTAAATCTAATTGGACGAGCAAACCCGCGGCATGAGTCTTGTTTCGCCGGACTGCAATGAAATCGGCGTGGGCACAGCGCTTACTGCGCCACCGCACACTCGCGCTGCATTTTGCCGACCGGCACCAACAGTCGTCCGCTGGAACGATAACAAACAGACGAACGCCGCTCCGCTATAATAATAATTATTATATATTATTTAACAAAATTGGATCTTTTGGTCTTACGCCAAAAGGAAGATTTGCACTGAAAATCAGCGTTGTGTCGGATATAATTCCGGCACAGCAATATGCTGAGTGCAAACCTTGTTTGCTGAAAACGCGGCGTACAAATTCTCAAAATATGCTCTGTATATAATAATGTATAACATAAGGTATGTAATTGCGTCGCTATTTCTTCAAATAAATTTTTTCTTTCTTTCTTTATATGAAAGAAAGAAAACGCCTTTTTTATATTTTGCAACCTTGCAAGACACAATATGTCTCTATGGCATCCTCATATTACATAATAATAGAGTCTTTATTTCTGTCAAGATTATTTACAATCTTTTTTATTTTTTAATAAACACTAAAAATGCAATAACATTTTTGTACGTTTATTATAATTTTTCCTCTTCAATTATGCTTCTGTCAACAGTTTGTCAGTGTTTGACTAAAAATATTAGCACTTCCTTCTTTATATATCTATGAAGCAAGCATTATGATCAAAGAAGACATACAAAGCTACGATACCTTCATAGGTATACGCCATAATACCACATCACGTATTTCTAGCTGTAAAACATCTGTGTATAGTAACAGTATTTTTGTTATGGGTAAAAAAATATACAACAAATTATTCTCTTTCTTAAAAATATTAAAACTATGACTAAATTTAAAGGTAAATTAAAAATATTTTTGACGAACAGAAGACACGTATTATTCAATTAACGACTATTTAAATGATACATTTTGACAATATAATATATGTAGATTTTAGTAATAATTGACAATTGTATAATTTATATATATATATATATAAAAATCAATTGCTGTTTCTTAGTGTCGCCAAAACTGGAGAACGGCTGGACTGATTTGGCTAATTTTGGTTTAAAATTATTTGTGGAAGTCTAGGGAAGGTTTAAAAGGTGAGTAAATATGAAAAAAATTATTCTGAGGCGGTACGAAGTTTGCGGGTCAGCTAGTAATTAAATAATAATAGTACTAGTATATAATAGAATAGAATAGAAAACACTTTATTGTTCACCGCATACACATAAAATAACGATTTACAGTAGTCACATTAAACAGTAAAAGTAGGAGCAATGCGCGGCCTTATCACTTTAGAGCGATCTCTTCCAGGCAACCCGGGCTATGGATTCTATGAATGGGAGATTCGCAAGTGTATGACGGTGGTGTGCAAATTAGATACATATATAAATAGGATATATAAATATCACACAATACATATACCTAAAACGAATTTCAAAAAATAGAGAAATAGCAATAACACATATTAATATTATTATATATTATTATATTAATATTATATAATGTTAAGTGTTAATTTACAATACCATTTTTCTCCGTGCAGGAACGGAAAAGAATACTAATTCCTGCGTTGGGGCAGCCTGTCGTAAGAGGCGACAAAACAACCCACAGCCAGGTGGTAGGGCATTTGCCCGACTGGATGGCTACCACCCCTGGTCTACAGTATGCCATAACAACTTCGAGTTGTGTTCCGGCATCAGCGGCCAGGTTCCAGTTTCTCCTTCAAGGCCGGCAGCACATTGGCAACGCCTCTGGTATTACTGATATCTATAGGCGACGGTAACCTCTTTCCATTTTCCATCACAGTTGAGCCGCCAGCCTGTCTGCTGTGTCAGCAATATTTTTTTTTTTAAATGTGCGTCTCGGGACGCCCTACAGAAGTGGTAACTTAAACTAATCTAAGTTGAACTGTTTAATATTGAAATTGTTTAACTTGAGAAAAGCTTGGGTTATTACTTAAATTTTATGTATATAGCGCGTGGGTTAGAGTGAGAGAGGAGGAGCCTGTCTACCGCTGCCGTATGCGTGAGAGAAAAGGAAGCCATAGAGACTGGCACCGGAACGCGTTACGTAACGAAGCGATTTACCCTCCCATAAGAAGTTATTACTTCAAAAACCATGCTATACCCTAAAAGGGTTCATGTATAATCATGTATATGTATCTACATTAAGCAATGAATAAAATCAATGAATTGACATACGCCTCCTCCAAGTTTGTCTATGTTAGTTTATTTCTCGTTTTTCGCAATCACAATTACCCTGGAGTCCTTGTTATATCATCTTCTCATCCTTAAATTACATAAATTTTATTAAATTGACAAGAAACATCTAAAAACTAATTAGCAAAGAGTTATTTTAATGAAGCATTATTAAAAACTAATGATTTTCCCGACACATGTCGTAATTTGCGAAAATCAATGAACGCACGCGATACATCGTTATACCAATTAATGAACTATTTTAATGCTAATCGAATGTGACATTCTGCTTGCGTGTGCGCATACTTGGCTCGACTCACATGCGATTAGGAAAATATAAAAGAAATAGAAGATTAACTTATTGTTTAATGTTTAAACAGGAATTTCATTTGTTTTTTTTATTCTTCATAATTATATAAAACAATATCGGCTTAGTATTATCTTAAGTTTTCGTGACTAGTGCACGTAATAAAACACCGTTTTGTCTTACAGCAGCAGCATTAGCATTTCAATGAGGAAATGCGAATAGGACCCCGAGTCTGCAACTCGTATTGGCAATTAAATCGAAGTGGAATCTTAACTTTCGACGGTTTTAGTAGTTTGTAAACCATCTCCACCAGGGGCATGATTTTTTGTGAAAATTACAGACTTGGACTCCTGTCCTTTGGGAAATTTCTCAAGTGACAGCGGTTCTGGCACTCTATATCCTACACTAGTTTTAATTTGTAATCTTATACTTTTCTTATAAAATCACTTCAAAACTGATTGAATTTATATGTGTGCCATTAAGATATGTAAAAGTTATTTAAATTTCAAAATAATCATTTAAATAGATTAACATCCGTGGTCTTTATAAAACGCCGCCAACTTGTTATTTTCTCGTTAACTCAATCATTTATGTTTTTAATGCATTATTAATCTACATTTATTAGTAATTCAGCGATAAAATCATGCCAACTGCCACGGCAGCAATCGGCAAAAGAAGTCAAAGTCAGCAACGTGAATATGCTAAGTTCAACATACGAGTATGTTGGGTTTTATATTCGCTGCTGTTGTGGCTGGTAATGATATATTGTAATTTTGACCTAGTAATATCTTGGTTTTTGAGTTATTTAATTATTCTATGTCCATTATCAGTCTTGAGAATACATATGTAACAAATTACAACAAAATGGGTAATGTAGTTTTGTAGTGAAAGCGTACTAGACAGACATTACTTTCACATTTATAATATTTGTGTTAAAATGTGTAAATATCGAAACATATTTGGTGTAACTTATAATAATAATAATTAATAATGCATACATGATAAATAATTAATTAAATAATTTGTTTTTTTATTGCACGAGTTCAGCGTTTCCATCAGGCAGCGGCCAGCCTGATGGAAAGCGGTTACCGTCGTCTATGGACATTTGTAACACCAAAGGTGCTACCAATGTGCTGCCGCTCTCTAAAGGTACTGGCCACTGCATTTTTTTACCCGTGCAGGAACGGAGAAAGAATACAATTTCCTGCGTTGGGGCGGCCTGTCGTAAGAGGCGAAAAACAAACCACAGCCAGGTGGTAGGGTATTTGCCCGACTGAATGGCTACTACCCCTGGTCTAGAGTATGTCGCCATAACAACCTTGAGTTGTGTTACGGCATTAGTGACCAGGTTCCAGTCTCCCTTAAGAGAGAAGCAGCGCATTTGTAGCACCTTTGGTGTTGCAAATGTCCATAGGCGATGGTAACCGCTTTCCATCAAGTGGGCCGTCTGCCTGTCTGCCGAACTCCTGCAATAAAAAATTAAAAAAAGCTAATGCCGGAACACAACTCTAAGTTGTTGTGGCGACATACTCTATACTAGGGGTGGTAGCTATCCAGAGGGGCAAATACCCTATCATCTGGCCGAAGAAAAATTGTGTTCTTCGTTCCTGCACGGACAAACAAAGAAATTGTATTATACATTTATAAGGTGAAACATGTATGTATCACGTAGAACTTATATAAATAAATAAATAGTTAATAATCGGCAGACAAACACACATATTGAATGTCCCCTTTTTTTTTTTACCAGGGGAAATCCGTTTGAGGACTAAGCCGCGACAAGGGCAGAACCTTGGGGGGATAGTTCGCGATCTAGTGTGGGATTCGCCAGATTGGGGGTGGCACTAGCATGCCCAGTCAGAACTGGTGCCATGCTATTACCACTCCCCAGATAGGGATACCTACTAAAACCCCTGGGTGTTCCGTCCTTCGCCTTATGCCAGGGCTACGGGTATATGACCTAGCCTCTCCGCAGCCCTGGCAGGTGTGCGCCTCACGAGGCTTCTTCCACTGCTGGGGGACTACTTTAACCCCCGGCATCTTTAAGCTCTCTTGGCGTGGGGCGGTCTGTAACTCGCCCCATGGGAGGAGAGGTGAGCGCGCGCAGAACACGCCGCGCCCCCATCTCGACGGCATGTGCAGGTGAGTGAGAACCTCTATACCCCAAGAGGCCCCACCCGCGCCGCCCGCTTACGGTGGCCGAAGGTCCTGATTGGCCCTCCGCCGCCGACGCGTCCTCCTTTGGCGGGAGCGGAGCAGTGATGTGCGCTCACGCTCCCGCTCCGCCTCCTCCTTCGCAAGCATAACGCGCTCGCAGAAGGAGGAGACAGCGTCCCATCCGGTACGGCTCCCGACCATGGTGCGCACCACGGCCGGGAGCGAGAGGTCTAATCCGGTAATGGCGACGAGGTCTTGGCGTTGCTCTGTCCAGGCAGGACATACCTGGAGGGTGTGCAGCGCCGTATCCTCGTCGCCGGTGTCGCAATGATGGCACCCTGGCGTTGGCTCGCGGCCTAGGCGACACAGGTACCTTCCGAAGCAGCCGTGCCCCGAAAGGACCTGTGTCAGCCGGAACGTCAGGGTGCCGTGTCTTCGTTTTGTCCAGTCCTGCAGGACGGGCCTCACCGCCTCTATGATGGCGAGGCCCGCGCTGGGGTGTCTGAGGCGCTCATCCCAAACCACCATGGTGACGTCGCGGAGCTCCGACCGGCAAGCCCCTGTTTCCTGAGGCGCCGGTCTCGTGCCCCTCGCCAGGGCCTCCTTGCGCCACTGGTACAGCGACGCGAGGACCCTGGCTTCGAGGTCCCACGGTGAAGATCCGGCGAGTAGTGAGGCCGCTTCAAAGGACACCGTACGGTATCCTCTTATCGCCCTGACAGCCAGCACTCGCTGCACTTGTCGCAGCAGAGCTACGTTTCTGGCCGTCAGGCGATCTGCCCAAACGGGGGCTCCGTATAGGGCCATAGACCGCACGATGCCTTCGAAGAGTTTTCGGCACGTGGCTTCAGGCCCCCCAATGTTGGGCAGCAGACGCGATAGCGCTCCTGCCGCCTTCTTGAGTTTGGGAGCCAATTGCCGAAAATGTGCCGAAAAGTCCCATCGACTATCGAGAACCAATCCCAGGTACTTCATGGCTTCCCCGATGCCGATGCGGACACCTTCTACAACAATGTTAGTGTCCGGAGGTGGTCGATTGCGAGGGCCGTGAAAAATCACAGCCTCGGTCTTCTGCAGAGCCACCTCCAGACCTAGCCGCCGAATCCTGCCTACTATTTGTGACACCCCAGCCGTGCTCAGGATGCACGCCTACCTATGGGTCCTCCCGCGAGCGGCGATCAGCGTGTCATCTGCGTAGCAGATGACACTGACGCCAGGGAGGACCCGACACCGTAAAGTCCAGTCGTATGCGATGTTCCACAGCAAAGGGCCTAATACCGATCCCTGTGGAACACCGCATACCATGGCTCGTCGACTCCACCCTCCTCCGTGGACCCGGTAGTTTACGGCTCTGTCATTTAAGTATGCCCCGACTATTTGGCGGAGGTAGGTCGGCACCCCGAAATACCGGAGGGCCTCCCTGACTCAAGCCCAGGGCAAGGTATTGAACGCGTTGGCGATATCGAATGACACTGCCAACAAGACCTCACCCCGGGAAACCGCGTCTTCCGCCAGGCCTCTCAGCTGCATTATGGCGTCCAATGTAGAGCGCCCTGGACGGAAACCAAATTGATTGTCCGCCAGATCCGGCCCAGTAGTCGTCAGATGCTGGACGAGGCGGTCTGCGATTATTCTCTCGAAGAGTTTGCCCACCTCGTCCAACAACACAATAGGCCGGTAGGCGGACGGTGAATCCGCCGGGCGCCCTTCCTTCCTCAAAAGGACGAGTTTCCCGGTCCTCCATCGGGCCGGGAATCGTCCTTGAGCCAAACATGCACTGAAGAGGCGTAACAGTCGGGGCTCCAGGGCGTCGTGGGACAGAACCCACGCACGCCCCGGTATGCCGTCAAGGCCGGGGGCGGAGTTCTTGGCTCGTAGCCGTAGCATCGCTGCCCCCAGCTCTACCTGGTCCACTGTGGGCACCGGGTCTTCGTCCGCGCTGGTCTCCGCATCTGGTGGAGTCATGACAGGAGGTGAGTGCTCAGCCCTAGAGGGGAACAGAGCGCCAACCACATCGTTCACGAGGTCCTGGGAGAGAGACTCGGTCAGCGGAGGTGCCCAGGCGCGGAGCTTATTCCGCGCCATCTTGAACGGCCGCCCCCAAGGGTCTGCGTTAAGACTGACCAAGAGCTCCCCCCAGGCCGCGGATTTAGCCTCGCGTATGGCAATTTGAAATTCTCTTCTGGCGCTCCTGTACCCCTCGTACAGGCGAGCTGCTACGGCCGCTGCGTCTGCTGCGCGACGACGCCGTCTGCAGTGCCTGGTGTACTGGCGGTGAGCCAGGTTGCACGCCCTACGCAGTGCTTCCAGCGTGGGGCTCCACCAGTACACCTGACGAGAGGGGCGAAAGTGGCCCCTCCTGGGCATCGCCGCATCACAGATGCCCGTGACGAGCGACCGTATGTCCTCTGCCTCCTGCTCAACCTGGAGAGGTTCTACATCGGGCCCTGACGACCATGTTGCGATAATCAGGGCCTCGCGGAATACCTCCCGGTCCAGTTTCCTAAGCGCCCAGCGTGGACATTCTCCTACCGGGGCCTCTGGGGACGGGGGCTCCGAGCGTCGGGCGGAGACGCTAAACCGGATGTACCTGTGGTCAGAGAGCGTCTCCACCCTCTCGAGTACCCTCCAGTCTCTCACGCGGCGCGCCAGTGCAGGGCTGGCGAACGTGAGATCAACAATCGAGCCACCCTGCTGGCGCACACACGTGAGTACGGAGCCCCAGTTCAAGACAACGAGACCCTTCGTGATGGTCCACTCCTCCAGTGCCTCACCTCTTGCACACGTCCTCGGGGAACCCCAAGCCGTGGACTTGGCGTTGAAGTCCCCAAGTACGAGTACAGGGCGAGAGCGATTAAGGGCCACCACCGTGCCCACTTCATATAACCAACTCTCAAAGTCGACGAGCCGACGGTTCGGGGAGAAATAGATGGCGATCACCACCACCTCCCCGATTGTGGCCGCCACATAGCCGCTACCCCTCACTTTGTCGCTAAGGGGCGGGCATGAGGCGGCGGTTCGAACAATTATGGCCACCGAGCCATCGAGGTCCCCCGCCCAGTCATCCCTGGGGGGGACGTAATATGGCTCGGCGACCACACCAATTCCAATGGACCATTGTGCCATACTCTGGATTAAAAGATCTTGAGCAGCAGCGCAGTGGTTCAGATTCCCTTGTATCACTAGGATGGAGGTAGCCATTGGAACAATTACTCCTCCATCCTAGTGGCGACAACCGGCTCCAGCCCCGAAGGTTGTGTCGATGGAGGGGGTTCTTGAATGACATACCCCTCGGCCGGAGCCTTTCTTTTCTTCTTCTTTCCTCCTCTGTTTTTTCTTCTCTTTCTAACGTCAGTCCGGGGTTTTGGTTGCGTGTCTTCTCTGGTTTGGGTGGTGGTGGGGGGGCCTACGCTCATGCGCATGGCCGGTACTCCCCTGCACATCCAGTGCCCCGCCACCCTGCCCGCCGCCGCGCAAATGCTGCAATGCGGCTTATTAGAGCAGGTGGCGGCTAGGTGTCCGGGTTGACCGCAGCGGTAACAATCCCGACTGCGGTCCACAGAGGAGGAGCAGGTGCAAGCAACATGCCCCGCAACAAGGCAGCGCCAGCACCGCTCTGACCGCTTCGGCAGGATCTTGATTCCCGCCGAAGCCCACCCCACCATTAAAGTCTTATCTTTCAGATTCTTAGCCGCCGCCACTGGGCACGATACTATTATGTAGCCCAGTCTGTCTGGGCCCAGACGCATCCCACTTGAGCTGAATCGCTCCGGGTCATGGTCGGTGACCCGGGCGACGGCGGCCACGACCTCATTTGCTGTTGTGAAGTCATCCAGGCCCGAGATGCGCACATTGATGCATTTTTCGGGCCTGGAGACCCTTGTCTCCTCTTCAGGAAGAACACTCTTCAATTTAGCTGCTAAGGCGTCGGCCTTTTCCAAGTTGTCCTTCCCTGGGAGGAGAAGCATCCGCGCACCCGTCCGTGCTGTCTTGAGCTTAAGGCCGGCAATGCCCAAGTCGCCGAGCCTAATGTTTGCTTTAGCCTTGGCCATCACGTCTGCGTATGTGACGCCCTTCTCCACGGCCGCAGGCAGAAGGGTCAGCACTACAACCGTGGCGTTGGGCTCCTTCATACGCGGACCACGGGCAGCTGCAGGCGTCAGCGGCTTGGGCCGCGGCCTCGGGGCTGATGCCTTATCGGCGACGTTAGGTTGGCTTGGTGGCTTGCTCTTTTTCTTTTTACGGGCAACCACCGACCAGCCCTCTTCCAAAGCCTGGGCCTGCGTCCTGGGTGCAGAAACAGGCGGCGCAGCCGCTTCCTGCGTCACCGTTACCGCCGTCCCTCGCCCTCTTCTTTTTGAGGGAGGAAGTGGTGGAAATTCGGCGACAGGGGGACCTTCGGCAACTCTTTTCCCGGACGTTACGGGGGATTGCGTATTCACCCACCGGGCGTCTGCTGCCAACGCCGGGCGGTCTCGCTTCTCCGGGAGAAGTCTGTCGTCAAGAGCTGACAACTTGGCGTCCACCATCTTCCCTATTGAAAGGGTGAGGTGACGCAGTAGCTCCTCCTGGCTAAGTTGCTGCCCCTCTGGAAAAGAGGATCGAGGCAGTGTCCTCGTCTGTGGTTTTGGAGGAGGTGGTGGCGGCGGAGGCGGGGGTTCACGACGGGAGTGGGCAATCTCAGCCCTAAGACTCGCTATCTCCGTCCGCATCTCCATCACTTCATTCTCAAGGCGACGGTTAGCCGCCTCAAGACATCTAATCTCTTCCGACTCGGTCCGGCCTCGCAATACCTCAAAGGCGTCGTTGAGGATGCCGACCGAGTCGTTTAGAGACTTAACAAACGTCCCTTTAAGGCCCCGGGGGACCTTTGCCACATGGCGTATAATCCCTAGGGCATTACGGACGTCCGTTTCGATGGCTTGGGCCGTCTTGGCCCCCGCCTCATCCATGATGGACCCTGAATGGCCCAAGAGCTCAGGAACCTGCCGAGCTATTCGGGATTTCTCGGCTGCTCTACACAACTCGGCGGCACGCACCTCGTAATCAGCCAACTCAGGACCGACTCTACTAACTTGGAGGATTGCCTCCTTGGCTTTGGCTAGGCTCGCAGACGCGTCGCAAATTCCCGCCGCAGGTGGAGACACTTTGCGAGGGGCTTTAGTAATGTGACTCTCCTCACCGCTGGATGCGGCGGGGTCTCTGGGTCCGCGATAAGGCGCCGGCCTCGGCCTCTTCTTCCGAAGGCGCAAGCTCCACGGCTCCGCGAATCTCTCGCGATCGGAGCCGGAGCGAGAACGCGATCGGGAGCGGGAACGAGTGGAGAACACTGAGACGTTTGAGTCCGATTCCTCAGTTACTCCACCCGCCATCCCGCTCGCAGCGCAGCTCATGGCTGATGCTCTGCTACTGTTCCTACTGCTGCTGCGTGTAAAGATCACTTCTCCGCCCATCTCGGGCACTTTTTTCTTCGATAGCGACCAACTTGAGCGTAAAATTGCCCCCCCCCCCAGAATACGATGGGAGGCTTCTGCCCGGGCCATAGGTGCCGGCCACAGGGTGGGATTCGCCCTCCGTAGAGGATCGACCCACCTGGGGTACTACTTCTTCATTTTGCACTTCCATAGTTTGTTTTTTTGAACTCCGAAGAGTTAGTTGTCTCCTAGAAAGGAGACCATCTCAATGCTCATAACTAGCTACTTATAAACTACTAAGAACTGTGGGTGGCGTGCGAAGTGCCTGAAATCAGTACACCCCGCACGTCACCCACGGGGCGCTCGCATCCGGGATAACCCGCCTGGCATGCAGCTTTAGGCACGCCGACCAAGCTTCGGGTAGGTGAGGGAGTCGATCCGCCCTAAGGGCGAGCAGAACGAGACGCTCACCCAGACACATCCTTCGATCTTCTTTCGCGGTGCGGGTGCGGTCGGGTAAGACCACCGCCACCACACCCAACATCGCACGATGGTGGCGAGGGCTACAGGGAGGCAGACCGCCCTTAGGCCTACTCCATCACCAGTCCAGGGATTGGCTCGCGCCTGGCCACCAGACCCGTCGCCGCCACATCGCTAAGAACTTGTCCGCCTAACGGACAGGCGCGAGTGGCTCACCAGCAGGGAAAGGAGAGGTAGTTGGAAAGGAAAGATCAGAAGGAGACTTTGGGAACGGAAAGAAGGTGGTACACCACTGTCACGGCTAAAAGGGGAATGTGACAGTGGCCGCTCGAGGCCCCGGGGACGCATCCCCTTATGCCTCCCACGGACGTAGGGGGTGAAGTCCGTGGGGAGCACCCCCTGGGGGGATATTGAATGTCCCCAAGCTAAGCTAGTTACGCGTGTGTTATGGGTGATATACAGCGGACCACTCTGGGGCCGATCCCAGACATCCAGACCATAGTAAGCATCTTATATCTCCATGTTTCTAACAAATAAATGAACTAACTATCTCCATTGGCTCAGCGATCCAAAGTGAGTCTTGGCCTCCGAAACGAGAGCATGCCACTTTCCTCTGTCCTGCTCAGTGTCTTGCCAGTTGCGGGCTTGTAGTGCGGTCAGGTCAGCTTCCACTTTATCCTTCCAGCGATACTTCAATCAACCGGTCTCCAACAGACTGGTCGCCTTAAGTATGCTTTCTTCACTCTCCGGTCCTCCTCCATCCGTTCGACATGACCGAGCCAGCGGAAACGGTGAGATTTTATCTCCCCAATTATGTTGATCTCGGTCATGAGGTAAAACAAATAAAATATTCTGTTTTTTTTTTTAAATATAACGGCGGTCGTCCAGGTGCGTTTTCTGTGTCAATAAATCAACTGTTTGTAATTCGCACACTTTATTAACTTTACAGATCACTTCTAATTATCTAAAAGTTATTTCTAATAAATCCAAAATATAAACGGTACATGTTTCCCTCTCGTCTTCAGATAATAGTGTACTCTCTTTCCCCCTTCATCCTTCAAAGTCAACTGACATTTCGTAAGTCATGTTAATGTCAAAATCAACTGACATTTTATATGTCAAGTGAAATAATATTCTAGGCGTGATAATTAACAGGTCAGATAAACCCATATCGGATGTTGCTTTATTGAATTTTTACAATTATATATTCAATATTTAATATATGCAGCAAACTGCGACAAATATATGCGTTTGAATGAAAAAGGTCATCGTACGCGATAAAAAAAACAGCAAATAATTCCAGCTTGCGACATGCATATTTAAACATAAAAAATTTGTTCATTATTTTATTACTTTTCAATGACAGATTTATTTTACAGTAATAAAGAAAAAGATAAAAACACAATAAATCTGTTAAAACATGTTACTGGCGAGAACCTAAACTTGCGAAAGATAACATTTAGATTTCATAATAAACTAGACTGGAAGATATACGTGTATTGATTCTTATCTTGGATTTGGAAGTGTTTTTTTAACATAACTTCATTTGAATAAAATATTTTGAATATATATTCAATATGTAAAATACTTACATGTAAGCACTAGAATAGTGTTGTTTATATAGCAATATAACCTATGAAATATAAAAAAAAAATAGAAATTAAAGTTTTGTCAACTAGAATAGGATTACTAAAGGCTTCATCTGCGTTAGTGTTAAATATTTATGCCGTTTCACGCAGATATGTCGATGGGTCTAGTGCGTTATTTAAGATTCAACATTGTTAATGATGTTAAATATTGACAGATAACATATGTATATCTTGAGCTGGGGGTTTTGACTTGGGCGAGGAAACGCGTTGACTCATGTATATAATAGTATTAAATATATATTATCAAAACACTTGTAAGTAGTATATGTAAGTAAATAATATTATCCTACATCATCCAAAACACCTAACCTATAGATAATATAATAGATAAAGTAATGATAATCTCTGTCTTACCCCATGACGGAGAACCCCGGGTCTACAAAAAAAGCAAGATCCGTTTGTTAAAAAAAAAAAAGTAACATGTATATATCAGTAGCGCGGTGTGGAAGTCCGGCTAGGGTAAGACAGTTAAAAAAACATGGCGTATGATGCAAACGCCAACTACACCGCTGTTGTAAAATTAAGGCCCCACTAAATGAATAAAAAAGCATAGGATTTGTTGATAGTGACTTTGATGTATAATAAGAGTGGCTTTGAAAAAAGCCTTTTTATGCCCGGTTTCTGAGGTTACCAGTTATGAGTTCAATAACAATGGATTCCATAAAGTTATGTAATAGATAAACTTAGGTTAACTGTTAACCTACAACTAGTACCAAAACTCGCCACTAGATGGATCTATTTAAGAAGTAATATCTAATATTTATTTACACCAAACAAAAACGTCAAACAAAAGATATGGAATAGATAAACGCCTAATATTGGTCAGTTAAATTGAACCTAGTTTAATTATCGTACGATGGTGTGTTCAGAAACGCAATTTTATAAGTTATTGAACCGATAGCTTTGATGAACAGATAAACTACAGTATTTATTCATCACTTCACTTCACATCATTTTTATCCATGCAGGAACGGAGAAAGCATACAATTTCCTGCGGCTGGGCGGCCTGTCGTTTGAGGCGACAAAACAACCCACAGCCAGATGGTAGGGCATTTGTCCGACTGGATGGCTATCAACCCTGGTGTAGAGTATGCCGCCATAACAACCTTGAGTTTGGTCCGGGATTAGTGGCCAGGCTCCAGTCACCCTTTAGAGAGCAGCAGCGCATCTGTAGCACCTTTGTTGTTGCAAATGTTTATAAGCGATGGTAACCGCTTTCCAGCGGGTGGGCTGTCTGCCTGTCTGCTGAACTAATGCAATAAAAAAAACAAACATGGAAAACAAAACATTTTGTTCAGCTTGCAACTGTCGTTCAAGTATGCACACCGTACAAAAATGTATGAAAATGTTTAAAAAAGCCATCTCGCCTCATGTAATTAATAATCGTATATGGGAGCACGGCCTAAGATAATGACATATTTTTTGTTTTCAAAACTAAGTTTGGTAAATGAAGTTTTTCCGTTAAGCAAATAGTCAATGGAGTAGCATTCAGCAGCAAATGAATTAAAGCCATTTTGGCAAATAAAACTTACAGCAATGAACAAAGAACTGAGAAACGCACGTAAACAACAACACAATAAACAAATGAAAACAACAAAAAACTGTAATTACCACAGAATACTGAATTATTTTGTATTTTCAAATTGAGAACCTCCTCCTTTTTGAAGTCTTAACCGACTTCAAAAAGGAGGAGGTTCTCAATTTGATTGGTATATTTTTTAATGTATGCACACCGATTACGCTGAGATTTATGATCCGATTTAGGTGATTCTTCTTTAGTTTGATGCGGAATAGTTGCCATTTGGTCCCTTAAAAATTTAACATACTTTGTCCCAGTAGTTTTCATTTTATGAACATTTTTTTATGGTTAAAAAATTTCCGTTTCCGTTTCTTGGGACCTATATTTTTTAAGGCACGCGGCACCTTTCGTAGACCTACCCATAGCTAAACACTAAAAAGTAACAAATAAAAAAAACTTCGTTTAAAAAACCGACTTCAAAAACTAAAAAGTATAAAATAACTTATTTCTAAAGCTATTTTTAATTGTAGTATAATATTTTTAATATATATTATCTAAAACATCTTGAAGTCGGTGCGAAGTGTGACAAAAAATTACTATATTTTGAAAATTACTAAGCACCGACTTAAAGGTGTTTTAGATAATATATATTAAAAATAAGAAGACATAATAATTAAAAATAGCTTCAGAAATAAGTTATTTTATACTTTTTAGTTTTTGAAGTCGGTTTTTTTAAAAAGAAGTTTTGTATATAAAACTTACACTTTTAAATAAAAATGTCTAACTCACGATGTATTTTCTTATTACAATTTGTATTTTTAATTAATGCAATCTTACCGCATATTATGAAACAAAAGCCGGTGCCCAATCGGGTTATGAGTTGCGAGCGTGAGAGATAGTAATACAGTAATAATATATGCAAGAATAAAACTTGTAAGCGCCAATAAATTTATAGTGCTTTCGACCTTTTTGGTCGCTAATTGCTAACTTGTTAAAGGCTATGGGAAATCGAGTTGTAAGAAGTCTACGCCACTGATGTATATTCACTAATGCGGTTATGCGTTAACGGTGTTTTTTTTAACGGTTTCAGTAAGATGCATTTGGCCACAACTTAAATCTTTAACACTAAATCAGATGAAGCCCCGGGTAGAAGGAATGACAATCGTCCAATAATTAAAGTAATTCATAACACATTCTGAAATTACAGATGGCGCCACCAGTTTTTTTTTTTTTTTATAGAAAATCTCAGTTTAATCAATCAACATCTTATTATTGAAAATATTTTTTTTAACTTAATTTAGTCATAAATCTTTTTTTTTTAATACAGGGGAAATCCGTTTGAGGACCGTGAGCCGCGTGAGAGGAAAGATCGCGGCCTGTGTGTGGGATTCGCCAGGTCCGGGTGGCACTAGCGCCTCGCGTGTGAGATGCTATTGCTACGCCGCGGTTAGGGATACCCACTAAAACCCCCGTCCGATCCTCGAGCGGCTGTGAGCTCGCTCGCGCATTCACCACCAGCCCGGACGGACGACGGCCGGCCCCTTTGCGGGCTGGCCTCACCATAAATTAGCCGGAGATCTGGGTCTCTCCGGCTACTTCGATCTCACTTCCAGGTGAAAGAGGGCGCACGGATCGGGGCGCGTCCCTCCTTTCCGGCCTTTATGCACGGCTGTAGCCAATGGCGGCTGGAGGTCGTCCTGGACAACCCTCCGTCGGCTCTGGCGGGAGAGGAGTGTGGCGGACTGCTTTCTCTCCCGCTCCGCCGCCTCCTTCGCGGACATGACGGTCTCGCAGAAGGAGGCGGCTGCGTCCCTTGCGTCGACGCTCCCGACCATGGCCTTCACCACGGCCGGGAGGGACAAATCCGCCCCGATAGCCGCGACGAGATCGCGGCGCTGCCCGTCCCAGGCTGGACACCCCTGGAGGGTGTGCAGAGAAGTGTCTTCGTCGCCGCCGACGTATTGGTGGCACCCTGACGTCTATACCAGAATATGTGGCGCTAACTTTTGTTAACCAGTAATCGACTACAATAACAGCAACCTATACCTTAATAAAAAATACTCGAATATCCTTACACTATTCTATTAAAAATGCACTTCGAAAGCTACGATAGCAGTAGAGGGGGTAATGAAGATCGTAAAAGTGATAAAAGTACAACTTTCGCGATTAGGGAGGTGACTGACGTTATCGATAAATCGAATCGATAGTTCACGACCACGCGCTGCGTTGACTTTCAGGAAAATAATAAATAGCTTAGAAATGTATTAGTTGTTTTTCAAGTATTCTTTGAAAGGTATATATAATACTCGGTTATGAGTCAAGATTTATATTTGTTTTATTATTCTTTGTAAAAGATATCTTAGTTCGTTACTACTCTCACCAGCACAATAGGGTTATTTATTTTTATTCAAAAAGGGCTTCAATTGAAAAAATATAGGCTATATTACTTAAAAAAAATACTTTCGTCTTCATTAGTGTACTCACTAATTAATTATGACCTATTTTAAATTTCAAATTTTAAATTGTTGACCGATTCTGTGACCTCAATACTCAGTACTCTGACAGAAACATTATTACCGTTCGTTCATTAATGTCTTATATAGATTCCCTTAAGATGTTATTCATCGTTAATACTAGGTATATGATTTGTAAATATGTATAATAACATACAAAATGATACATCAATATATTGAGCAGTAGATCATATTATTTATAAACAGAAGTTGTTGGTCAATAATATGCATTTTCAATTGTAAGATATTGGAATACTCTAAAATCAAGTTATCGATGGTACTTTATCCTACAAAAAAAAGAAGAAAATTACCCTAACTAGGTCTAATACATTATAAGTGTTAGTATCAACATAAAATTTTTCTTGAAAATGATAAGAAATCTCTAATTATAAAAAGTTCCTTAAGGAACGTTTTAAATTCCTTCGCCTTTCTACTTCCCACAATTTACGCACTCATACGTATCGTAAACTCACTACACTTGGACACACTTCATCCTTTTACGATAACTCTGTTACAGTGCAGGCTGTCAATCTTTGGAATACGCTGCCTCTTACTATCAGAGAGGCAAAAACATCGCCTACATTTAAGAACGCACTCATAAAACACTACTTTTTCTTAAATAATTATGATTATTTCTTATACTATAGACTAATTAAAATATATACACACACACACACACACATATACACACACATATATATATATATACAAGTAAGTATATTATGTGAATTTAATTTATGAAATATGTAGTTAAAGTATGTTTTTTTATGATATTACCTAATAATCTGCACCACCTACATCGCCAGATTAGGTTAAACTATTCCTTAAGTTAGGTTGCCTGGAAGAGATTGCTATAAGCGATAAGGCTGCCTATTGTTTCTACCATGACAATATTGTAATTGTGCATTTTTGAAATTGTATATTCGGTAAGCAATAAAGTGTTATCTCTATCTATCTCTAATATGCAGATGCAAATTTATTTTCGTGGATAAAGATTAAACATACTCTATACGTTATCAATAACGGTAGGTACATTATATAAAACTAGATTACAAGTAGTGTATAAAGTGCATGTAAAACTTGCAACAAGGTGCAAGATAATAAGTGAAACAGACTTATAATTTTAGTTGTTATCTAAATAAACTGCAAGACATGCGATAATTGCTTGTATTAATGTATTTATTAATATAATTGTGTATTTTATGAGATGAAGTGCTCTTTTCGAATTGTGCCATTAATTTTGTGGAAAGATACATAAGCTTTTATATAATTATGAAAGGTTATCTGTCAGTAAAAAACCTTAAATTAAATAAAATATTGGTCTTGATAAGTCAGTTGCAAAACCAACTAAATGGAAAGCAACTTGTGTAATGAATGCATGAAAACACTTTATTATACATCATATTTTAAACTAGGTTTTAAAAACTAGATATGATATGGGTTCAAACAAAATACGGCGTTATATCTTAAGTGACCTCTTATAGCCAACCTCTTTTTTACGAGATGAAATCTGTTGTGGACTACCAATCGCGCGGAGAGTGGCAATTGGGGCTTATGGGAGTTGCTACGCTGGGGTGGTGATAGCACCCCCGAAAAGATGTTATACTCAACCCACCCAGGGCAGGTATACCTACTATAATGCCTTGCTGTTCCTCCAAGAGTCTGTAGTTCGGGCTGTCAATTCACTCGTGCATGCTCCTGTATCTCGCATTCTAGGCTACAGCTAAAATTCGGAGAAAACAATGTTGTCCACTATAGCGATGGAGTAAAAAATAAATAGATAAAACATTAATTATATCTATTGTTATTTAAACAAAATAATGGAAACAAGATTCGAAATAAGAGGTGGTTTTTAAAAAAAAATAAAACTGAAAAAAATCGTCATTCAGTAATATAAGTTTTTGGAGTTCACTATAGTTAGGTTTTTTTCAGGGTTATCGTTGTGTTGATAGTCGTTCTTAATAATCCTTCTGTAAAATAACATAGTTTAATATCCCGAAAAAAATATAATTACTCTGAAATTCGTATGTTACTTGAGGGAAACCATATGGAGAGCTTTAACGAAAACATAGATAAATTTTAAATATATTTAAAATATATATAAGTATATTACAAAACTATTTTAACAAATTTTAAATTTAAAATTGGTAAAAAAATCAAGTACAAGTAATAATAATCTTAACAAACAATAAATATGTCATATCGAATCCTATTTTATCGACTTTGATAGGATCTAATCGATATCGGCCAATCCCTACCCACCGCATGGTGTCTCCCGTACGCCAGTAATTGGCTAGCTTGGTGTCACAATAAACACCATATTGTACGGTTGTTTGTGTATCACTAAAAATAAAATTATTTTTATTTGGATATTTTAAAAAATAATACACAAATACTTGATTTAGAACATAGCTACTATTAAAATGGATACACCTTTGGTGTTGCAAATGTCCATGATATAACCACTTTCAACCAGGGGCCCATTTCTGCAAATTCAATATTTTAACGTTGCTAAGATATTCAAAATATGATTCCATGGCGATACGGTCCAAAATTTGTATTCTGCTAAATCTACACTATTTTCACATCAACAGATGTAAAATAGTATTCCAAAAATGGCTAATAACAAAAACTTATGAAGAAACTGAAAACCTATTTGTAATTCTCAACTAAGTCATTATTAAAGTAATTTTAAATTATGATACAAATACATAGTACCTCAAACTTTTTAATTTATAAATATCATTGGGTATACTAGCATATAGGGTTCACGTCCTGTTGTCAATTAAAAGTTATATGGATGTTTAATAAGTCGCTGCAGTGACAATTTGGAATTATCTTTTATACCTTTTATTTTACTTTTTATCCGTGCAGGAACGGAGAAAGAATACGCCACATTTTCATCAAATTTGTCAAGGGGTCTCTATGTATTGGCCTTCCCATGGCCCCACGCAACCTTTCCAAAAGTCCGGGCCATTTTTAGGGCTCGTAATCTTCGAAGACATACTTTATATATATACATTATACTGCTTAATATACAAGAAAAACATGGGTCCCAAACCACCGTTATTTAGGAACGTTCCCAAAATGCTAGCCGCGTTCCCACGGTGGACAGCAACCCTAATGCGTCTCAAATACAGGCCAGCTTTTTGTTCCCGTGAGATTTCTATCAACACGGTTGATAATAGATTTTATCTCTTATAGGTTGACAGTCTCATGATTTTTTATGATTATTTTTACTGGATATTGCTATGAAAAACACAAAATTCATATTAGCGTGCTAAAATTCGTTCCAAAAATATTCTAAAACAATCCTTATTTACTCGTGAGATGTGATTTGACATCAATACAGACCACACCTCTTTTTATTGATGTAATAAGTAGGTACTCATAAACCCCTAACGTTGGGGCGTGTTTTTATCTATAGGTACATTGTTGGTGTTTTGTTACGCTGGTGTATCCCTGCTTTAGCCGCCGCCGTCGGCACGTCGCTGCCGCGCTATCACGGCACTGCGAATTTATGAGTATATGCGAATATTGTTTGCATTTCTATGCTATATAGCGCGGTGGCAGTGTAGTCAACGCTTGTGCTTAATATTATGACAATTTGATTTCTATTAGATGTACTCAAATTGAGATGGATGTGTGGTTTTACAAGTATGGATAATGTGACGAATAAATAAATTTTTGTAAGTTGTGTGACTGACAAATTGCGAGGATGAAGACTAAGTTACTATGGGCATGTAATGAGGAGAGATGAAAGTCACATAAGAAGAAAACAAAACAAAGAAATAAAGGAAAGTAAAAGTAGACCAAAAAAGAAATGGATGAATTGTGAGAAGGAGGATATGATGATTTGCGGCTTGTTAGGGGACGTCGTATGTCAGAATAGGGAAATATGGTTAGAAAAGACATATAGTGCTGACCCCAAATAATTGGAAGGAAGGAGAAAAGAACTTAAATTAGAGCGAAAATCGAAAGCAAATCTTAAAACTCAAGACATAGTATATAAGAAAATTTAAAATAAATCATGAGTGTAACTTCATACTAAAAACATTATTTGTATGCATTAAGAATACTAAGAAATTTTTCACCTCCTCAATTACGTTCAGGTGGGTCGGATGCTCTATTTTGTCCTGTGAAATAAAAAAATTTAAATGGTATTAAAATATTTTTGTTTTTGGGCAACATAGTAGCTGTCAGCAATCAAGGGATCAAAAACGAAGTTGACACTTCGATAAATGAATTTAATGGAACTTATAGATAAATAGGGTTGCTACACTTCTCGAATTTTTAGACATGTCCGGTAATTCTTCGGTCTTAATTTGACTTATAAGGTAAAACAGAAATAAACAATCAACATTTTTTTTAAATCAACATATCTTTCAAGCAGCTAACATCAATCTAAATATCTAGTTTCATAATATATTCATTTTAGGTCCCACAACATCAATTAGTCGCGTGTGTGTGTGTTTTTGAAAATTGATATAGGTACGTTAATGACATCTCAACTCGTCATTATTACATTTTGGACTTATCTTCGTGGCGATTTAATTAAAGGATTTTTTCTGCTATAGTGCAATATTGTTTTTTATTTAATTAATAGTGAATCATCTGTGTGTAGTTGTGAATAGTAACAGCCAGTGAATGAATACCTAAAATCGAAATATTTCGAACAGAACGGTATCCGTGGACGTTATATACCTATTAGGATATATACTAGTTATATAGTAGGATCATAAGCTTTGTCACATCCTTATTTACTTTATATTGCATAAGGAACTTTACGTCACCTTAAGGTAAAAAAATGCTGTTGTTCCATTTAAAAAATGGAGTGGATACAAAATAAAGACATAGCAAGATTTTTAAACTTCTGCAAAATTCGGAAACAACCCCGGGTTCATTTTATATCGTACTATTAAACGATTTAATTTAAGATTCAATTTTTGAATACTATACAAGGAGGGGCCGACCTTCTACAGTTAGGACACCAGCGGTCATCAAAGCAGTGCAGGTGTGAATCAAACGAAATCCCGTCAAAAAGGTTAGCCCTACAATTGAGGTTAAGCAGAACTACGGTCAAAATAGTACTAAATAAATAGCCGAGATTCCGAGCTTATCGACGTAAAACAGAGTAATATCTTAATGATCTTCTGAAAAAATTTAGGCCTGAAAGATCCTACGCTTGGTTAAGACGCTAGAATCAATTACACTATCTTAAGAAACATCTTAAGTTAGAAATTAAAGTAGAAAGTATTTTAAATTAATCATCTAAACACACACATACAGTTTAACTAAAAATGTATTCATAAAGGTCGTCTGCAAACGTCTACTGCTGGATGTAGGCCTGCCCAAGTCGACGCCACTTAGCCCGGTTCTCCGCCTTCCTCATCCAGCGCCTACCACATACCGGCGACCTTACACAGGTCGTCAGTCAATCAGGTGAAAATGTATCATATAGAAAGAACACGTTATCCGGGTGAGCGAAGAGAGCCCTAACATTATCCCACAATCTATCCATTTTTGTGGTACACTTCACTGAGAAACTATCACACTTTTAGATTTGGGCTTTGACACTAGAAATTTATAGAAACTATAAAGCAAATAATACGTGTGTAATATCAATTGAACTGTTACTACTAAGGCCATCTGTTCGAAAACTAAAGAAATAATATCGATGTAAACAGATTGTTGTTGAGTTAAAATACGCCGCATTTTTTGGGTTAAGCACAAATAAATAATCAGTAATTAATTAATTTTTAACTAGGTATAAAACTTTGCGAGACATTATAAAGCACCGCTTTTTGGTAGCAGATACACCAGTAGGTGCAAAAGATGGCACAAGGTTCGTTATTTTGACAACTGTCACATTCTTAATACGAATCTCGGAAAGTTGCTATTTCATCCTGGCAACCCTACACAGACCCGACTTTAGGCGTCTACAGTTATTCGTTTCACCTTTTTGCGTCGCGCAGGTGTACTTAGCATTTGTGCAATTGTATTTTTATATCGGGCAAGTATTAATGCAATCCAACAGCGAAACGATCGGATATCATTATTTTTAATTATCTAGTTAAAGTATTATTTGCCACTTTTTTAACTGAGATGTAAAAGAAGTTTATATATGAATAAATAAATATATTCGGATAATGACGATAATCGATGTGGAAGTGATGTTTTGTTGATTAGTGTTAATTTGAAAATTTATTAATTCACTTTAAAATTAATGAATAATTTAATTTCAGGTTTCTATACACTATGCATATGCGCATATATGCTTAGCAACAATACTGGAGAGATAATAATAGCTCAATAAAAAACTAAGTCTAATTTTTTTAAGTGGTACATCATTAGAATCGTTGTGATTTGAAACTCGATGAAACTATTAGAGTCAATAAGACCGGTGATTAAACATAGGTCCAATTTGGACCAAAATAAAACTGACAATTATATTTTTTAAACTAAAACAGTGAAATATTGAAAGTGATCCTTAGGCAGTTTATTTTGATTTATAATATGTTGACGGATGTAGGCTAAAGGATTTTTAAATTAATACAAGTTAGAGAAGAATTATCTGTGAATACATTGTTACGAGTTACGGGACTCGAATTAAAATGCCGTTGGAATTATTATAGAGTTTATTAGAACTATACAAACACGTATAACACAGGTACAAATATAACTGTACGTAATAAGTCCGTCACTAAATAGATTACCGAATGTACACAAGTCTTGCTTCGCTTGTGGTTACCGCTTGACTGCCTCATCTCTCAATTGGGGCATTGCTTTATATTGTACAAATACAAGTTGTCTGCTCGGCCGCGTGGACTGAATTACCTAAAATCACACCTGGCTAATGACTACCATAAAAGATTACAATACACAATGGGCTGTTTTTCTAATCACAAATTTTAAACACAAAGTAAACAAAAGAAGTCCAAATGCCGAAAAGGTAATAAAATGTGTACAGGTAGGCAGGTGTGATTTTGTCTTTTGTCGCCGTTCAGGTTGTAACAATATTCTCTGAAGTTTCACTTCTATTGCGTATGAAATGCAAACACACACATTTTTTTTAATCCTACATGATTAGATGAAGTCAGGGGTCGTTTTTGTATTGATTTTGGTCGTTTTTGAGACGGCCTCTGTGGTTGAGCGGGCTAAGCCTTTGCCGGCTTACCTCACTACTACGCGGAGGCTCCGGGTTCGTATTCCTGGTATGCAGTAAATTTCGGAAACGTATTTTCTCCGTTATTTACTATGGTCTGGGTGTTTGGGATCGGTTCCAGAATGGGCCGTTGTATATTACCCATAACACAAGCGTAACTAGCTTAATTTGGGGATATACAGTGTGTGTATTTGTCTGCCGATTTTTTTTTCTAGTTTAAGCAAGTTTTCTGGTTTAAACAAGAAACAAGCATGTATACATATTGCACGTTATATATTATTAGGTCTACGCTATAAACTCTAAATAATCCAAAAATTTATTTCCATAATTACAATAACAATAATATATGACCCGCAGAGGGCTTTGTAGTAGCGACACCTCCTACCCGACTCCGGGGGGCCAAGGCAAGACCCCCGCCTCCGTGTTTGCCTTAGCCAGCCGGCATGGAGTGGAGCACGATAGAGCTAGGACTCAAGCTCCGGGGATGGAAGTTATGGGGGTTTATTTTATTATGTATGTGGTGCTTCGATGACGTTACCCCGTTGGGTGAGGGTGACGCACCACTAGCGAGAGAGAGCCCATGGCTCAATCGCCTTACGGGAGCTAGGCACGACCGCTTGAGGTGAGTACGAAACAATACGACGTGTGTTGTACTCTCTATGTAATAATTGCTTAATTAATTTAACGTTAAACTTAATACAGAAATCATAACTGCTACGTGAAACTATGTAATACCTAAACATATTCGTAGATGTATCTGTTTCTTTGGTTTTCTGTATTTTATTTAATTGGGATATCGTTTCAATTTATTTATTTTACTTTTTTAAGAACGCATTTATAACACTAATATATTTATTGCCGATCATTAGTTTCCCTATTTCTACCTATTGTGTATGTACTATGTATGTATGTATGTATATAATTCAAGATTCTAGTTTTACGCTTTACAATGATGTAATGTCTGTCGTGACGATACCTTAAGGGCACAGCGAAAGATCAGCGCTGGTTTTAACCGACCGGCATTATGCTGAGACTGATGCCCTTTTGGGACAAAATTATATTACTCTAATTTTTAAATTTGTTAGCAATTATACTGTATTTATATAATTTGTCCTGAATAAAATTATTTCCTTTCTTTCTTCTGTATTGACAGATTTTGGCACGTACATGTATAACGTCGGGAGTAGCTTCGGTGAACCTGCAGCACACTTATCTACACCCCTCAGCCGCTCACACCCAAGTTACCACTCGCTAATCTTGTACGGCATTGTTTTAGCGGCCCATGAGTACAATTAGTGTAGTGTCACCGTCTACATATTTCATCCATGTTCCCCAAACATTACGACAGGCAGACGCCATAGTCCCAGATCCCTAGTTCCCTTAGTAGTTCATCCCAATAGCCCGGTACCTTTTGTTCTCCTTTCCAATAATAATAGTCTTATACTGGCCGGATCTTGTCCTTGGGTGCATTTTTATATGGTGCAGACAGGGACAATCGCCGGTTAGTATCACGCCACATTTACATTAAATTTATCAAGGGGCCTCTACGTGTTAGCCATTCCATAGCCCCACGCGAGCTATCCAAAAGTCCGAGCCTTTTTTATGGCCGGTGGTCTTTATAATTTGTATATTTAGTTTATTTTAAATTCAATGTATAGTAAAAGCCGTCAAAGATAAGCGCACAGCTGTCTGTCGTAAGCGCAGTTTATTGTCTTCCGGATTTAGGAATTCTTTTGTGTTTTAATTTGTAATTAATAAAAACATGCTATTGTTTTTCTACTTGTTTTATAACCATCATTAGCGTCGAACTAATCCTTATTGTTATTGTTTTCGACTTTGTGGACGTTCGCAGGTGTGCAAATTACTATTTCTCGAAACTTAGTGTGCGCGGCCAATTTCTTTGTACTGTGTAGTGAGTATAAGACAATGCCCGAATGGAGGAGTGGGCAGTCAAGCGACGACTACGAGACGATTAAGACGTTTGTAGTACTCTCCATTAGTGATATAGACGACAGACTTTACGCATGTCCAATTGCATAGAATCGTGCAGTGTGAACTGGTTACATCCAGTTTTATTTGTATTTGTTTTATACGTGTTTGTACAGTTCTAATAAATTGTGTAGTAAGTTCCAACGGCATTTTTAATTCGAGTCCTGTAGCTCGTAACAATATTAATATATATTTTTAATTAAACTACACTATAAAAGAAATAAAGTTATAAACTACATATTTATATAAGTAAAAATATAATCTCAATCCCTGTTGGCGGAGAGCGTTCCCAAAATGCTGGCCGCATTTCTACGTTGAATGACAACGCTGATCCGTTGCCTTAAATACAGGCTAGTCCATTCACGAGAGACTTCTTTCAATTGCTTTGAAAGGTCTTGGTAGCGTTGATAAGCCTGACGTCTCCATCGCTCTTGGGTATAAACATTTCTCGTTGTTCCAGTGGTCATGCACAAAGAAAAGGAAGACATCCACGGACACAGAAGAGAGCACTCCCCCTACGACCACGCAATGCCTGATGGAGAGATGTTTCTACAGGTAATATAGTATTATCTAACCAAGAGGAGAAAATAACTATCAAGGCTTGAAAACGTTATCAATTACCTTTAAAAATATAGACAACTAGCTGTACCCGCGACGTCGACTGCGTGGAATTTGTTTTCATAACCCCCCGATGTTGAAACATTCTTCATTGATGTTCTGCTCCTATTGGTCTTAGCGTGACGATATATAAACCTTCCTCGATAAATGCGCTATCTAACACTGAAAGAATTTTTCAAATCGGACCCGTAGTTCCTGAGATTAGTGCGTTCAATCAAACAAAGAAACAAACATGCAAACAAACAAACTATTCAGCTTTATATTAATATTAAACAAAAAAAAAATACCGGTAATCTTATACATTAGTATAAGATTACCGGTATTTTCGAAAAAGATACTGCCGTACCGGTATATTTTTTTACCGTCACTTGGCAACTTATATGATTTTAACGTTATAATATAACTTTATACGTATCGGTATTTTTTACGTTATTTCAAGCGACGTTGCCATATTTAAGAAATGGCTTTATTTGAACTACGTGTTACCGAAACCATCGACAAACACAACTCTAAATATTACGCGCGCTCTTAGCACAGTGCTGTTTGACAATCTTTGCGAGTGAAGGAGAGCGACGATAGTAACAAAATATAGTTATAACGGCAAAATTACCGATATTATAACGTTATATTTTATATAAAATAATAAATATAAAATGAAATTATATAAATAATATTATATATATATATATATATATATATATATATATAGCATTTAATAATAATTAGTTTCTCGGTCACAAAATTTAGATATTATTGTAATTTTTTTTCTAAAATTATTATATTTTATACTTTATTTCTATTTCCTGTCATCTGTGGAGGTTTATGAATAATTGTTCTTTAGCTATCTCTGTAACGTTAGTTTGTAAGACTACAGCTGTTAACCCCCCAAATAAAATAAAATATAATAAATAATTATTTCAAGCCCTGGACTGTATACCTATGTGGCTCATTAGTAGGGTTGCTACCTGTTTTGGATAAAAATATACTATTTGTGTTTTTAAGCTATAAAAATATAGTAATTTTAGATTTAGGTGAAAGAAAGAGTACATACACATTTAGGTTTCATTATTTATTATATATTTTATTTATTTCATTATTGCACTTTTCATGTGTATTGACTACTACTTTTTGCTCTGGCCGGCACTGATCTATTATTTTTAAATAATCGTAAGTAATAAAACTATGTTTTAACGGTTTTAAGCGCGGTAATTCATTTGATTTTGGTTATTCCTGCCAGACCTCAGGACACTGTGAGCTCTTTCTGCGTGCACCGGAACACAAACCGACTTGACTGATAATTTCTTTTATTTTCCTTCCACCCGTTTTAATATTATATAAAATTATTAGAGCTAGGCATGTTTGCAGAAGAGTTTCTTGCGCCGCTTCTTCTCTTCAAGCCACAACATGTTGCGAAGCGGTGGTAAATTAGATTAGGCTCCCATAGAGTAAATAATAACCATAAACAAAATTAAAATTAAATAATTAAAATTAACAAGTTGGTGGTAGGCTAAATAAAACTTTAACAATACTCATGGACACTTGACATCTTTGTCTTCCGCGACCACGGCCACTGAAAAGTGGCCGAAACGTCGGAATAATAATAAAAATCAAATAAATTACCGCACTTAAAACCGTTAAAACGTAGTTTTATTATGTATACAAGTCGCGAAAACTTAAGAAATTTTGAATTAGTGATGGAAATATGGTACATTTCGTACTATATATTTTTTTATATTATAATCTATCCATAATATTATAACATTCTAAACATGCCGTGTCTGTACATTAAAGTTATTTAAAAAAAAACAACTGAAATAGACTATATAAACGATGGAGAATACGATGCAATTTTTTAGATTTATTGTCTGTTTGCCTGTTTGTCGATTTGTCTGTCTGTTCAGGATTCACGTAAAAACTGCGGGGCCAATTTTGATGCGGTTTCGCTGATTGACAGCAAATTCTTAGACTTAAAATCTGCTCTACTTTTTATCCTGGGAATCCCGCGGGAATTTTTCTGGGAATGGTTTGAAGTTGTTCAGGTGCTTAAAAATCACCTTATCCCGACACAGTTTTCACTAAAACGGTAGCATTTCAAGTCAAGCGTGGACGAAGTCACGGGCATATCCTATTATATAGTACAATTGACTCAAATATAGTACGACAATAACATGGTACTATATATTATAGAAAAATCATATATAGTAGGGTCGCCAACCGTATAATATATAGATACTATAATACGGTTGAGAACCCTCCTCATCACGCCTTCACGTTCGCGAGTTAGGAAACACTCTTTCTTTTTCTATTGCTGAAGTACAGCAGACAGTATCACCGTCCACCTGATGGAAAGTGGTTACCATCTCTTATGAACACAACATCTAAGGTTGCTACTAACATACAGTCGGCCTTGAAGGTGATACTTGGCCACTAATGCTGGAACAGCACTCAGCTTTGAGACAATTAAAAAATACTTCAATGTTTTTAATTTGAAAAAGATCGATTAGTTCTTGAGATATATTAGGTTGGGGAAAAGTTTCTTCGCATTTTATATAAAAATTCAAAAGGTTTTTTTATAATGTTTATTTACATTTGACTAAAGTATGTAGGTGCCATTTTGTTGGATAACTTTTTGCCATCTTGTCGGTAGGGACGTGATCCCATTGCTATAAAAGTTTTGGGGCTTCTGATCAAAAACCTGCAACAAGTGGTTTTGGCAGTCCTATCGTGATGTTAAGCTGGCACTGCCTAAGGAATTCTGGAGAGACCGAAACAGGTGAAAATCTGAAGGTGCAAGGTCAGGATTATACGGCGGATGCATTAACACCTCCCAGCCAAACTCTCGTAATTTTTGCTGAGTGGCTAAAGATGTCTGAGGTCTAGCGTTATCATGGTGAAAAACCACACCCCTTCTGTTGATTAATTCCGGCCGCTTTCTCTCAACTTTTTGCTTTAATCTCATCAGTTGTTCGCAGTACAGTTCAGAGTCGATGGTCCTGCCTGGCGGTAACAGCTCATAATGAATAATGCCCTTCCAATCCCACCATACACACAGCATCACCTTGTTGCTAGTTAACCCAAGTTTCGCCACAGTCTGTGAAGCCTGACCGGCCTTTGACCACGATCTTTCTCGCACGTTCTTGTCGTACGTGATCCACTTTTCATCGCCAGTTATCAGCTTCTTCAAAAATGGTTCGGTTTCGTTATGTCGTAATAAAGAATCACAAATGAGTACACGGTTCATTAGATTTCTTTCAGTGAGCTCATGAGGCACCCAAATATCGAGCTTTTTGGTGTACCCAGCTTTTTTCAAATGCGCCAAAACCGTTTTGTGGTCAATTCCCAGTTCTCCAGCTACATCGTAACTACTGATATGCCGATTTTGCTCCACTTTTTCAAAAATGGCATCAATTTTGTCCGTAACAGGGCGACCAGAGCGACGTGTATCTTTCATATCGAAATTTCCGGATTGAAAACGCTTAAACCAAATTTGCGCTACTCTCACAGATACTGCATTAGGTCCATAAACATCACAAATGTTTTTCGCGGCTTGTGTTGCATTTTTACCTTTTTTGTAGTAAAATTTTAAAATGTATCGAATTTCTTTATTAGATTCACTCATTTTAACAATAATAAAAATAAATGAAAATCAAACATTTTCCTAAAATGAATTTAGAATTGTCTTCTTTAAAAGTAAAACTTTTTAATAATACCAAAACCAGCCAGATACAAATGGTATAGCCAAAGAGATCTTATTACTAGTTCATACATACTATATGCGAAAAGACTTTTTCCCCAACCTATTATGTTACATTTTCAAATAAATGCTTTTTGGTGTTCTGTAGTTAAATTTTAAAAAAAAGGATTGGTTTTCATCATTTATATGGAATCCTCCTTCATACTTTATGACTCGCCACGCACTTAATTTTTTTTAAAGAGACAGGTACACTTTCGTGCATTTTTGGGCCCAGATTGTAAAGTGATGAGAGTGATTTTTTAAGATTTCTTTTTGTTATGTTGATAGATTTTATATTTGTGGTTTAGTTATTTAAATATTAATTATATGTTGTTTCTATATATACAATCAAATACAATGCAAGAAAACTTAACTTATTTGTATTGTATTCTACCCATAGTCCCTCAAGACTATAAGTAGAATACTGAGCCTAGATCACCGTCTTCTATGGGTAGGGTGTCCAGAAGGCTGGCTACGTTTCCTCGCTGGATCGCCATACTGATCCGTTGGCCGAGGTAAGCACCAGCCCTCTGATCACCTGAAGAGTCAATGAGTCGTTTCGACAAATTTTGGTAGAGGCTCATGGCCTCAGGATCCCACGGTCCAAGCGTCTCGACAGCAAACGGTAAATGAATTAATCGTGCGCTGTTTTCATATTGTTAGTTGACAAAATTTGTTGAAATAAATCGATTATGTTAATCGATAACATATAGCAGGTAGTGGGCATATGCCTGTCTGGATGGCTACCACTCCTGGTTTTAAAGTATGCCGCCATGACAACCTTGAGTTCCGGCATTAGTGGCCAGGTTCCAGTCTCCCTTTAGAGAGAGGCAGCACATTGGAAGCGCCTTTGGTGTCACAAATGCTCATAGGCGACGATAACCGCTTTCCATCAGGTCAGTCGTCTGCCTGTCTGCTGAATTCATTCAATAAAAATAAAATTTTATTTGTGACCTTATTATTAAGATTTTTCGTCTTCCAGATAGAATTTGGGGCTGATGTTTTGTATTTTGTAACAGAAACATATAAGGCTTTTTAAGCCATATCTCAACTCATTACAGTTCTTTAACCCAACAGTTCCCTTCTTTTTCATTATTTTAAGTATCATCTATCTTCAATGCTTCCACTAACGTGAATATAAAACTGTTCCAGGCTCTCAACGGATTCTTAATGATCCTTACGTGCGAAGGTGAAGTGTTCTTTGCGACGCACAGCATCGAAAGTTATTTAGGCTTCCATCAGGTATGTAGTCTTGGTCTATATTAATATATCTATTGTAGTGGAACACTTACAAGCCAATAGATGGCGCTGTGCAATAATTGAGGTCGCAAACGATTCTCGAAACATACAAAGAATATATACAAATTTCCAAAAATAATAGATCGGGCTTGCGAGGAACAAAAATAACCTCGCTGGAAGATCTTCCTTTGAGACGGAGGAGCATTCCATCTCGCTCCTTCATAGTGGTTGTCATCCCTAAACTATCACAATACATATGATTTTTTCAAGTAATCTAAATCCGAAACTATGAGATATAGCGAAAAATATTTAAAAGAGTCTCGAGACCGATTTTGAAGGAATTTAAAGCCTAGATTAGATTTTTGAAAAACCAGCTACCCTATTCGGGAACCGAATCAGCGATTTTTGAAAAAAAAAACAATTGAATTTTATTATACGAAGTCATAGTGTAGCTTGTCAGGGCCAATTTCTGTATAGGAATGTAAAGCGTCAAAATTCTTTAAATATTTTTCTTTATCTAAATATATATAATTGAAATCCACGTATATAGTGACTCATCACGATATCTTAGGAACTAATAATACCTATAGACTTGAAATTTGGCATACACCTTCCTTTGGCCAAGTAGAGGTCAGCTGAGAACGGATTTTACGGCACGCGAAGCGGGCGGGTGTCAGCTAGTATCTTATAATTTGAAAAATTCACTCTGTATGTGTTAGTTTGAGATTACTGTTATTCTTATCATTCACTGTCTTGCAGGTGAAACAGTTTATGTAGTTATTAGATATTTCTATTCCATGAAATTAAATTAACATTGAGAAAACGTATGAATTAATATACTATAACCAATTCACAAAAGCACAGCCGTAGTGAAGTAAGTAATATTCAAAACACATAAATAGATAGATGAATCTTTAATGTACACTAAAACAGACACATAAAAGCAAGAGAGATATAGATAGAAACTACTAAAGGCGGCCTTATTCCTAAAAATGCTTTCTTCCAGGCAACCGTAGTGAGCTTGAATTGGTAGATTTCAAATGTTGACTGGAGTGCAGTTTATATAAATTAAATCTATATTTAATACATATAAATATGTGCCTTTTTATTGTCGGAAGCAGGCAAACATGCAGACGGCCCACCTGATGGAAAGTGGTTACCGTCGCCTATGGACGCTTGCAACACAAGGGATGTCGCCAACGCGTTACCGACCACTAAGAAATTTTATAACGCCCTTCTTAAAGAACCCCATGTCGTAGCGCAAAGGGAAAACCGTGGCGGAAAGTTCCTTCCAGATCATTGTTGTACGCGAAATAATTTTTCTAAAGAACCGTTGCGTAGTTGAGTGTGGGAGCTCAAAGAAATGAGGGTGAATATCTCGTCGCTGGCGAGCGAACCTACTATAATACTGTTACGAATGCGAGACTCGAATTTAAATGCCGTTGAAATTAATATAGAATTTATTAGAACTATACAAACACGTACAAAACAGGTATAAATATAACTAGACACTACTAGTACAAACTGGACAATTCAATAACACGCTTAATGTCCGTCAATATCGCTTATCGAATGTACGTCTTGCTCGTATCGTAATCCTCGCTTGACTGCCTCCCTCTCCGTTCGGGCATTCCTTTTATTCTATACAAATACAATGTGCCTCGGCGCAAAACAATATCTTCTTAGAATTAGTTCGAAACACCTGCCTAATTATGCCTGCGAACGGACATAAACGAGTACAATAGACTGCTCTTTAACAACCAATAAAGAAGAAGAAACAAAAGAGGACGATAATAAAAGCGCTTCTATGTAATTATCTCAAACACCGAGCGGGTAATAAATGTGCTTTGTTTTTCAATTATGCAGGTGGCCCAATTGTAACAATACATATTAATACATTATATACTTAGTTACTTATCAAAAAATTCTTACCACTCGTAAACGTATATAGGTCAAATTAACGACAAAAACGCATTTAATCCCCAAAACTGAAATCATGATAAGACCAACCGAATTTTTCTCACTCATAACAGCCTTCGCAAACAATACTTTGGAAATAATAACCATAATTAATTACATTATAAACAATAAACTTACCCTATTATGCATAACAGAAAGGCACATAAAATTTATTAATCGCCCAAACGTACCTTGATAAGACTTGAAACAGACGAAAATTTTACTACAAAAAAATATTGTATTAACACATAAAAATATTAATTAATATGGCGATAACTGTTGAAAAATGTACATTAATACACTGCTACGCGATATCGCTTTCCTTTTTAGGGTTCTTTAACCGTTTTGGTGAAAACCTTTATAGGGTTATACAAAACCCTTAAGATGTTATGTTAATATAATTTAAATATATTTGTTGGGGCTTGTTATTTATATGTATAAGTTCTATTTTAATTGATATATGAGAGAGAGAGAGAGAGAGAGAGATATATAACACTTTGTTGCACACCAAAATATACAATTATAAAAACACCATATTTCATAATTTTCTAGGCAATACAATAATACAAGAGGCGGCCTTATCGCTCCAGAAATTTAAATAAGGCGATGTAGGTGGTGCAGGAAAAGGCAATAGATACATAAATACTCAAAGTAATTTAAGAAATGAATATACAAATACATACATATATACATAGTCACATATATACAATAATACATATACATATTTTGAGACCATTTTAATTAGGTTCGCATATTTGTAATTCATTGTTATATCTGTGTTATTAAATAAAATTTCATGGTGTGAATTCTTGCCATATATTTGTACGCTCTATGGGTAATGGTATGTGGATTTTTTTATAAGCTGAAGCACAGCAGACAGACTGACCGCCCAGCTGTGATAGAAAGTAGTTACCGCCGCCTAAAGACATTAGCAATACCAGAGGTGCTGCCAATTTGCTGCCGGCCCTGAAGGAGAAGCCTTGTTATGGCGGCATACTCTCGACCAGGGGTGGTAACCATCCAGGCGGGCAAATGCCCCACCACCTGACTGTGGGTTGTTTGTCGCCACTTACGAGAGGCTTTCCGGCCGCAGGAATTCGTATTGTTTTCCATCCCTGCTCGGAACCATGCCGGTACCATGTGATACGCAAATAAATTGTATTTCATGTCATGCCTATATAATAGTAACAATAACAGACCATAAACTTTCCACGGCTGGGCTCGGGCCTCCCATTTCTATAGGAACGGCCAGTATACCCACCACGCTTGTCCAAGTCGGATTGGCGGCTTTAATACATCGGCTATCTCGATGTGCCAGTTTCATCACAATGTTTTCCTTCATCGCTAGCACGTGGTACTTGTAAAAATATGCATTTTATGTTACAAAAATGCCTAAGTGGTGCATTCAACCCGCCCGGATTCCAACCTGCGCCCTTTAAGTTTGGGACGCGTGCGCTTAGTGGCAAGCCACCATGGTTTGGTTGCGTTTATATGATACAGTATTTTTTCTCGGAAACTACTGACTCCATAATGAAATTTAACAAGTATGTGTATATATATGCTTGTAAAATGCTGAAGTAAAATCGTAAAAAAACTGAATTATGTCAGTAGATTGAGGAGAATTAGTTTCTGTAATAAAATGGTGTCCTCCTCTAACAAACTATTAAAAAGAAAATTCTAAAAAAAATTGCAGTTAAAGAGAAATACACTTGCATAGCTGTTTTGAATAATATCTGTTGATAAGTATTTGAGATGTATAGGATATTGATTGTAGTGTTGGGCAGTACATGATTTTAAAATTAATTTGTAAGAGTAACATGACATTTTGTACTGAACCAGTACAATGTACCACTTCAAGTGAGGCGAGGAAATTTGTACGGCAGTACATTTGAAGCCATGGGGGCCGGTGAGATGGTGAGCGTCATTGCCTCATTTGTCCCGGTCAAAACTCGGAAATGTTCATTAAGAATCGGAAGTGTTCGACCTCGGTCACCTTATTTTACTAACAGTCGTACTATGACATTGTTATGTTGTCCCTCTTTGTCATGTGAATATCCGTAGAGGCGTTATTGTACTGTTGTAGCATAAGCGTCGTTCCGTCCTTCCCCTTACTTTTGAGTAATGCGCGATCAAAATTTTGAAGTGGTACATTTCAAATTTTGAGTCGTATCAGTACAAATGTATTTTTTACTGGACAAATGTACTGGCTCACACGTGTACTGCTCATCGTTAATCGATTGTACGTTTTTTTATGAGTAGCTAAGCGAACTGACGGCCATAATGGACAATTAAAACCTCTTCGGAACCCTTCACAGTTTGTGTACTGCCAAGCACTTGTCCTATTTGTTATCGTAAGACTTAAAAGTTAAAGGGGGAATTATAAAAATTCAATTGTCACGCACCTAATTAACTTTCAAGGAAAACGCGTTACAAGTTTTCTTTACATGCAATTATGTTTCAGTCTATTAAATCCCTTTGCCTCGGTAGGGTCTGCTTTATAAGATGCTTTTTTTTAAGTGAGACAGAAAGGCAATTCCAGGGCTGTGTTTAGCCGGGTTGCGAAGAGTACATGGCACCCGGGCGCCAAGCCATTGGGGGCGCAAACTGATCGCCTTTTACCTACTCATAGATGCCGTGCGTAATCTGCTAGTTTTGAACATTACTTAACGTTACAAGTAATTTAAAAAAAAAATATCTTTTTTTGTCTGTGTGTTGTGTTGTCCACCGTGACTTCACTTTATGGTCCCAGAGGGAAGAACTGCGCTACTCCTTGTTGGCTAGCATTATGCTGCGACTGGGTGTAATTTAGGACTTATTTTGTTTATATTTCTATTTATACTAACTTAGGTTTTTTCCTAAATAAAATATTTTTCTTTCTTTCTTTCTTTGTTCCCGCTAATCGCTGAAACGTCTGGACCGATTTTCACGGGACTTTCACTGGCAGATAGCTGATGTTATAAAGAGTAACTTAGGCCATGGAAGAACAGTACTATATAGGCTACTGTTATTTTAGACAAAAAATTGAAAGGCTCACGTGCACGCGGCTGCCGTTGCCGCACCGGAAGGCAAATTAATATCCACCCAGACGAAGTCGCGGGTAACAGCTAGTGTTACAATAAATTCTAAAATGATTTACATAAAAAAGAACAGGCGTTGCAATAACATCTTATCATCTAACTTTTAAAATATCACTATATAACCACACTGGGTCGACATACTGATATTATATGCTATAAGAATATTTTTTGTTCACAAAAAGTTTAATAAGAAAAAAATGCGAGAGATCAGTTATTATCTATAGCGCCATCTATTCTTATAAGATTAAGAATTCAAATTTAAATTCAAATTCATTTATTTATATTGTTACGAGCTACATGACTCGAATTAAAAATGCCGTTGTAACTACTATAGAATTTATTAGAACTGTACAAATGCGTATAAAACAAATACAAATAAAACTGGATGCAACCAGTTCACATTGCACTATTTAAAACAATTCGAACACGCAAAGTCCGTCGTTTATATCGCTAATCGAGAGTACTAGAAAACGTCTTACTCGCTTCGTAGTCGTCGCTTGACTGCCACGCGCCCCTCTATTCCGGCATATTCTTATACTATCTACACAGTACAAAGGAATTGGAGGTGCACACTGAATTTCTAAGAAATATTAATTTGCACACCTGCGAACGTCCACAAAGTCGAATACAATAACAATAGGGATTATAGTTCGACGCTAACGATGGTTATAAATCTAGTAAAAAGACAATAGCATGTTTTCTTAACTACAAATTCAAAAGACAAAGGATTCCCTAATCCGAGAAAGGACAATAAGCTGCGCTTACAATAGGCTGTGCGGCTTATCTTTGACGGCATGTAACAATATTAACTTATTTCTAGGCCTTATATAAATATATCTAAAACGTTTGGTAATAACACATTTTGAATTATAATAGTTAAAATTAAGGGTACAATTTTTTTGGCGGCGGTTGCTGCACTAGACTGTAGGTCTGTATAGCGGCCACCAACACTATTTTATTATAGAACTTAAATATAATGGAATTACTCATTAATTAACTTATAACTATGTAAAATGAGTGCGTGCTTTTGTGTGTGAGTGCGTGCGTGTGTATATGAGTGCGCTTTTCAATGTTGCTTTTTTATTGGGTCATTGTAAATAATTCAGTTAGTTCTTACTGTATAGATAGGTGTAACGGGGATGACTAGAAATTCGTTTTAGAAAGGAGACAGATACGCTTTTATACATTCTTGGACTCAGATTATAAAAAGATGAGAGTGATTTTAAGATTCCTTTTTTCATGTTGATATGTTTTATAACTGTAGTGCGTTTAGTTATCTTATATATAAGAATCAATTGCTGTTCGTTAGTCTCGTTTATGACCTGAATTTCAAGTTTATGGTCTTTCAAATAGAATTTAGGGCTGATATTTTCCATTTTGTAATTGAAATATAAAACACTTTTTATCTCCATAAATTCTTCGAAAAGTAATTGTGTATCATATTACTGTATAAAATTTATTAAAAAATACAGTTTGAATTAATCAATTTTTAGCTAGACGTGTTACTGGGGAGCAGTGGCGTAGATAGCATGGGTGGCACCCGGGGCGGATACTCGTATTGTAGATGACACCCCTAAACTCAATCAAAACTGTTAAAATAAAAAAGATAAGTAATCATAATTTAAGAGTATTACAAATAATTTTTATATATTATGTGAAAGAAAATATAATTAACAAAAAAATAAAATTTCTTCCTTCTAACTTTAACACTTGCAAACTCCGAAATCGCGTCATCGAAATTAACACGTTGCGAAGTGGTGTACATAGACTAGAAAGTAAAATTAAATTTTAAGTTATATGTATGACCTTCAAAAAGTGTTCTCCAGTGAAATTTATTTGGAATAGAAACTTTTGAATTATCCATATATCAACTTCATTTGCATTTATTTGGCCCAAAAGTCGCCGCCTCCTTTATTCAGGAATCGAGCCTATTATTAGCCAAGAGAAAGAAAACAATTTCCTGCGGCGGGGCGGCCTGTCGTAAGAGGCGACAAACAACCCAAAGCCAGGTGGTAGGGCATTTGCCCGACTAGATGGCTACTACCCCTGGTCTAAAGTATGTCGCCATAACAACCTTGAGTTGTGTTCCGGCATTAGTGACCAGGTTCCAATCTCCCTTTATGAGGGCATCAGTGCATTTGTAGCACCTTTGTTGTTTCAAATGTCCATTGGCGATGGTAATCGCTTTCCATCAAATGGGCCTTTTACCTATATTCTGAACTCCTGTAATAAAAATAATAAAAAATTAAGCTATTTAAAGACTGTGACTACTCAACCACAAAGGCCGTCAACCTATACGCACTGTATTTATACATACATACGAATAAAGAGCTAATATAATAATAAACTCGACGAATGAAATATAGCTGTCAGTTGAAATGGTAAAAACCCCATTTTGGCTCCGCGCATAAAACTTTCCTTTCGATCGTTGGTACCGCACGAATAAATTTAATTCAACCCCCGCTTAGGGTTTTGTTTATGCTTAATGCCAATGAGTAATACGGTTACCTGAGCGACTGAGGGGCAAAGAATATTTGCCGCAGATAGCTCAGATTAAATATTCGGCAGACAAACGCACACATTATATATCCGACGGGTAATATACAACGGACTACTCGGGAGCCGATCTCAGACACTCAGACCATTTAAATCAGGGAAAGTTCATTTACGAAATTTACTATGCCAGGAATCGAAATCAAAACCTCTGTTCCAGTGAACTTGAGCGGCGAAGACTTAGCCCACTCAGCCACCGATGACGATTGTATTCCATCTATTTATAATACCGAACGAGCATACCTTAATTATTCTACGTTTACCTATGGCAAAACAACGTTAAGAATAACAATCGTCTAGTATAAACACTTTTAAGCTAAGAGAACGAAGCTGTAATTTAAATTGCTTTTGCTTATTTAAATATTTAAGTAGAAAACTACTGCACCTTTGATTGCCATTAAACCGTGATGACTGAATATTCAATAGTCAAAAAATTAGATGTTTGAGCTTAAGTAAACAGGGCATATGTGTGTTTGTACATGGATGAAAATATTAATCGATTCTTGTATTACACTACAAAACATAATCGACATTTAAATCTGGAAGCACCTGATAATGAATAAATACTGGTTTAATAAAAATCAATCCAATCAAAACGACTTCGTCAGAATTTCTCTGTACAAGAAATTACTCTATGGTTCATAACTTAGCTACTGTCGGGGGTACGCCCCGATTAAAGCAAATCGATTTGGTAATGATTAAATCGGAGCGGTGCGCACTGATCCGTAGACACGTGCCTTACAATGCCAATTAGGTGCCAAATAAATATTAGCTACAGCAGATAGATGCATTGTAGTAGTAGTACAAGGAGTGCACGAGTATCTTTCAATAGTTGAAAAAGAAACTATGATCACAGAGCAAAAAAATAAAGCATTACCATGCAATATAAGTGCTGGCGTGTCCATAGATAATATCAAATAGCCAAATTTTGCTTATAGAAATTCTGATGCCATGCAATTCAAAATGTTAAACAATTGAAAATACCATCACAAAATACTCTACAACGTAACTTGTGAAAGAAAATTCAACTTCAATCATAGATGAAGAATATATGACAATCGTCCAGCAAAAAAGGTAATTCCGAAAAGAGTCATCCCACATGACTTGATGACGTAATTAATAAAAGAAATTTTTATATAAAGCAGCTTAAAAACGCCAGTATTACAATTTTCACGTATAGAAATCTGATTACCCTTACGTATTTATCTCCCGCGTCTGCAGCAGCGCTCATATTTGTGAGATAGCAGGATGACGAGTCGTCTACCTCGACCTGACTAAGTTTAAAGAGTTTATTATTAGGAAGATAATAATAATGAGATTAGATCATGTAAACTTTAGTGAATACTTATTGATGATGATACAAGTAATATTACAGACAAAGCTGTTTATGACGTTCTCTTTATACGGCACATAAATCCATAAGTTCCCCATATAGCCACAACAGATGAACATCCACGAGTTGTACAAAATAACAATAGCGGAGTGAGTCGTTACTCGCCAGGTGGCCAGGTGGCGGGTATCGATCCACGTCACGGCTAATGACGACTACGAGGGGATCCTGGTATTAAAGTTAAATAAGCATTGTTAATGAACTATGTTGTGGTAAAGGAAGGGCTTTTGTAACATTAAATAATTATACAAAAATTTTAGCTGCTTTACTTAAGTTATACTAATCCAAACCTGACATATAAATTGTACGGACGGTAAATAACAACTAAAGTATGTGTATACATCGATATAAAACACAGAAACTGGCCAAGTGCATGTTGGACTACATACGGAGAAAAATTCAATACTGTGAAGGAATATTGAATATTTTTTACCATTTGTCTACGGAGCCCTATATTTGCGTGTAATCGAAAATATTCCGGACTACATGATATCCTACGTATCTTATCGACTATTAACTCGAATAAAAAAGTTTGAAGTTTCATTGGATTTTTTTAAGGCCTACGTAATGATACCCTTGTGGCGGACTGGTGCAATGAAGAAGATAGACTTTGTATTAAGTTGAAAGATTTAATTTCTGGCTTTACATTATAATACAGACAATAATTTCGACTGGCTATCATCGCAATGACAATGTCAATAAAATGTAAAAATGTATAGAAAAATAAAAATGACTATATATTTAACTGGAAACTTTTAGTAATAGGCCTGTGGCATCTAATTCTAAAAGATTTATGCGTACGCGCTTTTTAGTAATTTCTTTTACTAATCGATCACCAGTGCTAATTTTTTATTTTCTTATGACTTACAACTGTCTGTTAGTAATGATCTGAAAGCAAAAAGAAACAACAAAAACAAAAGACCCATTGAAACCTTTCAACTTTGACAAGAAAATTTACGAGCACAATAAAGTGAATGACAGTAATAAAAAAATACGTAAAATCTTGTCATTAATCAAAAATTTACAGGCAACAATACAAAAGATCAACAAAATAAGTAACCAGGCAACGTTGCCCCCGAAAATGGAAAACTAAAGCAATTACACAACAAATCATCTTTTGACGTTTAATGCCATCGCAATATGTTCGGACCCACGGCCTACCTTGCGATACCCCTTGTGTTTTTAGATCAGGGAAATTCAATTGTAACTATGTGATTCCTATCTTTGTTTTTATTGCAGGAATTCAGCAGACAGGCAGACGGCCCACTTTATGGAAAGTGGTTACAATCGCCTATGGACATTTGCAACACCAAAGGTGCTACAAATGCGCTGCTGCTCTCTTAAGGGAAACTGGAACCTGGTTACTAATGCCGGACCACAATTCAAGGTTGTTATGGCGGCATACTCTAGACCAGGGGTGGTAGCCCTCCAGTCGGGCAAATACCCCCTACCTGGCTATGTGTTGTTTTGTCGCCTCTTACGACAGACCGCCCGGCCACAGGAATTTGTATTCTTTCTCCGTTCCTGCACAGATAAAACCAGTTACTCAGAATTTCTTTTTTTATTGCGAATCTGGCAAACAGGCAGACGGCCCATCTAATGGAAAGTGGGTACCGTCGCCTATAGACGTTACGTTTGCAGCGCCAGGGGCAAAGTCGACGCATTGCCAACCTTCAGGATAGAATAGAGGAGAATAGAATAGGAGAGAAAGAATAAAAGGATCAGTTAGAAGGAATACGATAGAGGGATCAAACAGGACGAATTTGATCTACGGGCTTTATTAAAAACAGTTGAAATTCTTATTTCTAAATTTAATAATAGAACTTTAAATATAATAATAGCTTATATTGTATATTAAACTAACACCGGCCGTGCTTTGCTCTAGTTCAGTCTTATATATTATTTTTCGGGATGTTAATCTATCGACTTCTTATCGAGTTTTGCTGACACAAACATACGGAAGCTATATTTTTATACATAGAATTTTAATAAAAATTAAGTCATTCCATCAACTACTTTTCGAGTTTCACGGATGTAAGCATATGGAAAATGAAATTTTGTATTTATAAAGGTAAAACATACTATTCTTAATGATTAAACAATGAATATATAATGTATTTGTCTGCTAAAATGTAACATTTAAATTATAATAATTTCATTTTTGTCATTAAATGAGGTAGGGATGTAATTATATATTCGAGTTTAATTAGTCTGAATTTAAAAATGACTAAATATTTGATTCTGTATAATTCATAAACCATGCGAAGACGTGTTTAGTGACTCATTATTTTTATCTATTTATTGTTTTAGTATACTTCATCAAAGTGACGTATCAAGACCCCAGACAATACTGCAACCCCTAACACCTATTTTTTTTATAAAAGGGGTTCTATGAGCAAACCTTGAGGGACCCCTCTGGTTATCAATTAGTTCTGTACTCACGTCAATGCATTCTATGCATTTTTCACACTGTTTACATGGTCTTTCACTACGTTATAAAGCATAATCCCGAAAATATTGTAATATAGACTTTATTACGATTGCTTAAGGCAGTCAAATGCTCAATTTAGTTCCAAAAATTAAAATGTCCATCTTCGTTACAGATAATTGTATGATGATCGAGCCATAATCGATTTTAGGGTACCGTGGTATATTGATTTACGATTTGATTGTGACTTGCTTTTTTTAATCTGTTTGTGTACAAATTATCTTGTTATCTCAGATTGAATATTAGTTTAATAAGCTTATTTTATAGATGAAGTGTTATTTAACATAAACAACCCATATATTAAATATTGGGATTGGGGATGAATTTGTTACAGTTTTAATATAAAACTTTCAAAATGAATAAAATTATACATATTTATGTATACTATACGTATTATCAAACATGTTTCCCGTAGGGGTAAATCGAATTGTCTTAGCTACTTTCATTAACCTGAAAGGTCAAGGTAAATACATTGCGACTAGCAACAATCATTCTTACATCCATACTACTATCTACATTTTATTATTTCATCATTTAAATGGCCATATTTCTTAACATTGTATCTTCAATTGTGTTCTTTATCCATTATTTAAAGATTAAAAAACATTTAATAATTTTCATTTATTTTTTCTTTTTCAGTCAGACATAGTCCACCAATCAGTTTACGAACTGGTTCATTCAGAAGATCGGGAGGAACTCCAGAGGCAGCTACTTTGGAATTCTTTCTTACCTCCAGAAGCCAGCAGTCTTACCTTGCAAGATGTTTTACGACCGGAAAGGGCACATTTATTAGAAAGAAGTTTCACTGTTAGATTTAGGTGTTTATTGGATAATACTTCGGGTTTTCTGGTAAGTGAGTCTCATTTTATTAGTACGGATAGCTAGTTTTTATGTTCCTTAGAGATTATGATTGTCTGTAGTTTTTTTTTTTTGATGAAGGAGGTCCCTAAGACTTAGTAATACCAATCGCCCAATAACAAAAAATAACCCCGATGGTCTTAATATTATTTTTTAAATAATGAAAGTCAATATGCTAGACAAGAATCAATATATGTCTTATCTATGAGAAGAATGACGTCTAGTCTGTGGCTCTGTGAATCTTTTTTGGGTTACGTTTTACCAGACTAATATTATTCCTTATGTAATATTTGAATATTATCGATTAAATGCTATTATTTATATTTATAACCTTAAAACCTTCCATTATCTTTCATAATCTTTTATATTTTCCTATTTTCAGAGGCTAGATATCCGGGGTCGAATAAAAGTTCTCCACGGACAGAATAAGAAAACCGAAGAGCCGCCTTTAGCTTTATTCGCAATATGTGCCCCGTTCGGGCCGCCAAGTCTTCTAGAAATACCTCAAAAAGAAGTAATGTTCAAGAGTAAACACAAGCTCGACCTATCTCTGGTGTCAATGGACCAAAGGTAAGTAACGGTGTAAATTGTATGTATCCATTCAATTGAACTTATAAGTGATTTGTTTTTTTCGCCTGTCCGTACTTGATTTTCTTCGGAGTCTAGACTCCGAATATAGACTCAAAATACGTTATTTCTGTCTTCCTTATTTACATTTCTAGAACACTCATAATTTCCAACGCTTTATTGTATCTTATATTTGTTGTTTATGTCTACTCTTATGGCGTTCGTAAATTCAATTACGTTTTTAGATTTACCTTAGATTTATGTATGTATGTGTGTTTGTTTACTTGTGTTCAGTGTGTTTGCAAGTCACAATTTTAACCATAAACGTCAGATTTCCCACGTTTATGCGAAACAATCTCGATGAGCAAGTTTTCTCAAGTTGTTTTCCTCTATTAACAGATGACCTTTATTGGTCTATTAAATAAAACGTGTTGCATTAAATTATATTATAGTTCTGTTATAGCTTTCTGCATTTCTTCTCCATATAAACTTTAACTATTTCTAACCTCACACTCTTCTGTGAGTACAATATACCTGAAAAGGGACACAACATTTCTGTCCATGGACTACTGCGTAGATTAGTTGATACGCGAAAAGGCCAAACAAAAATTCTAAAACAATTTCTTTGTTACAAATAGTAATTAAAATCATAAATATCATAAATAAATCCGATTCGCAAGAATTCTGCTCTCAATAAAGTATCAACCTTTCAAACCATAACATTTTTGGGCCTTTTAAAGTTATACCATGATATTCTAATTCTCGAATATGACCTCAAGATGTGTATTGTTATAATATTTGAAGTAATAAAACCTCGGTGAGCAATAAAATCGACAATAACGTGTATTATGAAGAATCCATGGGAAATCGGTAATCGGGACATTAGAATGCGTGGAACAAATGTTGTAGGTAATTAAATAGAATTCTATGCTTTACTGATTTAAAATATTATTATTTGTGATTTGGAAAAAATATTTGTGAGATCTTATGGCATCATGAAGTGTCTGATATTATTTAAATTCAACTAGCAGTTACTGACACAAACACATAAACGCATATACACATATATATGAAAATAATGCATAAGAATAATAATTAATTAATCTATCTTACTTACCAGGGGTAAAATGTTACTGGGCTACACAGACGCGGAGCTGGCCAACATGGGTGGCTACGATTTGGTGCATTATGATGACCTGGCGTATGTGGCCAGTGCTCATCAAGAATGTAAGTAGTTTTAGATTAATGATTGCTTTATTTAAGTCAATAGGGGCGGGATGTTTACTTCAAAACTCGTGAATACTGTGCCTAACTAACTTTTCGACTTAAACATGAAGTAGATAATTTTGAAAAAAAATCCTGTTATAGCTTCAAAAGTGCGTTCTATGAAATTTGATTTAAACAAGATTTTTAAAGCATTTTTGGGATACAGGGTATTTTCGGTTAAATCTCTTTTTAAAGTTCTATATACTCGTAGATAAAAGACAATGGACGAATATCATCTCTACGGAATCCTTTATTGTATGCATATTATTAAACACTTAACCATTTTTTAAAGCTTGCTTAACAATTAAACACATAAATCTTTGATGACATGAATTTTAGGTTTTTTACATATAATTTGACGAGTAAATTATTTCACAATTATGTATACTAAATATCATATAAAAGATATAAAGTTGAAAAGCTTATTCTAAACTCTTTCACGTAGATTTATATACAACCGAGATTTAACAGTATAGTGACGATAATGTAAGAAAGACATGAGACATAAAGATAGAACTAAACCTTTCAGACTAAGGCGCCTAAAAGCTTTAAAACGTAGCTTTAGTTACATTTTATTTGTCTGTTTCAGTATTAAAAACAGGTGCTTCCGGCATGATCGCATATCGCTTCCAAACTAAAGATGGCCAGTGGCAATGGCTTCAGACATCTTCTAGGCTCGTCTACAAGAATTCAAAACCAGACTTCGTAATAAGCACGCACCGACCTTTGATGTAAGCTTAATTGTATTACTTACTCATTATGTCACTATCACTACCCTGATTGAGATCCTCTATGATTTGAATGATCTAACCACTGGTCTTCGTAGGTCACTGAAAAGCAGAATTATCGGCTTCTGTTGTCGCTGTAGTAAATTTCGTTAACGATAATTCCCTTATTTAACCTGGTCTTACCCGCGACATTGGTTAACTTGATTAGCTTGGGAGCATAAAATGTTTGTGTTTATCAACCGAATTTAACAATAATAATATTATCCGTAGAAAGGTATGAATGAAAACGACATACTCTGCAGGCATCAAATGATTGGGAAATTTTAAAAAGAAACAGAAATTATTTAATATATGCAGATATATATTTAATATTCAACAATTTTTTGTATATATCAAAACATTTCTTAGTTTCTCGGTTCTATACTTATTGGTTTTAAACTAGAAGTGTTCCAAAAGGAAGATAGCCTTATAGATAAACAAAATTTGAAGACATCATCTAACAATTACCTTTTCGATTTTCAGGGAAGAAGAAGGCAGAGATCTTCTAGGCAAAAGGACGATGGACTTCAAAGTGAGCTACCTCGACACAGGCCTAACAAGCCTGTACTTCTCTGAAACAGAGCAGCTATCAGGCTGCGAGACTACTGTGGTTACACCACCAAGAACTGCTAGACGATATAAGACTCAACTGAGAGATTTCCTATCAACTTGCCGGAATAAACGGAGAGTCTCTACAACACCAGCGCCTGCACCTGTTGATTATATAGCAGCTGACGTAGCTGCAGCATATACGAATTTAAATGGAGCGTATACAGCGCCTTATGGAGAATATCCCCCAGCTCCAATACATTATGCTCCTCCACATATAGATGATCGTTTCCTCACAGCTGATAATCTATTTCATCAGTATAAACCGTTATCATATCATTATACACCTTACGCACCAAACGGTTTCTTAGAACCTGCCCCGCCTGGTTATGACGTCACGACTTACCACAGACCTCCTTCAAGGGAGTATACCTATGTGGATAGTAGTGGGAGGTATATGAGTCCTGTAACAGGTCCTGATAGACGGTCGCCCAATGTGGTAGCTGGACCCAGTCCTGCAGGATCTAGTGGTTCAGGAGAACAGGATAGGATGCAGCAGCCAGCAGAGATGCCAAGGCAGACTGTCCTGATGTGGGGAGCAGGGGGTACAGCTCAAGAGGTCCCGGTGGAGTATTCACCTCCTCAGGTTTGGCGCTACCATCCTTCCCATTACCACACCGCTGAAGCGACTCAGTGAAGCTTTGGCTTTTTTGTGTTTGTGCAATGTTTTTGTAAGATCTCTTTTTTGTATTTTATTTCGAGTTTGAGATTGAAGATAGACTATTGTTGAGGAGTGTCATCAATTCGTTAAATGTTAAATACAACGATATTGTCGTTAATTGTGATATTTGCATCTCAGAAAAATTATGCTATTTTTCTACATCTTTGCATCAAGAAGTAACGTTTTCAAAGCAAAGTGAAAATAGAAAATTTCAACAATGTCTTAATTCGCTACACTAATAAACCGTAGATATGATTAAAATATGTACAATAGTGAAGGCTACAGCAATTTGACAATATGTAGTCGTCTTGCGGTAATGTTTGTGCATTAAATTCTTACTTAGAACTGAATATTTATGTTATATATTTTTTTTTTGGTGATCTGAATACATTTAATACTTTTGTCATTTGTGTTAATAACACCAGTGCGCCATAGCATTTGTTTAGTACAGAGTTATCTTCAGCAAAATATTTGTTAACAAATGATTTTTTCTAGTTATCATCAGTCGAATCGATAGTTCCACTAGTCAAGAACGCATTAGAAAAAAACTCATTGTTTAAGTATTGTTGTTGTAACTATTCATTAGTAGGTTTTGTCAAAGACAATTTGGCTATGGAAGATTTCAATAAGTGAAGTCCCGAAACAAACAAGAATTGACTTACAGACTTTTCTTACCAGACCATAAATCATTTATAAATTACAAATTGATGACATTTCTCAACATGGATTGATGACAATCGTAAGTCGTTATATTTAACAGTCTTCAAAACTTTGTTACCAATTGTTGTTTTTTTCAATTTAATCCTATTGATACCTCGCTCAGTGGTAATTAGTACTATTAGACCGAATTAGGTCAGAAATTAGGTCTTGTTAGACTAAAACAGGGTCTTTCCAATATCAATGTAGATAAATTCTAAAATCCTTGATTCTATATTGCTACACTCAGAGTCGTTATAATTTACCTTTGTTATTGAATTTACAAGAGCTCAAACTATTTGTAAAGGTCGTTAAAAAGTGATTATTAAAAAAAATATTTTTACAATCTAAAATATTATTCAATTCAAATTGTGAAGATCGTCTTAGGCTATAATATACCTAATAATTGTTATCTATAAATAGTTTATACAATGCCAGTTAAAAATGAGAAAAAAATCAGAAGGTCTAATTTCGATTTCAAAAATGCAATATTTAGAATTTTTGCATGCCTAACTGTTAGAAAACCACGTGAAAGTTACTTAACAGATTTAAATGAAACTCGACACAGCTGCTAGACAGCTAATAAACGGCAACACAAACGAAGTTTCGCGGGCAATAATAGTGTAAAATAAATATAAATATTACATATTGAAGATATAATTTAGAGTTATTGCATTTTTTTTTATGTTTACAATGAAATAAATCATAATCAGCAGACAAACACACAAATTGTAATCTCCAAGCTTAGCAAGTTACGCTTCTGTTGCGGGTCATATACAACGGACCACTCTGGGGTCGACCCGACATCCAGACAATAGTAAATGACATAAGAAATTCGCGGTCCCAAGAATCTTACCTGGACTCTGCGTTTTAATGAGATCGATCTAAGCTTGCTACCTTTTTTTGAAGAAAATTTAGTATTTTTGTTTTTAAGCTACAAAAATGTATTTTGGGAAATTTAGGGGGAAAATATTACACATTTAGTTTTCATTATTTATTTTATATTTTATTCTGCAGCGAGAGGTAAAGTTAAAAATAATACTTCAGATAGCAGTCAATAGTCACTGGCGAGTGCTGAAGAGAACTGAAGCGAACTGATTTATTTTGAAAACGGTAACCTTAAGCAGAAATATTAACGAGTTGTACAGCTATTTTTATTATTCTTTTATTGCAGGAGTTCAGCAGAGAGGCAGACGGCCCTCTCGATGGAAAGTGGTTACCGTCGCCTATGGACATTTGCAACACCGAAGGTGCTACAAATGCGCTGCTGCTCTCTTAAAGGAGACTGGAACCTGGTCACTGATGCCGGAACACAACACAAGGTTGTTATGGCGGCATACTCTAGACCAGGGATGGTCGCCATCCAGTCGAGCAAATACCTTACCACCTGGCTGTGGGTTGTTTAGTCGCCTCTTACGACAGGCCACCCCAACGCAGGAAATTGTATTTTTTCTCCGTTCCTGCACGGATAATGCTCTGGCCAGCAAAGATCTATTATTTTTAAAATAATCATAAGCATCAGAAAAAAATGCCTGACAATTGAAATATAGATGAAAATTTCGTACTGTATATTTTTTCTATAATATATAGTACGATTGGGTAAAATATAGTACGATGATACTATATATATATACTGCTGGGAACCCTTGATCAACCGGGAAAGACTCAGCCCGTGCAAATTAAATAAACTATCTATTTAACAATTTTCCAACATCTCATTCAAATGCAAATTCAAAAGTTTTTATTCAAAATAAGTTCCACTGGAGGATTTTTTATACATAGAAGTCAAAATTTAAATCTACTTCCTATTCTATGTACACCGCTTCGGAACGTGTTAATCGCTGTTTAAAGGAGAAGAAGCAGCAATATACTGCCCAGCAACACGTATAGCTAAACAAATTTCAACATAATTATTTATATATCTCAGGCTCTTTTTTTAAATACATACAGCAGTTGTATTACAATTACTTTTCAAGGAATTAATGGAGTTGCATCATACAAAAATATTGTTACCATCGCAATAATGACATACTAAGAATTCATACTGCAACAAATCTCCATAGATGCCTTACATGTTATGCAAAATATAAACGATATACAAAATATAGTATAAAAGGCTGGAGCGAACAGCTATGTAAATGCAGTTTTGTCATTTAAATATTCTTCAATAGTGTAGTATCCATTTCTAAGCAAGGTACTTTTCAATTTGGCTTTAAATTTAACGAACTTAACAATGGGATTAGAACACAACGATTGAATTATACTTGTTTAAAGTTTACATTATCTCTAGATATATTATCTGACTCTGAGTGTGGTAATTAATGTACATCAATTAATGACTGTTTCGTATTTTATGGAGATATCGAACTAGAGATAAGAAACCTTCATTAAATTATGTACAGCTAATGGATAAAGGTTGTATTTGTATATTTTATAATGTTAATTCAAGAATTCTATCCAAATATATTAAATGATAGTCCATTTTTATAGTTATAGATTTATAATAAATTTCCACGCCTTGCAATATAATATTTTAATAATATGATACAAAAAAATATATAAAAACGTATTCTAGAGCGTTATCCCCGTATAAACTGACGTGATGAACAAAAAAAGGTTTTCGCATTTACATTTTTTACTAGACAATTGTCACTGCAATTATCTACTAAAATACGTAAGTGCGAAAACTTATTTTTTTTTAGTAGTTGACAATTTTGTTCACCAGGGGAAATCCGTTTGAGGTCTATCCTCCACGGGGGAAACGCGCTGGGAGGGATTCACCGTGTTGGGGTGGCACTAGCACCGCAAGCAAGAAGTGCTATTACCACGCCGCGGTTAGAGATACCCACTAAAACCCCTCGGTGTTCCGACCTTCGCCCTTGTACCAGGGCCACAAGTATTTGACCTAGCCATTTCGCAGGCCCTGCGGGGGGGGGGGGGGAAGCTCCCGGCGTTAAGCTCTTTGTTTGTGGGGCGGTTTACTACTCTGTCAAAAAATTACCCGGAAAAGATCAATAATATAAATACACAAAATGTTCGTTATTTTTTTTTTAGTTTATTTATAAGAAAAGCAAACAGATACAATATATGTTTTATAAGTAATGTTATATTCTATATGTTAATAATATGGTATCCAACAGCACTTTTCACATTTTATTTTAGGACATAATATATATTTTTTTTTACCGCTAGCGGTGTAGCGTATATGTAGTAACAGAAATATTAATAAAATATAAAACAAATATAACATTAAGGTGGAGACGATGTACTTAAAAGTTTTTTTTAATACATTATGTTTGAATTGAAGCCATAGAAAATGTGTCAATTTCATTAAAGTGTTTATTGTACGAATCTACCATTCGACGAAGAGGTGCGCGTAATCCAGCATTAGTACGACAATTATCCAAAGAAAATAAGTGACATTTGTGCACCTCCCGTATTATCACAGGCCATTTTTATTACCTTCAAAGTATGCTCTTTCAGCAACGATACACTTACGCCAGCGAATAATCTAAGCTTTTCCGTAATTGAGTTTAGTTCTCGTCATCTCGTCCATTGGCGACACATTTAAGACAAACTCTTTGTTCGATATTTTTGTCCATTATGAAATTCACAATACACACTAGATATGATCTAACTAAAAACAGCACTATATTTAATCTAAAAGCAACTCAAACTCCGCGCCAAAATGAAAAAGAGTTGTGCCAATCTAACAACAACAAAAAAAATGAATTTGGAACCATAAACAAATCATCCATTTCCGATACTTTTTTGACAGAATGTATAACGCACCTCACAGGAGATTCAGGAGGCTCATTAGACAGTTTCATAGAGTCGATGAATGTTCACTGACATATTATTTCCAAATGGAATCTTAAACCGAAAATATATTTTTTTATTCTATGAGTTCAGCAGACAGCGAACAGCATACGTGATGGAAAGCGGTTACCATCGCCTATGGACATTAGTAATACAGAAGGTGCTACCAATGTTCTGCCGCTCTCTAAAGGGAAACTGGGATCTGGCCACTAATGCCGGAACACAACTCAAGGTTGTTATGGCGATATACTCTAGACCAGGGGTGGTATCCATGCAGACGGGCAAATACCTTAGCACTTGGCTGTGGGTTGTTTTGTCACCTCTTACAACAGACCGCCCAGCCGCAGGAAATTGTATTCTTTCTCCGTTCCTGCACGGATGAAACCTAGTTTGCCAGTTGTGAGCAATTTATGAGCTGATATTATTTTTTTAAATCATCTCAAGCGTTAGTTTGTACTTGAGTAGTGTTCTATAATACAAACCTAAAGTACCAATCGATCTTAATGTCATTTCTAAAACCAGCCTACTTCCTGGACTTAGTGGAATATAAGATAAAAATACGAAACATCTTTAAAATCCAATTAAAATATTCAATCAAAGTAAGCTTGATACCGTGCCTGATTTAGACAAGGGGCTTCTCTAAATTAGGGTGGTGTAAAAAGATAGTCGAAATCGCCCTTATGGTCGGTTTCTACAACTTACTATTCGTTTACCAGCCTTACACCATCGGTTGAATTTTAACATTACTTGTATGGAGCTTATGTCAAATTTTAACCGATAGCAAGGCGGGTGAACAGTCTATAAAATATAGTTACCGGCCATTAATGGGTCTCTGAAAGAGTTATAGTCATTAAGGGTTTAAATTTAAATTACCTCTGAACTAACCACACCAGTAAGAACCACGTCAAAATCGATTCAGCGTTACTAGTAAGTTAATATTACAAACTGACAAACGGACGATTCTTCTCTCGTAATGTCTCGAAAGTTTTTCATGTGTGTTTATATTATTTCATAAATGTACAGACACAGCTTTGTTCTTCAGGTCGTATATATACATAACATAGCACCGCCTGCCAACGTCCAACGCCTGCCTAACACTGTAAATATTAAGTATATACACTTTGTGCTAAACACTTTAATCAAAGCACCTACTTAGAAAAAATCTACGTTGAAATTAATAGCATTGACAGTCAGGACCGTCTTAGGGCTATGTCTCATTAGGATGCCATGGCAGCGACACCAGCAGCGCCGCCAATCAAAACATGTCCAATTGTATTACAACGTGCCTACCCTACCTCATTTGGCGACGGCTTGGCGTCAACGCCAGCCCGAACGGCCCGCTGTGCTTATTTTGGCGGCGACGCCACACTGGCGGCGCTTCCATGAAATTATATGCATACGAATCACTTCTTCTCATTCGGCCGCCAGCTGCGATGCTAATCTCGCGTCATATCTAATAAATTTTACTATTTTATTAAAATTTATAATGGCGTCCGATACCAATTTTTTTTTCTTTTAATTTGCTTACGACGGTAAAGGATACGAGCGCGATCTTTTCGACGTCCATTTTGGTGACGTGAACAAGTGATACTAAACTCGTCTGGCATCTGCTTTGGCGGCCAGTTTTGGCGTCTCACGGACGCCAAGGGTAGCCACGAAAACTGCTAGCGTCGCTGCCATGGCATACAATGAGATATGGCACTTATCCACGTTTGACGCCAGTCTGCGAAATTCAGTTTACGCCCTTCTTTTCAAATAGATCATAATCTAGATATTTCGGCAAGATCTTAAATCGTAGGTATTGCTGTGTTGTAAACAAACGTATAATATTGGTTGTTTCTAAACAAAAGTTACGTGTTTGTTTAGAATTCTCAGCTATGTAATGAAATATGATATGGAGTTGTTATAAAAACTTTGACTGGATCTGGACGGATAGCTTCAGAGAGTCAAATATACATACCTACCCCTGGTGTCTGTTTTGTTAAATATTAAAGTATTATATAACTTCAACATACATGTATAGCACTCACTAGGTACTTTGCACAGTTTTAAGAGGAAATAATCCAAAAGTAAATACCAGGGAATCGTGTCCAGAAAACTGACTTCATTGCCACACTATGTAGAAATTTTTGAATAGAGCGCGACCGGGGGTTTTTATTTGTGCAAAATCGCCTTTTTTCAGGGAATAAATAGATAAAGTTAAAAATGAAGCCTTATCTAAATATAAAACAGAATCAAATCATTAGAGCTACTGCCGAGATACGCGAAATAACACAAGTCTGAAGTTATACGATTATTCCACTAAATAATTAAATATGCAACTAATAACAAATTCTCCAGATATTTCCGTCTGTAATAATATAATATCAAGCCTTCCATAAAAATATATTACCAAATTAAAAATTTAACAAGTGAGTGCAAGTAGTGAGTCTGCATTTTTAATTTGTAATAATTTTGTGCAGTGACCGGAGACGTTGGCATGGCAACACCAACACCTTTGTGACAATTTATCTTCCGCCGTCGAATTAATAATATAAGGAATTAGTCATAAGAAATCTGTACATTCAGTGAATAACAGAATATAAGAACAAGGAATCACTTTTAAATTTAGTCAGGTTATAATTTATTCGACTGATTAACTATTTACCTGATAATTGAATAATCGGCCCTAAATCGATGTTTTATTATAATAAACAAATTTTTTAAACTTAAATCTTATATATATAAAAATCAATTGCTGCTCGTTAGTCTGACTCCTTTACAATTTCATGAAATTTACGAAACCAAAAAGTTTTTACATAAATAGGACTTTCAGTTTATAAATGATTTAAGTTTAAAAAATAATACATAATTGAAAAAAACCCTGTGCCGCCATCTAGTTCTGCAGAATGTAGGCGCCTTTCAGAGTTCCAATTTTAGTGGGAGATTGTCATTTTCTGTACTATGAAGAGGAATACTATCTTCTATTGTGTATATTCTATTTTCATAAAAAAACAAGTAAAATCTTCTGTTATTCACAATACAAATATACAAACAAACTCACAGTCTTCTATTTGTAAATTATATAAGTATAAATAATTTGTTTGTCAATACACCTCAAAAAAAGTATTGTATTTATTTTCAAGTCAAATAAAATTTGAATGCCTGTAAAGCACAAAAATTATTCAATATAGTTTTTTATTTTATTTTAATGATATGCTTCTTAGATTAAAGCCTTATTTACATTAGTTAAGTAATTAGTTATCTTATAAATGTTATCACTGGCGAGTTAAGATTTTATTATCGTTTGGACAGTTTTCCAGTTAAGTAATAAGTTGTCGATACACGGTCTTATTCATAAAGAATTAGCCTAAGTTTGAAACCTTCTTTAAGAACCATAATCAAGCGTTCAATCTGACTCTAACTCTTTATGATTAAGACCGTATGTAGATATCTGTCCAAACGATGAAAAGGACTTATTCTCAAACTAACTAATGCAGTGTAAATAAGGCTTTAATTCCGCATTTTTCAATCATCAGATAAAAGTTATATGTCAACTAAATTAAATACTGATTGAATACAAAAGTTTAAGAAGTGAACCATCATTATTCATGGAACTGTCATTTTTTAAATGCCTAACTTTTATCTATGATTGAAAAATCAGCCTCTATGGTTGGTTGACACGTATTAAGTAGTATATTAACTAAATTTGAAGTACAACTTATACCAAATAAAATCATCATCTAAGCCTGATTTAGTTAAGAAGCCAGTTAACTTGAGAAACTGGAGAGTTAAGCGCTAACGTAATTTAGACAGCTATCCACTTAATCGATATATTGTTACTTAACTGGTCAATTTCGGTACAAACCATGATAAAGACTTCAGGACCTACTTACATAGATTTTGCTATCTCGTTCGCACATTACCCCATTTTTGAAGATATAATTGGACAGAATATACTTACGACAAATTTTGTATCACAATCTCAACAGTAAAATTACGATATTTCACATTTTGGTTTTGTTTTCATAAATATTTTTCTTTGTATAAAAATCGATTATTATGAAAAAAAATTGTTATTGTGTGAAATCTTTCCGAATGAAAATTATTTTCGTGACACGTTTGTAATATTATTATTGAGATTTGCGTAATACAGATTTGCTAGATTTAATTAACTCCACAAATGGTTAGTTACGCTAGTCAACTCGCTTCTTAAGTAACGCAAATACAAATCAGGACTAAACCACTTAAAATTTAATAAAATTTCACTTAATACATGTAAACAAGACATAAACTTCATAATAAGATTAGATGTTTTTTTATCTGTATAAAATTGAGTCATTAGTAAAAATTATCTTCCATTATTATTTTTAGGGCAATTGCGTGTTATATTTACACGTTAAAAGGCAGGCTATTATAGTTACGACACTAGAGTGCATTCAGTTTGTTTGTAACAGGCATTATACACTGACCATCAAAAAAAGGGAAGACATACGAATTTCATATACTCGTACGAATACTACCTACTATAATATATGTTATTGATAGATAGCAGTATGTTATAGCTCAGCATAATAAGCAATTGCAGATATGAGTGAATAAAGTGGAGATATTTACATTCGTACATAGCTCCTGTGTAACTTGCTATTTCCAAAACCAATGGTTTGTATGCACTATGTGTATACACATAACACCTTCTTTGGATGTAAAGAAAGGTTTTATACGTTTGCATAACTCCTTCATCCATATTTACAATATTTTCTAGGCAAAATAATAAGCATCTTTATCACTTTAAGCATTCTCTTCCAGGAAATTTAACTTTAGACATAGTTTCAGCTAAAGCAGTTTTACACTACACTTATTTAAGGATCCTTTCTTTAAATCAGTGTAGTTTAATAAGAATAATAAAGTTCAAAAGTTTTGGCAGACCGTGCTCACCCTCTGTACCAGTTTTAATTTGTGCCCAAGTTTTCTATAATAATCGAGTTGCAATGATCGATTACTACATAGATTTACAATGGCAACTAAATGGTTTCTGTTTTTGTTAAAAAGCAACGTTTATGGAGCAATTAAATCACTAACGAATTATCTTTCCGACATAATTGTAATAATAAATTAGAGGACCCATGTCCCTAAATTAGTATATAAAGGTTTCATTCTGCTTAGAAGAAAATTATTTAAGGCGCTCACTTTTTCCGTGGTTAGTGTAACTGCCTGTTTTAATTATTAGCAACATTTTTCCACTACATAATTTTTATTATAAATAATGAATATATAATTGCTCTAATTTATTCTATCGAGATAATGTAAATAAATAATTAGAATTAAGTCGCTTTATTATTTGTATTAATGATCAAATCGTAATAATTAAATTAATTATAAATATTTTAATGTAATGATTATAATTATTAAATATCCGAACAGTTTCTGTATTTATTTTAGCATATCATTATACCTAATGTAATTTAAAAGAAAATCAAATAAATTTTTCATGCCACTTGATAACGTTTTTTATTTTTGACGAATACATTTTACTCTGAAAATATGGGGTAAATAACGAGCGAAAAGGAACAATTATGAGGTCTTTAGTTTTCGCGACTTGCATACATAATAAAACTACGTTTTACCTCGCTTAAAACCGTTAAAACGTAGTTTTATAAATATAAGGTCTTTGGCGAGAATATTAATTTTATTTATTTGGAAACATACAACAATTAATATTCTTAAATATACATATATATCATATCTTAAATATACCATCGTCTACGGACATTTGCAGTACCAAAGGTGCTACAAATGCGCTCTTAAGGGAGACTGGAAACTGGCCAATAATGCCGGAACACAACTCAAGGTTGTTATGGTGACATACTCTTGACCAGGGGTGGATGTAAGAAGACAGTTCCTCTTTATTTTGATACTTGTCATTTTCGTAATACAAATCTGCGTAATGGCTGTCAACAATCATGAGCATCATAGATAATAAATAGGTACTACCTACACATTTTCAATTTGGTAATTTTTTTACGCAGTATCAATCAAACAATTGATATGACATGAAAAGAAGTCTTTCAGTTTGTGACTGACTGCTTCTAGCCTAAAAAAAATGCATTTTTAACAATTTAAAGTCTCACAGTAATTTCGAATTCAGACAGAGCCATCTAGTAATTACTATTTGTACCTATAAACTTGTAGGGTTCTAAGTTTGATAAAGCATTTAGTGATACCAGCAGAGTTTCATAGATGGCGCTTTATTACAAAAGTATTACTGAAGTAAAGGATTGTATAGTTTAAACAAGAGCGGCCTCTATGATCGAATGATCTATAAGATTTTGTCCGCCTAGTTCACTGAGATGCAGAGGGTTTCAGTTTCGACTCTTAAGAGCCGATTTTTCCATTATCAGATATAAAAATTATCAGTTAAATAAATTACAACTTGGCCTGATACAAAAATGTAACATTTCAACTGTTTTATTCGTGCAATTGTCATTGTGAATTTTCCCATGTTATATTTTAATTCTTATGAATTACTTTTATGTGGTGATAGAAAAATCGGCCCTTAGTATAAAAAATTTCATAAAACAAACTTTTAATGTCTGCGAAAGGCCCCAGAATAGGGATGCAGACACATGATGCAGTCATTGCTAACATATATCTATACTAACATATAAAGTTGAAGAGTTTGTTTCTTTGTTTGCTTGAACGCGCTAATCTCAGGAACTACTGGTCTGATTTGAAAAATTCTTTCAGTGTTAGATAGCCCATTTATCTAGGAAGACTTATAGGCTATATATCATCACGCTTAAACCAATAGGAGCAGAGCACCAATGAAGAATGTTTCAAAGTTGGGATATTTTTTTTAACGTACTTTTTAATTATTCCACGCGAACGCAGTCGCGGTCAGAAGCTAGTTTACTTTTTTTTTTATTGCAAGAGTTCAGCGGACAGGCAGACAGCCCACTTGATGCAAAACGGTTATCATCGCCTAGGGACATTTGCAACACCAAAGGTGCTACAAATGCGCTGCTGCTCTCTTAAGGGAGACTGGAACGTGGTCACTAATTCCGGAACACAACTCAAGGGTGTTATGATTATGTTACATATAGAAGAACAAGTGTAAAAATATTTTAAAAGCTACCACGATCGGGCTTAGCTACCCCTTCCCCCATCTTATATACGGTCGACCAATTTCGTACTTGATCAGTTCTCTAACAATTTGCTTTGGAAGGCTCATAAAGTTTCGACATCCACGCACACTCTCTCAAATTTCATATACACCAATCGGGACGTTTCTAAAATGTTTAAACTAAAGAAAACAATTACTCATGTTTAATTGCAATAGGCACTTTGCCGATGGACGACGCCCTTTTTCTTTAACATTCTGCTCTCGCTTTGTTTACGGACATCGATTTTATTGCCTCCTTGTAAAACACGAAACAGGTAACAATAAAACTCCGCCCCTTAAAACTGATGTTTTACTTGTGTCCGTGTGTTTGCGTTGTTAACGAAAGTTTTTGCCAGGCGTCTTATGAGTGGTTCACCGGAGCTTTTACCCATTGTACAGTATACTTAGATTCATTGCGCAAAATTCAGACTTTACTGAAACATGTAAAGTCTGCTTTTCACTCGTTATAACTATAAATTTATAGAAAATATCTCAATTTATTAAACCGCGCGCTACTATTGTCCTTTGTAGCAATGTGATACATGTTTCCGGACCAGGATTCGAATCCACGTCTATGTGAAACACGAGTGCGTTAACCACTGAGCTACACGGCTTTGGCTTTAAACCCTTCAAATGTATTTCACCTATCAAACAATGGTCAGTACATTCTAGAGCAATCAATAATTTAATTCAATGAGTGATATTGTTGTAATGTTGTTGTTGTCAAAACAGTTATAATAGTAAATAGATAAACAAAAATGAATGTGAGAGCTAGCATCACTTCACGATGCGATTAGATGAGTTGTTAATTGGATCGACATAGAGATGATATTACATATTACAAACTAGCAACAATTCTCGACTTCGCTCGCGTTTGTTTTAAACATTCTCAATGGATACGACGTCAACGATGTATGTCCCCAAGCGTCTGCTCGGTTTCGTGTCAAGCAATGGCGTGTTAATCGCCTAGCTCTACGGCACTTGTACTCTACACGCTGCTGAATACCATGCATTACACATAGTGGCTGCTTTTTATTTGACAATTGTGGTTGTAGTTATTCTAAAAAATAAACAATATTAATATAAATTATAATATATACCTAATTATAATATTATGTTTCTCTGGTTTATAAGCTATATTAATCTAAAGTTTTATCGTGAAATAGTAACAAACAACCATCCATTTTCGATGAATTCACAAGTTATACGCCCTTAATAACATAATATACAATTATTCAGATAAGAAGGTAAGTCTGTATGTTCATTTTTGTGGTTCGTGAGATGAACCAATTAAATGATATGAAAGTTTAGTATACTATATGTACTTTACTAATGTAACCATAAGAGATCTGCATAATATTATCATGATAATAATAGTTTTTGCGAAATTTACACAGGAAAGGTAGCCTGAAAAGATGTAAAAAGTGAAATGAAAATAATACGTTGCTAAAAAGTTATATTAACAAACTTTTTAGCAACTTGATTCATTTATCTACTTACTACAGATCTATCTCGAGAAGTCCGTTTGGCTCCGGTTGTAGTAGTGACGGGTACTGATAAACGCGCTTGTGTGTGTAAACTCATCCACGCAGGAACGGAGAAGGAATACAATTCCCTGCGGCCGGTCGGCCTCTTGTAAGAGGCGACCAAACAACCCACAGCCAGGTGGTAGAGTACTTGCCTGTCTGGATGGCTACCACCCCTGGTCTAGATAAATTATGCCACCATAACAGCCTTGAGTTGTGTTCCGGTATTAATGGCCAGGTTCCAGTCTCCCTTTAGAGGGCGACAGCACCTCGGTAGCACCTTCTCTGTTACTAATGTCCATAGGCGATGGTAGCCGCTTTTCATCATTGTCTGTCTCTCTGCTGAACTCATGCAAAAAAAAAACTAAAAAAACTATACCGTTATACTTAATTCAATTCAACTCCCAATAAAAATACATCCAAAATTCACATTGAAACCTGTAATAAAATCATTCGTTGAATTAAATCAGCATTTGTATAAAAAAATAACTTTCCCGGTATTATCATGTCTATACAAGTCCGCCGCATCAAGTCACAGTTGGCTCAACAACAGTAATCTCAAATCGCTCTGCATCCACAATCCACCTGGCTTTCAAGTGGGTAACACGTATCTCACGACTGCCTTACGGCAGATAAAGTTTCGCTGGACATTCTAAAAGTGTTTGTGAGAATGCAGTTCACTGATTTGTTTTGTTACGTTGTTTTAACGGTAAGAAATTATTTATATTAATTACTTTATTAATTTCCGTTGGTGATATAATTATGAATATTTTATATTAGGTATATATAAAAAATTAGATATTAAAAATGAAACTATAACTTAAATAAAAATTAAAGACTATGTACTAGATCGCTGTCAGAGCTGCCTGCATTGTCAATATTTTTAAAAAATAAAACTTTTTTGACGGTTTTAAGCGCGTTTTTTTTACTTTTATTATTCCGACGTTTTGGCATTCAGTAGCGCATTTGTAGCACCTTTGGTGTTGCAAATGTCTACAGGCGATGGTAACCGCTTTCCATTAGATGGGCCGTCTGCCTGTCTGCTGAACTCATGCAAGAGTAAATATCAAATAAAATACCCCGTTTGAAACCGTTAAATACGTAGTTTTATTATTGCTAGTCGGGAAAACTTAATAAAATACTTTTTTGTTATTAAAGTTCCCTAATGTACAATAAATGGAATCCGTAAGGGAAAAAAGTATCCCATGTTCATACCATACACTGTTAACCTTATATCGAAAGAACCTCGTCGAACCAATTTTCATGAAATTTTGTTGGGATATATATATATACCATATATACCCCAACAAAATTTCATGAAAATTGGTTTCTAAGGAACAAGCACCATTGGTGTTGCAAATATCCATAGGTGATAGTAACCGCTTTCCATCAAGTGGGCCGTCTGCCTGTCTGCTGACCTACTGCAATAAAAATAAAAAGAAATAAAAAAATGTGGTACTTGTAACAGTATGCTCATTAGGTTAGAAAACTGTCTAAGTCGCAAATGCGTACCGGCCAGGATTCGAATCCGCTCCCTTTGAGTTTGAGACGCGTATGCTATTACCCTACCACGGCACGTAGATAAGAAAGTTTGATATGTAAGTTATGGTTTTGTGGGAGATAAAATAAATGTGTCGTGCGTCGATGATGGTTACTGCGTAGGATAGTGACGCTGGCGAGAACCTATGGCTCAATCGCCCGTGGAAGGAGTACAAAATATGACGACGACTTGTTGTACTCTTGTAGTATATTAATTTCTTCATTGTTCCTAATTTAACTTAGACTATATATATATATATATATATAATTTAAGTTGTGGTAGCGTAATAGCTAGCGCATGCGTCCGGTACTCAAAGGGCGTTCGATCCTGGCCGGAACGCATGCACCACTTAGGCAGTTTTCTGTCCTAATGTGCATATTGTTACAATTACCACGTGCTAACAATGGTGAAGGAAAACATCCTGATGCAACCTGCACATCGAGATAACCGTTGTGTCAAACCTGCCAAGCCGCCTTGGACATGTGTGGGTATACTGTCAATATAGTGAGAGGTGCGAGCTCAGCAGTGGGACATTTGTGGGCTGTTATTATTAATATATATACAAAAACCTTATCGTTTACGTGATGTGCACACCAGTATTCTAATCAATATTTAATATTATATTTACACGTTTATGAGATTGGGCATTTTTGATGATTTAGACAAATGCCCAATCTTATCGACAGCTCTAACATCGATATCATCTATCTGTATTTACAGATGGTCTTTAACTGTGCTAAATTATACAACAATAAATTGGTGGATGAAACGTGACGCGACAGTATATGTATATTAAAACTATATTTTACATATCAAACTTTCTTATTCCATGAGGAAAGTATAATCACAATAATTAACAATTATATAAAAGTAAAAATCTTTTATATTGAATTAGAATGATCGACAGTACTTTGTACTGTAAGCCGAAATCTTTTTACAGAATATAATACATAATTACACAAATTAAAGACAATGTGGGAAAATGATTTGGGTGCTAAAAACTTTCACATAACCACATTCTTGTAGACATGACTCATATTTTGTCTTATCCCATAATACATGGTAGGTTTTTTAAAATTCAACTCGATGTCTTTATTTGCAGCAATGTAGTTGTATACAGATGTATTACAATTGTAAAATCACAGTACATTCTACCATTAGTTATGGTGTGCAAAACAAAATACTAACAATAAATTATTATTGCTGTCTTATATATTGCTGTATATAATTTATTAAGGGAGCATAGCACACGGATGACGACTCACCTAATGGAAAGCTTTTACCGATGCTTATGGATATTTGTAACACCAGGCGTTAACAATGGGCTGCCGCTCTCTAAACGAAGACTGGAACCTGGCCACTAATGCTGGAACACAACGTAAGGTTGTTATGGCGGCATACTATAGACAAGGTGTGCTAGCCATCCAGATGGGCAAATACCCTACCACCTGGTTGTGGCTTGTTTTGTCGCCTCTAACGACAGTCCGCCCGGCCGCAGGAAATTGTATTCATTCTCCATTACTGCACGGATAACATAACAGAACATAATTGTTAAACAAAGTTTCATATGTGATATTTTTAATTGCTTATTTGTTACTGAACGGTGTTTCCTGGATCATGGAGTATTTTCAAGGACAAATTAGTGTTTAAAGTAAAAATAAATAAAAACACAAAAAAATGAAATTTTTACAATAAAATTTAAAAAAAAAGAAAACGCGGTTAAAAAGTCACATATATTTTTAACAATTAAGATCTTTTTATTTATTTTTTGAATTTTTTGTCTCATTTCTATACAAACTGAAAGAGAGAAATAAACCCGTCTAATTTCATCTTATGGTACGGTTTCAACTGGGATATTGTTACAGATATAGGTTGTTTCACGCAGATGTAACGATGGGCTTAATGCGTTGCTTGAAATGAGATATTCTTGATAATGTTAAATATTAACACATAATATAACGTTAGTATATACACTAATGTGCTATGCATTAACGGCGTTATTTTCACCGCTTTGAATAAGACGCATTCGGCCACAGACTAAATCTTTGACAGTATTCAACGCAGATAAAGCCACAGAATTAAGGTCACAAGCGTCCAGTTTGTTTACAAGCCTGAACGACTAAATATATGGTAGGAATAATAGAAAGCAAAAAGTGGTATTACTAAATATAACACAGATTTACAAATGGTCATAATAAATTATACATTTGATAAATATACAAGAAAGTTGCGTGTGTGTCGATTATGGATGTTATGCTTTGTTAGCTATCTTGCGTGGAATATAAGCGGTTATTCAACTAATATAAACAAGTCATATTTGGACGTATATCTTACTTGTTTCAGATAATATGTCTTTAATCGGCTGACTTTGAAAAAATAAACACACATTTTACTCCAATCAATAAAATCAGCCAATGGGTAAACATTGATTGCATTCAAATGAGGTTCGGCCAAATGACCAGCGCAATTTAATGTATAATTAATAGAGATGTGCTTATTATGACTTTGGCCGATTTGCTGACTAGTCGATTAGTCGGTTGTAAGAGGCCGACTGGTCGGCCAAGCCGATCACGGTTTAGGCGATTTCAGTGACGCCTCGTTTATAGCTGATTCGTGCGCAGTCGCATCCACCGCATGCGAGGGTGTCGGAATCTGTTTTGTTTACTTCGCATTATGTCTTGATTTTTACTTTTGTACGGGTCTCAGGGAGATGTTTTTGTGTAAAAATTTAATTTTAATTCGTATATATACTTATTAATAATTTAGTTAAGTTTTTATTTAATTGTTAATAATTTCGTACTATATACTTTTCTATAATATATAGTACATTTGGCTAAAATATAGTACGATACTATATATTCCAGTACAGCTGGCAACCCTACTGCCAAACCACCTTGGACAAGCGTGGCGGGTATACTGTCCGTTCCCCAATAGTGACAGACCCGAGCCCAGTAGTGGGACTTTTATGGGCTGTTATTATTTATTTATAATTAATATTTAACAAGTCTAAAATATGTTGTATTCTGCTTGCATTGCCTTACATATAACTACAAATAGAATACTACCTAGGTCGTGAAAATATTCATTTGAATTTAAAAAAATAGATTTTCAATTATAGCTATCCAAAGAGGTGAACGACCTCTACTCTAAACTTTACTTTACCATGCAGTCTAAATGATTAAAAATGTGCGTGAATGGTTTAGATTTAGAGAAATCCAAGCGCAACATTTTATAGCTATCACATCCATAAAATTTATGTAAAAACGGTGTCACTTTTTAAAGAATTCTCCAAAACATTATAGTGGCAACTAGAAACACGAGTTCACTAAGAAACCCGTTTCGAAACTAACGAAAGTGAAGAACTTCGGGTTTTTTTCTTTTTTAATATTAACTAATTGTTTTATGGGTAGTTTTATGGCGTTTCTTTTTATAATTCACACAAAGTTGGTCATTACACGAACAGCATAATAACTTGTTTATGTATATGTAACGGCATATACGTCACAAAAATATGACATTTTCGCAGAAATGTCTGAACGATACATATTACAAGACATTATAACTTTATATATAATACTAGGATATTCCCGCGACTTCGACTACACATAGCTTGAAATTCCCGCGGGATTCCCGGTATAAGAAATATCATACATTTTATTACATTAAAGTTGTTAAATCAGTAAAAAATCACATCGGAATTTTTTTAGGATGGCCATTTTGAATCATTTCCATCATTCCCAGAAAAAATTAAGTCTAAGAATTAGCTATCGATCAGTGAAAACCGCATTAAAATTGGCCCAGTAGTTTTTACGTGAATCCCGAACGAACAGACCTTCTGCGCGTGATTTATACAACATAGTATTCATCTCCTATGTCTAGCACTGTAACTATAAGTATGTACCTCATTAATTAACCTATTTAATGCTTACAAAGTAAACATTAACAAGTTTAACACACTGTGAACATTTTCACTTATTGAAAGTGTTAGACGTGCGTGCGGTTACGGTAAATATGCGTGTATCAATACTTGTATCATGATACGCTTTTGATGCCTATAGGTAACTGATTATCATACTAAAATAGTGTTTTTATAGGGTACCCTAGGCAGTGGCTAGTGGTGGTCTCCTTCTGCGAAGACGTTATGTCCCAGACGGAGGCTGCCGAAAGAACAAGGGAGAAGGATGAGCAGGCGGACCTCTGTCGCAGACGGCGAACAGGGGCTGACAGGCAGTACTTTGCTCATCTCCTCCCGATAACGTAGTGGGACTGGGGGGGTCGGGGGACCCTCCCGACGAGCCACACCCAGTGCCGTGGAGTGCTTTAGTCTCAGGGACACCCTTGCATCTCGCATCGAGGTGTCACGACAGTCATACCCATGGTTACGGTCCCGTGGCACCTCATCATAATGCGGAGGCACGCTGGAAGGCTTAGTGGGTAGTCTGGCGGTCGGTGCTTGCAAGCTCCAACGTTGAAGCTTGTGTGCAATAACAGCAGCCGGAAGTCTCACATACCCCTTGGTGGCATCCCCCGGGGTTTGAGGATGTGCGCAAATGCATTCCCCCATCGTTGACAACAAAGGAAATTTAGCTAGAAAGACACCCATATTAGAACGTCATGTATTTTTGATTAAATGTTTTTTTCTTGTCTTTTAACCTACACCGTCGATAGTAGTGAGCTCCTCGTATACCTTGGTTTCATTGTATTAAGTTAAATAGACGTCCTTGGGTTATAGGTTATACACATAGGTTAAGATCCGATTCAGACTCCTAAAACGTGAAGTTCTTAGTCCCGTGTAAGACGTTTATAGGCTGATATTAAAATATTACAATTGAAGGGGATGCCCCGTATAGGGTGGAAAAGCGAGATGGAATATTCCTCCGTCTCAAAGTAAGATGTTCCAGCAAGGTAGTTGTTGTTCCTCGCAAGCCTAGGTCCACCTGTTACAACTGTACATTTGTATATATTCTTTGTAGGTTTCGGGAAACGTTAGTGACCTCAATTATTGCACAGCGCTATCTATTGGCTTGTAAGTGTTCCACTACACAATCTTCACAAGATTGAATATGTTTCAGTGTCAATTTTTATTTATTTACTCACACAAATGTTTCAAAAACCCCATACGTAAATACAATCACGCCTGTTTCAAATTGGGGTAGGCAGAGTCGATAGATCTCCACCTGCTACGATCCTGACCAACACTTTTCGCTTCATCTATTCATTAAGGGTAAGTCTTAGTCAGCCGAGTTCACTGGCGTTGCACGCAGAAGCTTCGGGTTCCATTCCTGGTATGGTAAATAGTAAACGAATTTTCCGTTATTTACGTTTATATTTTAGCCTGGGTGTCTGTGATCGGCCCCAGTGTGGCCCGTTCTGTATTACCAATAACACAAGCGTAACTTGCTTAGCTTGGTGATATACAATGTGTGTATGGTCTGCTGATGATTACAAATCTCTTCATACATACACGTTTTTATTTTATGCTTTTTACACTGACCTTTATTCAAAATAGCTTTAATTTGATCATAGTCTGTACTCTACTTGTCATATTACTGTCTTATACTTGTTTTGTGATTCTATTGTCATCGTTTTTATATTTACTATCTTTAAATAAAAATAACACAACAAATGTCAGATGAAACTATAATAACTTTCTCAGACTATTCATACTTGATAGAATATAATTTTCATTAGTATGATAACCGGAAACAAAGCATGCGTGTGTGATTCTACAAGTAGCATAATCTGTGGTATATAATATATGAATTGTAATATAATATGTTAGGAGAAATTTATGTTAGCTGTATACCTAGAAAGGAACTAGAGCAGTGTGAGGTAGAAATGGTAATTAGATACTATTAGATTATGTCGGTCATAGGCGACGGTGGCCACTTTCCATCAGGGGAGCCTGACATGATTCTGATATAAAAATATGTCCAAGTGCGTCTCAGACCACATTAGTTTTTTGTCTGCAAAACTTAGGAAACAAGAATTAATATATTATAATCATTCATATTTCCAAATTTATTGGAGAAATCTTGTGAAGTGAAACTAATTTTCTAAGAAATTATTTTTTAAGCTCTATAAAATAATTTCTTAGAAAGTCTTAAGTCTCGAAGCTTATTTACGTGTAAGTTTTAAGTATTATTTTAATAAAACATTATCTTTTAACGTTTTAAGTTAATTGAGAGCGGGTCCTTCTGACACAGGTATGCAGGTGAAGTTTTCATGTGGGTCTTCAGGGCCAAACCCTAAACTATATGAAATACCGAAAAATACTCAAAGGAGTCTCGAAGCCAATTTTGATGAAACTAAAGTGGTTTCATTCGATTTTTGAAAAATCAATTACCCTTGTCAGGAATCGAATGGGCTGCTTTTGAAAAAATAAATTCATTCTGTATTGTTATACCAAATCATAGTGTAGCTTGTAAGGATCAATCTCTTTGAAGGAATGTCAAACGTCAAACCAAAAGAAAGGGTTGTTTTTGAACAAAATGTTTTTCCTTCCTTCTCCAACCTTTCTTAAAAAAATATCTGATGGTGAAAACCGCATAAAAATCGGTTGTGTGATTTAGGAGTTAGCGGATATATAGACAGACTGACAGATAGACGGACATACGCAAAAAGCGACTTTGTTTCAAAGACGATGTTTCTTAAGCCGACATTACACGATTCTTTTGCATTTCAATGTGGACGGATCAACGTAAAGTAATCCATATAAATATAAACTGGAACCATTAAGTATCATTGAATACCATCGAGTACATTCACTGCCGTAAATAGCCTTTTCTGCGCCCTATGCGAGCCTCTATATCTGCGCCCTTGTTTTTTTAGATATTATAGGTACCCCAGCTAGAGCAATGCTATGTATAGGCGTACTTTATTTCATTCAGGGTGATAAAATAACGCACAAGGACCTTGTTGGTGGACCAATTAACTAAAATTTTGGAAGAAAAATCTATTTTTTTCAAGTTTATAAAGTTTAAATTTTAATAGAAGTTTTTGATAATACTGGCATGTAGGCACTCATGTGTGTGTGGAATCGAGCACCAGGGGCGCAGCGGGAACTTATCAGGAGCAAACTGAAAAAATAATAGTCCTGCCTGGTCTGGCCATTCTTGCGCCCCCCAGAGTCTACGCCCTGTGCCTGGGCACCGGTGGCACCGCCCTATTTACGGCACTGTGTACATTTAGTTCTGTGCCTTCAACCCAATTGATTGAATTTAGTTAATCCGTAACATCCGTATCTATATATGCATCCGTATCTTAAGTTTTAATGACTACTACACATAGTAAAACTACGTTTTAACGGTTTTGAGGGCAGTATTTTATTTATTATTCTGACGTTTGGTTAATCCATCTAATATCAGCATCATACTTTAAAGCTCTGTTGAAATTAATCTTTAACGTCACCAACTACGCTGTGATTCCGTCTCTTGTGGTTACAATTATTGGGTTCGTCGTACTTGTTAACACGTTGACATCTAAACTTACTTAAAGTTAACCGAGGATTTTATATACAGTTCAAACACAATAAGTGTTTTGAATCAAAAACTGCTAAGTAAGGCTGCTGGAGATACGGGAGTAGCTAAAGCGGTCCTTCCGCGTGACTCCACACATCCATCATTATTATCATCCGAGAGTTAAATCCAGGTGGCGTTCAGAATTTGGTTTCATTTGGTTTGGAATTTTACACAGTATTCTACATCCTTTGTTGTGAGACCATTGATCGCATGCTCCTTCAGGACGTCAAACCAACATTCCTTAGGTCTTTCTCCATTACCGAGATCTGGCGGAAGCAACAAGGCTAGCATTTGTTCTCCACATAATTAGCTGGTCTGTGTAAAATGTGATCACACCAGTGTAAACGACTCTCTTGCAGTTTGTCTGGTATGTCGCAGACCTAAAGCCTGCCGTAGACGCTAGAGTTCAAACAAAGCAGGGGCCTAATACCGTCTCAAGTGGAGAAGAAAAATTAGGAAAGCAGAACTGGGGCGTCGAAGCGAACGCAACCGGGATTTTACGCTCGGATGATGATAATGATGGATGTGTGGAGTCACGCGGAAGGAGCGTTTTGGCTACTCCCGTATCCCCAGCAGCCGTTATATCGTGTATCATTATAATTCTTAACGTTTTATAAATAAAGTTTTACTGTGTTTTTGTATGTGGATGCGTTATCCAATGAGCTACCATAACTACTAATAGTCGGTTCTTATCTTACTATTCATTCAATTTACTTTACTATCGGTAGAAAGATATTACTTGTATGGAACTTATGTGAAATTTTAATCACTAATAAGGCGGTTATAAAGATTTAGTAACTACTCGTAAAGCGTTAGAGCCACATTAATAGCATCGTGCACTAGATTGGATATACTAAATAAATCTTCTGGTAAGGTTAATATTGTCATATTATTATAATGAAAAGTACCACCACAATCAACTTTCGCTATGCTAATTTTCGATCCTCATGGGCCATCTTGCTTTACTTTTAGCATACACAAATAATATGAAAGTTGAAAACATTAAATGTGAACCAACGCCTTATAACGACTAGAAAAGCATGTGGGCGTTGTGGTGCGGTGGATATCTATTTGGTGTTACGTAATGTTTTGGCCACAAGGCGTGATAGATTAGTGATTACTGCACTCACTGCCCCAAACTCAAAGGGCGCAAATTCGAATCCAGACCAGAAAGTATGTAATTAGTTTTCTGACCTAGTGTCCATTTTGTTACAATTATCACGTACGGTTATAAAATTTGCACATCGAGATAACGGATGTCTCAGATGTGTTTATCCGTGCAGGAACGAAGAAAGAATACAATTTCCTGCGGCCGAGCAGCCTGTTGTAAGAGGCGACAATTCGAGCCATAGCCTGGTGGTAGGGTATTTACCCGTCTGGATGGCAACCACCCCTGGTCTAGAGTATGCGGCCATAACAACATTGAGTTGTATTCCGGCCTCCGCCTGGGACAAGCGTGGAGGGTATACTGGCCGTTCCCCTATAGTAGCAGGCCCGAGCCCAGCAGTGAGACGTTTATGGCTTAACATGTTATTACATAATGTTTTGATGTTCACATTGGACATGTACTCATTCAAACCCACACTCACATTCATGAGAAGTAGGCTCATATACATATGCCTGAGTTCCTATATCTGACTATTTATTACTGGAGTATAAGCAGGTTCGGATCTTGGGAAGGCCGTCATGCCCCGGGTGGCCACTTCGCAGACTAATACACAATTAGTGTATTAGTCTGCGAAGAACCAAACGAACCACTGAGACGTCCTTCATAGGTTAGGAAGCACAGACGCACGCGTGTCCGTGTGGGCATCTGATAGCTGAAATGGTGATTAAGGTAAAAATATAGGCGAGCGGGGCTTATTTCAGTTTTGTCCCCTTCGAAAAACTTCAAGATCACGGGCTGAATACAAAAGAAAACTGATGAACAGTAGTAGTATACCTTGCAACACCAGAGGTGCTACCAGCTTGATGTAAGCCTCGAAGGAATTTTATGATTTTTTTTTACCAACTAATGGCAAAAACTACTATAAAATCCTCCTCTGTGCAGGAATCTAGACATTGTTTTCCTTAGGAGATAATTTTGGTGCAATACACATACAAGTTTTGCAATGAATTGCACTATTTAATGATGTTTAAATATCTCAGACAACGTGAGGAACATCTAAAGATAGATATTAAAATATAAACTGCTTTAAATTTGCCATTTAAATACACATATTAACTAAAATTTTATTCAAATATATCTATGTAGGTGGAAGTAAGAAGTGTATTTAAATTCAAAAGGTTTTATCAAAAATAAGTTCCACTGGAGAACACTTTTTGCGGGTCATACGTATAAGTCAAAATTTAATTCTACTTCCTATTCTGTGTACACCACTTCGTAACGTATTATCGCTGTTTAAAGAAGAACCGGCAAGAAACTCCCCAACAACACGTATAGTTAACAATCATCATAATTATTTACCTATCTCAGGCTCTTTTTTAATACATATGGAAGTTGTTATACAATTACTTTTCAAATGGAGTTGTAACAAACAAAAATATTGTTACCGTCGCAATAATGACAGACTCAAAATTCATACATACATACACTTACTTACTTTCAGTAATAGATAAGGAAAATCAAGGTATACATTCACTTGCTATGGTTACGTTAAAATATGCTATCATAAAGTATCGATTCAAACTGTAAACCTAAATGTATCAACTACCTATTCACTTTCTACGTTAATGTGAATATTTACATTCCTATGGAAATATACAAGATCTATCGTAACAACTAATCTAACTATTATTATTTATTACTATTATAATGTATGTCTTTGAAGACTACGGATCATAAAAATGTTCAGGACTTTTGGAGGGCTTGCGTGGGGCCATGGGAAGGTCAACACGTAGAGGCAAATTTAATGTAAATGTAGCGTGAGACTGACCAAGTTTCCCAGATTTTCCCTGTCTATACCATATAATAATGCACCCAAGGACAAGCCCCGGCCAGTGTAGGACTATTGTGGGAAACGAGAACAAAAAGTACCGGGCTATTGGGGTGAACTGCTAGTGGTACTAGGGGTCTGGGAATATGGGGACTGTGGCGTCTGCCTGTCGCAATGTTTGGGAACATGGAATTATGGGCAGATGGTGACTCGCCACTCCCTGCATGGGCCCCAAAAAATGCCATAGAAGACAGGGGCAACATAGGCGTGAGTGGCTAAGGGGTGTAAAGAGGTGGGCTGCAGGTTCACCGCAGCTACTTCCGACGTTAGGCCATTTATTACTATTATTATACTATATGTCTTTGAAGACCACGGGCCATAAAAATGGCCCGAACTTTTGGAGGGCTTGCGTGGGGACATGGGAAGGCCAACACGTAGAGGCCCTTTGACAAATTTAATGTAAATGTGGCGTGACACTGGTCGGCGATTATCCCTGTCTACACCATATAATAATGCACCGAAGGACAAGCCCCGGCCAGTGTAGGACTATTGTGGGAAATGAGGACAAAAAGTACCGGGCTATTGGGGTGAACTGCTAGTGGTACAAGGTATCTGGGAATATGGGGACTATGGCGTCTGCCCGTCACAATTTTCGGGGAACATGGAAAAATGGGCAGACGGTGACTCGCCACTCCCTGCATGGGCCCCAAAAAATGCCATAGAAGACAGGGGCAACATGGGTGTGAGTAGCTAAGGGGTGTAGAGAGGTGGGCTGCAGGTTCACCGAAGCTACTTCTGACGTGATTCCATTTATCACTTCCACCCCTGGAGCTTGAGTCTTAGCTCTAGCGATCTCCACTCCGTGCCGGCTGGCTAGGGCAAGCACGGAGGTGGGGCCTTGTTTACTATTATTATTATTACGAATTTTTAAATGTTGTTTGTTATGTTTATGCTCTGTTGATTCCACTTATGTCCTTGCTCCATCTGTGCTAATTTTATAGTTAGTGACTGTGGTCAAATTCGTCTTGTTTATATAATGGTAAAAATACATTAGCGTATATAAACACGTTATCTGACAGTTTTTAACGTCATTAACAATTAATTATTATATATTAATAACAGTGTCGCATCAAACATACAGCATTCCATCCATCACTACATCTGCGTGAAACAATCAATAACACCAACATTATCCCAGAAGCAGCAGTAATATTAGACTAAAATTTAGAGGATAAGTAGGTAGGAATAACAGTACATTTTTTTTTATTGCAGCAGTTCAGCAAACAGGCAGACGGCCCACTTGATGGAAAACGGCAACCATCGCCTATGGACATTTGCAACACCAAAGGTGCTACAAATGCGCTGCTGCTCTCTTAGGGGAGAGAGGAACCTGGTCACTAATGCCGGAACACACCTCAAGGTTGCTATGGCGACATACTATAGACCAGGAGTGGTAGCCATATCCAGTCGAGCAAATGCCCTACCACCTGGCTGTGGGTTGTTTTGTCGCCTCTTACGACAAGCCCGGCCGCAGGAAATTGTATTCTTTCTCCGTTCCTGCACCGATAGAAAATTTCATTATATGTCCAACATACACACTGAAAATTAATTATAATTTATTTGTTTGAATAAAATACAATTCAAGAGAACATTGAAATAAATGGATGAGTTTTTATTCTTATTCTTTCTTTATGCAAATGGCTCCAACGCACTTGGTATTATTAATTTTGCCAAGTTTTTAAGTTTGTTAAAAGTTTTTATTAATTATTATAGTTTTAAAGAACAAATATTACCTATAGTGTTTCTGATTCTTAGACAAACAATATGAAGACGCATTGATAGCTGATAAAGATAGTTTTGCTCAGCCCATTGATAAACTGCTAGAGTCAATAAATAGGGCCAAACGATAAGAAAATTAAATATGATAAGATACGATAGCACGTCAGTGAAAAGGTCCTCAGAAGAATAACTAAAGCGTTAGTTATTCTTAGGAACATTTATTCAATTTACTCAAACTAAATATATTTTAGTCATTTATAGATAGCACTATGATAAATTATTCTGAAATCTGAGATTTCATTTCAATTTTAATTCGAAAATGTTAAAAGTTTAGAAACAAAAATATTCTGAAGACCCCCACCATTTAAAAATTAACTATTTTTGTTTATCTCTTTGCAGCTAACAGTGACATCATCATGTGTGTACGCGGAAGAACAAAAGCAAGACCTAGAAACTCAGTCAGAAAAAAGAATTGTTAAAAGAGATGCTGCTATATTAATAGATGGGTACCCAATAGAGCCAATGTATCATCGCCCAAAAGTCATTTATCAGAGGATTTCTAAACAAAGGTATGGACCTCCATCGAAACTAAGGTATGGATCAACGAGACCAAAATACGGAGCGTCTAGCATCAGCAGGAAACCAACGAAAAAATATAGAGGCAAGAAACCCTACGGCCCACCAGGATACAAGAAACGCACAATAAAACCGAGAGAAAGTTATCTGAAGTGGCAAAAGCCTTTGCATGGAACAATAAACAAAATACCCCATTATTCCTATTATCCTCCTAAACATGTGGAGTCTAGTTTTGGGGAGCCCCCGTCAGACTATGATTTTCAACACTTAAAACCAAAATATGTTATATCTCCTGTTGATTCTTACGGAGAACCCATAAAGACAACTATAAGCGATTTAGTAACAACTACAAATAGCTTCGCAGAAACTACTCCGCAATATGATAATCCAGATGCAAATGCATTTGATCAAGAACTGTGGCAAAATTTTGAAAAAGACAAAGGTTTGGACAGTAGTTTTGCTTTGTCTAAAAAAATACCATCATTCCTAACAACTGATTCAGATGTATTTATAACTCCGGCGCCAGACTTCGGTGAAGACAATTTAAAATCATACTCAGATATATACACCTACAGACAGAACGGCAAAGAAATAATAGGTAAAAATAATAATAAGAAAAAGCTACAATATATTCCAGATAATTCTAAAAGTTTGAACAGACCTTGGAGAGCGCAAAGGAAACCAGAAAAGGATGAAGTTGATGAAGTTGTAGTAGGTGGTCAGTATGCTGAACCTCCAGCCAGATATTTTGAGAAATACCAACCTATGTTTTCAGAAGACAATTATTTTAACCCACCAAGAGTTTATAGAGATATGCGAATAATGACTGCTAGGAGATCGCCATATGTTAATTATAAGAATAGTAATATGGCTTTTAGCCCTCAGAATCTAAACGATGCATTTAGTATAAATAAGAAGTAAGAATGATTCCAATTGACGTAAAGTGAACAAAATGTATTAAATGTATCTGGCGAAGAGCAATTTTTCTTCCATTTATATTAAGTGTGATATACAATATGAACTACATGACTACCTAACCATACATCATTGCTGTTATTACCTCGAATTTGTGACAATCGTTCATTTAATTCATGTAGATCAGAATACATCTTAATTTGCTGGGTCTAGCCCGGAGCCATAACTTTATGTTGGTTGAAAATTTGAACGACGTAATTCCATTATTTAATTTGTACATTTTCATTGTTATTAATACTTCTTATAATAATAATAGCAAGTAGATATACATAAATGGGAATAATGGAACTACCTGAATTCTTTGGTTTTATCTCCATTTTTGGTCATACATAATGCAATAAATATTTGTTCGTCTTCACTTCTATTATTATTGGGCATATAAAATGATATAATTTCATTTTGCTTAGAAGAAACATATGGTAACCGATACATTATGATAACTGCAATTTCAGTAGTTTTAAAATTATATATTATCGTCAGATACCTATACCCAGAATCTGCATCATCACCATCGTAATCGCAACATAATCTTTTTTGTTATTTAATTTTAATTTGTTCCTAATTTAAATGTGCAATAATATGTGTATAATATTCGTTATAAAGTTTTATACTACTATTTATTCTTAGAAGATAATTTATGGTCTATTCGTATAATAGAACCAAGAGGCTATTTGGTAACAAATCTGTTTTTAACGGCCATCTTAAAATTTACTTTTTTATTACTTTAAATTATATTAGTTGTCTATATAATTTATTTCGTATTACATGTACTCAGGACTATTTATAAAGCAAACATGTTGACTGTCTAGTTTTTGATTCACTTCATAAAGACGAAAATATTCTGTGTTTCTTTGCAAAACATCTTTTAGATACAAAAATTGTCTTCATTTTAAATCAAATAAGTGAAAACCATTCATGCATAGCTCTTCTAGCGAACAACATACTAAATTAGACATTAATACATAAATAATAAGTTAAAACTTGGGTATGGCAAAAGAAGCAGGAAAGTAGAAATGAGAGCTTTGAAGTTTATGTGAGGTAATCATGAATGATATGATACGGAATAGTGTAATAAGAGAACGTTGTGAATTGAAAGAAGATGTAATAACAAGAATTGAAAAGGGAATGTTAAGGTAGTCGATGAAATTAGAATCACAAAACAAGTGTATGGCAGTATTGTGATTAAAACTTATAAAGTTACATAGCGATGATAACCACTTTCCATCAGCTGGGCCGTCTGCCTATCTGCTAAATTTATGCAATAATAAAAGTTACACACAGGACCATCAAGATAAGGAGAAGTTAAAAATATTATTAAATTCATAAAACAGATATTAATTAATAATTTTAAGTATTTATCACAACTTATCACTATTATATTATTTGCAACTAAACACATAAACAACAAGCAAAACGACCAATATATACCTACCGCGGTAAAAATACTCCATCCTAGACCGCATAAATAGATAGATAAGACAGCAGTCAAACGCGAATCTATGAAACTCAATAATCACTATTTATATTTAACGGACCAATAGCTGATTCTAGATGTGGTTGGCGATATCTTAAGACATGGTATTCTATATGCTAAACAAGCACGCGTAATTTAAAACATTTATACTACACGAATTTTCATCGTTTAGCTTCGCGAGTTATTTATAATATGTAATTCAAGATCAACTATATTTATAAAAATTCTAAAACATTTCTAAAAGTATATAAAAACCAGTTCATTATAATAATTATAATCTTAATTACTTCTAACTTCATTATTATTAAATTAATGCAAAACTTTCATAATTGCTTTCACTATCACAAGAATTTAAGGATTGAAGTAGTATGCTACTTTCGATTTTTAAAACATAGAACCTGAATAAGTACTTATTGAAAGTTAATCTTTTATATGCAAAAAATCAGCTTCCGTGTACGCATAACTCGAAAACTAATCAATGAATTAACTTGTCATTTTTATATACCTAACGCTGCACTTTTATGGAAGAGTGCATTAATACTTTATACCATATTATCATCTCGGTTTTTTCTTTCACCTTCTCCCAATTATTTGGGGTCGCCAAAATGTGTCTTTTCCTCCCATACTCCTCTATTCTAACATACGCCCTCTATCACACACACATCATGATTATTATTATCATCTATGATAATATAATAAACCTGTTTGGAGTGAGTTGAGGAGTTGAGTTTGTACAATTCATTTGAAAATGAAAAAATAACAAGCATTTTATTAGGGCCAGCAAATTTTGAAAATACAGCTTTTAGAATATTTAGTGGTCTATCTGTTAGAGCATCATGTGAAAACTACTGAAGTGATTTACATATATCATGACACAGAGCTAGCTATCCCGGGGCAACCTTTAGATTTTTTTTTACCACGATAATGGTAATTATAACCAAAAATATAGTGCTAGTGGTGTTTATTGGTGCCACGCTTGTAATTAATTAAAAAAAGAGGTAGTCACAGCAACATGAACGAAGTTTCACTGGCAGAGCTAGTTTATATATAAAAATATCACCTTCTCGTGTACATAGTTGTATACAACTCGAGACTTGATTCCAGAATTAACAATTTATTGATTTGAAATTTTTATATAACGTTGCATTTTTCGCGCTGATGGTTATATAGTATTTCGAGATCTGAAGTAATGATGACTGGGTGAAATGAGATAAAGTCTGTCTCCATTTATCCGTTTCCTGCAGACGGACTACGTGTTGCCGTAGTGTATCATCCATCTCATTCTCATCCTCATAATTTGTACCTGCGCGGTATAATCAAAACTTCTAATTTGGAAATGTTTGTTACGAATCGGATCTGATTGATGATTGGCCTCGGTCACCTTATTTTTCTTGTAGCAATTGGTACTGCTAGTCGTCCCTCTTTGTCCGCCGTAGAGGCGTTCTTGTACTGTTGTAACATAAACCTCCTTCGGTCCATCCTCTGACATTTCACATTATTTGAGGAATGAGTAGTATCGCCACAAAATATTGAAATCTTACATTTTCAAATTTTCATACGAGTTCTACTCAACACTATGTTACCGTAAGAGTACGGTGCCGCGCTTAGCTTGTTAGTGACTTCACCTCAACTGTAATAGTCTGCTCAGTAAAAGCTGATTTAGTCGATCCAGCTACTGACTTTAAATTCGAAGGAAGACGTCATACTGGCATCGTGTAAATTGATTTCAAAGTCAGTGCAGCACTATCAAGTCTAACTGACTTCAATACTCTCGATTGAATATTTTGAAGTTAGTTCGCTGCCCAAGTCGCCCACTGGATCAATGTATCAGCTTTGACTCTGTGATTAACTGTTCTAGGCGCGCACCGACCTCTTTAAACAACATGTTTTGCAGCTTCGGTGCCTCTAAACATTCTAATATAAAACTCTTTTTACTTACCTTGTTTCATAAACATACTTTTACTTAAATTATGAAATTACACTAACTTATAAATTAATTAAAATAATGAAAATTACAAACAATATATGAGTCCCAAATCGCCGTCAGTTGAGAACATTCCCAAAACGCTGACCGCATTTCCCCGCTGTATAGCAACGCTAATACCGCTGCCCCTAAATACAGGCCAGCCCTTTGGTCACGTGAGACCTTTATTAAACGAGGTGTTAGGTCTCGATCGAGTCGATGAGCTTCGGGACCTCGTGCCTTTAGAGTTTCGACACTGAGAGCCACAAATATGTATCCATTGCTAATGGATGCATGTTTGCGGCGTTTCAGGCCCTCCTGACGTTCGGCTGCTGTGCCAGACGCCTTGGACGTGTGTGGAAAATGGGAAACTTACCTTTTATTATATTGAGGTATGAAATGTTCAGCTTCCGTATACTTGTTTCCGGAAATCTCGGATCGATGTATCGATTTCCCTAATCATGAATATCAGTCTAAACAATAGCGAAGCGTGATTGAGTTAATCCAGTATGCAAATAAACTTTTAGAATAATCTTTAAAATAAATTGTAACTGTCTATTTACATAGGCAGATTAATTTGAATTACAAAAATATAGAAATTAAAAACTGGACCATCGACATGATTAGTTTGTATAATATCATTATTAGCATATAAGACTGCTTTTATTATAATTAAGATTATATTAAATTATTTAAAAAATATGATTTTTTTTATTCATCACCTTTTATCATCTATTAAATGAAACTTATTTAATACTTCTAATGGCTCTTGTACATTTTTTCGTAATATGTCTTAAGCCGATATTAGACGGTTCATTTTTGTCTTTTAATTTGGATGAATCAACCAAAGTATAATATAATATAAACATAAATTTGAATCATACAATTTTGTTGAATACCCTTATGACTTTTCAGTTCCGTGTCTTTCAACCAATTTGAATCAATTTGGCTGATCATTCTAATATCAGCATTAAGTTTATATTAAACTGTTCATCTAAAAATGAATATGAATGTATTTATTTCAAAATGGAATCTTACAGATTACTTATTGAAATTCATGATTCCTACCACTTCCAAAGCAATTTTAGTTACTGTTAAAAGAGAAGAAACGGCGACAAACTCCTCAGCGACATGTCTTTACTTCATAATTTTTTCAAGGTAGTTTATACAAATAGAAAATCATTTATATGAATGATTATTGAAAGAGCTTGGTGACGATCGCATTATACCCATTCGGTGCGGTCATCTAAACAATATTTCGTCGTTTAATAAGCCATCTCGCACAAACGTTGTTATAGTAATTTCTTAAATTTATTTATTGTAAGCTATTGAACGTTTTCTGTTTCGAACATCTGTTTTTCAATATGGATGAATCAACTAAAGTGATTCATGTAAACAAAAACTTGAATCACTCAGACGAACAAGAACAACCAGACACACCCGGCATGGGGCACCGATATATGTTGGCTATTCTACCTATAAGAACGAAGTGCTTTTCATCTAGCTTCATCATATGCACCATAAAGGAGTGGAACTCATTGCCGAGGTCTGACTTTTCCAATACTTACAACCTGGATGTCTTCAAGTCCGCGTGAATCCGGCACCTTCTAGGTAAGCGCGCTCCATCCTAGATCATATCTTCGCTTCACATCGGACAGGATCATGGTCAAACGTGAACTTATACTACTATAAGAAAAAATCTTTCAACCAGATTGATTCAATTTGCTTTTTACGCCAGTTTTTTACTCTCAAATTTACTTACTGTATGTAAGTAAATTTGGGAGTAAAAAACTGGTGTCAAAGAAACTTTTCTTTCGTTATATTTATAAAGTAGTTCTTTCCAACAAGTGCCTACGTTGTCTCTCATTTCTACCTTCTTTCTTAGTTTACTTCTCAGTTCTCAGCAGATTTTTCTTTTTTATATAAACTTATTTCCGATAAAACTAATATATCCTTAATATCATTTCGCAAAGGTCGAAATTTAATCTGATCCGCTTGTATTACTACAGACCTAATGAATTTTATTTTAAAACATTACACCATACAAATAGATTGATCGTGTTATGATAATCATAATTATTATTGATAGTACCTTATATTGTAATTGATATGTTGAAATCGAGCATATGGAATATTATGCTATGGGCAGCTGGTTTGACCACGCATCAAGCTGTGGCCTTGAGAGCACTTGGCTATGTTTAGGTATGTGTATTACAATATGATAAATGAATAACGTATTTTTTTATTATTCTTCCCAAAGGCTTACAAATTGTCGCCTTAATAATTAACAATCAACATGTATGTAAATGAGGTGGCATGTGCAAGATATTTAATATTTTTTTGGCAGAGTCTGATAAGGGCTTTGCAATAATGCTGTTGCACCACCCTACATGTAATAAATTTATGAAATAGAACTTATTTAGATTTTTTTTCAATTTTTTTGTTTCTCTGTCTGTTTGTACCGGCTAATCTCCGAAACGACTGGACCGATTTAAATGAAATTTTGTATGGTAGTAGCTTATATCCCTGGTCAACATATAGGATAATTTTGATCCCGAAAATTAAAGAGTTCCCGTGGGATAGTTAAAAAACCGCACCACGCAGACGAAGTCGCGGGCGTTAGCTAGTTTTTAATAAAGTTATCAATCTTAATAAGAAATTTAAAGTCGTGTTGACATAGCCAGACATCAGAGTATACTCGGACCGATAGCACTCGTATAAGGTGGGATCTCATCTGGGATAGTGTCACAGGTATAGGCAGTTCCTTGCAGATATGGCCATGGGTTTTAGGGTTTTATGCGCTGAGATGCAACATTGTTAATGACGTTAAATATTGACAGATAACGTATGTACAGTGTGCGTCTTATAGAAAGGAGCGGCTAAGATGGTCAAATAGATAAGAACATCGAAAGTGATCATTAATATCTATACAAACAAGGTTGTCTAATAGTTCTTATAATCAGTCTTCTTATCCAAAAACATCGATACACGGACAACGCCAAATACATGAGTTCATTCAAGTCATCATTATTATGGTAACAACCACAACGACAAATGTATCTACGCACCCAAAGTAGCCAGAAGTGCGTTGCACTCTAGAAAAATGTACTCTATTCTAAATGTGATTAGAGTCAAATCGAGACGATTCCATATTAAATCTAAATTTAAATAATATTATTACGTTATAAAAATCTTTTTCATTTTTATGATGTAACTAGTATTTGCCCTCGACTTCATTTTCATTACTTAGATGGCAAAGATTAAAGTTATTTTATCAATATTTATTAATGGATTTTTAATATGACAATACATGAATCCTAGACATTTTTTTTAATTTTTATTGCAGATGTTCAGCAGACAGGCAGACGGCCTACTTGATGGAAAGTGGTTACCGTCGCCTATGGACATTTGCAACACCGAAGGTGCTACAAATGCGCTGCTGCGCTCTTAAAGGAGACTGGAACCTGGTCACTGATGCCGGAACACAACACAAGGTTGTTATGGCGGCATACTCTAGACCAGGGGTGGTCGCCATCCAGTCGAGCAAATACCCTACCACCTGGCTGTGGGTTGTTTAGCCGCCTCTTACGACAGGCCGCCTGGCCGCAGGAATTTGTATTCTTTCTCCGTTCCTGCACGGATAAATATATATACGGACATATCCATAAAACTCCGACATTAGTAATGTTACAAAAGACTTATTCCACTACAGATGTCTCATTAAGGATTTCTAATAAATGCAGACAGTGTCTTGTGATTTGCGAACTTGCGTCAAAGTTGATCTAGTGGTTTGGAAGTGGAAGGAAATCCCGGGAAATTTCACGAGTCCCAATATAGTAATGTATAAAAATGTAATAAAGGTTCAAACTATCCTATAATAAGAGTAACACGACCAGTTTTCCTACTATTTCTAGGCGTACAATTACCTAGAAAATTTTGAAACTTTCTGGCACTAAAGCATGGGAGCAAAAAACACGAAAAAGTGAATCCGGTTTCCGGAAAAACTACACTAGAATTCGAATGATATTGGCTTTTTCAGCATTTAAGTCAAAAATGTCTGTATAATAGTGAAAACCTCATAGAAATTAACATATATTTATAGAAAAAACCTTATTTTTTAATTTTCCATCAATAAAACAATTTGATCCCAAATGGTTCTTTAATAGCTTCAATGTACAGACAAGGACTATTTTATAATATTTGACATGACATGACATGACTATTTTATAATATTTGACATGACATGACATGACTATTTTATAATATTAACTTAATTTTAACATTTCATTTGACGTAAACACAATTTATATGTGAGTATATTTTCTATGTATATGTGAGTTTGTGGAAATCTACTAAAGAATTTCAAAACACAAGAAATTTAAAATTCGAGAAAAAACTTATTTTATTACCACTGAATAATTGATGTTTCTTGGATATTGTTTTAATGTCAAATACGTATATGAATTCTCGTAATCTATACTCAGTAAAAAAATTCGAGATGCCTAGGATATATACAATATACCCCAGTACTAATTGAAAAAAACGTAAGCTAACGTTCTGGGGAAATCGTATCACTTTAAATCGTGAAATTTTCCGCGGGATTACCGGGACATAAAGTACCGAAGCGTTCGGAAATTCAAATTCAAAAGTTTATTCAAAATAAATACATAGCTTAGCAACCTGTTATTGCTGTTAAGGAGAAGAAGCGGCAAAAACTCTCAACAACGCGACTAGCTCAAAATTGTTTTTATTTATATTTCTTATTTTATTTATATCTCGTTTTTTTAATAACTTTTATACAGAAGTATGTTACAGAATTACTACAGGAAAATAATGTAAGCCATTGTCTTAGTGTCAATTGAATCTGAATCAACTAATTATTATGCAAATAAATAATCTATACTATTCCCAGGAAAAATCCCGCGGGATATCCGGATCAAAAGTACTGCAGTGTTTGAAAAAGAAAGTGCACTATGTTTTAGTATAAGTCATATCCAAATCAGCTAATTTATATGCATACTAACCACTTTTAACCACAATTGGGAAAATTTCCGTGGGATTCCCAGGGCATAAAGTATTGCGGTATTTAAAAAAATAATGTATCGTCTCGAAAGCCATGTAGGAATAAGCTAATTTTTATGCGTCCTAACAACTTTAATCCGCTCCTGGGAAAATTCGCCGGATCCCTGGGATAAAAAGTATTACAGATTTAATTTCAGAAAGTTTGCTATCGATGAGTAAAATCCCGCGGGATTCCGGGATAAAAGGTAGCGCAGAATTTAAGTCTGAGAATTTGCTCTCTATCAGTGAAAATCGAAACGAAATCGGCTTAGTAGTTTTTACGTAAATCGCGAACAAACAGACAAATCGACTAACAGACAAGAAATCTAAAGAAAATGCATCGTATTTTCCATCGTTTATATAGTCTATTCCATTTTTTTTAGAACTTCAATGTAGATACAATACTTATTTAGAATATTAAAATATTATAGACTATCGACAGCCCGCGAAACTCCCTTTGTTTAAAATTAATTGTTTCCATGATGATGATGCATTTGATAGTGAATGCCTGGTGAAAAATTTAACTTACGCTCTTATTCATAGAGAGTTTAAGTAAGTTTGAACGCTTCTTTATGGTTGTTAAAGATGCGTTCAATGAATAAGACCGTTAGTATTTAGTAAAAACGATAACTCAAAGATGCATACAGTGTTATCAAGTATTAAATAATGTAAACAAAAGTATGAAAATCCTGAATAAATTAAGAGGACTGAAATATCTGGTTAGAAACAGAAACTTAAGAACATTTATAAAATTTATAGGTTTCTAATGTATCTTTAGCTTTAACCTGTTCCATCTGAAATAATATTATAGTTAGCTATTGTGGCCAAATGCCTCTTAGTTATAAAGTTAAAATTAACGCCCTTAATTAAATGCTACATTAATTTATATATGTCACCGTTAAATTGTACACATCGTTAGATTATAATCTTTCTCAGGAGATTGTAAACTATTGAAATATTGAGAACCGTAACAAACTGCTTACAATTTAACGCATTATTTTCCGATAGATTATAATCTATCGACGTGAAATCGTTTTATGTTATAAAGTTAGTAATAAAACGCAGGTGGGTGTTAGTTATAAAAATTAAAAATTCAATCTCTGCCCTTTTGGGTTAGAAGTTTTAACGATGTTTGTAAATAGTCAATAAATGATGCTTAATTAGAAAAAACTGGTGTTACTTTGCAATCCCAGTGCTTACCCTCGATCAAACGTAATAAACATTATTATGCTCATATCATCCTCCTCGTCAATTACACTGCTGTGATCAGGAGTTTTTTTTTTATGTTTTGATTCAAACGCCTTCAGCATTGATTTCGTTAATTTCAGATTGGAAAAGTAAGGTGCTTTTCATTTCATGCAAATTTAGCAATAAGCAATTGAATTTGAAATACATAATTCGAAATACAGTTGATTTTTCTAGACTGTTACTTTGTTTTGGCTACCTTGTCTGCTTAGTTACATTTGGCGAGGTGGTTGTTAACATAATACGGATGACTTGAATGCACTCATGCATTTGGCGTTCTTGGTGTGCCGATGGTTTTGAATAAGAAGGCTGATTCGAACTATTAGACAACCTTGGTGGTATCGATATTAATGATCACTTTCGATGTTCTTATCTATTTGAGCATCTTGGCCGCTCCTTTCTATAAGACGCTGACTATACACACTAACGTGGTAATGCGTTAACGGTGTTATTTTATACCGCTTTAAACAAGACGTACTCGGGCACAGACTTAAATCTTTAACATTACGCAGATGAAGCCGCAGCATTAGAATAACTTCATAGATGTTAACGAACTCCGGCTGTACTAGGTCCAAGAGCCTTCGGATCAGTACCCAAGGATCACAGTTACATTGTCGTAGACAATACTTCAGCATCTAAAGCCTTCTACAAGGAGACAATTGAAATTCCTAGTATTGATAAAACCGTTAAAGACCTCTCGAAGATACCAAAGTCACATTTATCAATTTCATATAAAATCGGTCAAAATTTTGAGCACCATAGCAGTAAAATATGCAAATTGAATAGTATATTAATGGTTAATATATCCGTTGAACCAGGTGTTGTTTGATGGTAATTTTGAAAGTTACAAAACAGTGGGCAAATAAATAAAACAACTGGTTTATTTCATGATTAAAACTATATAATCGGAAGCTTAAACGACATCTATCAAAAGCTTAAACAGACGTCTTAACAAATTATAATTATAAAACTATAGTAAATCAAACTAATCTAAAATATATTTCAATACACATTGTTTAAGCGGACTTTTCATCCACACACTCAGACGTGTTCTTAAGGCTTAATGTTTCAATGACCAGATAAGTTATTCATAGGACAAAGTATAACATAAACAAATTAAAAATACAGTTGCGTGAATAAAACTGTTGAAATATTTCACTTTTACATTCATTCAGATTATAATTTAGTCGATGAATAACTTTTATCTGATGATCAAAAAATCGACCCTGAGTTTATTAAGATCATCGAAAGTACACTAATCAATGTAATTCATGTATACTATGATTCATTAATATTAGATTTTAGTGTAAGATTAGTAAAGTCCTGATTCTAATCAGTATTGCAGAATTGAAACAGTAAATACCTATGTAGAAAGTTCATTAATAATTGTTTAAACAGAAATTTATATGCACTTGTATGACGAAAATTTTGCAGATAGAACACAAAAAATTGCTACTAAATACCAAAAAAAGTTCAGTCCTGCGTTATTAGACAAAACATGTATGATCCAAAGCTAAAAGACTCTAGACTAAGTAATAGTCACTAACGTTATCCTAAGAGTGCTGATTTCAAAACTAGATTTTGCCAAATTTCACTTCTGTCTAGAACATAATATTAATCAATCTATTAACTTCAATCGATCTAACATTACAGTAATTAAAATGAAACCAAATCTGTTTTTGAAACTGGTTCAATCATAAAATGGAAAACATGTTAGTATAGGTCATGAAGCTTCATATTACGATTACTTACACAGCTTTGAAGTAGATAATATAAATCATTTGAATACAGTTTAGTGTCTGCTAGTATGATTTTTATTACAAGTATGGTCAATATGAGTAACAACAAAGAAAACATCAAAAAGCGAACCCACGCAGCCTATCTTGATTCGAAAGCTTGGAAAGTTTAATTTTTTACCATATGACGCACAATAATGTTTCTAATATGTTTCTTCTAATCGCATAAACTAACCTACCTATTAGCATTTCAGACCAGTTTGTGGATATTCAATTTGATGTCTCAGTATACTAATTAATATATAAAATTTCGAAATGAGTCATATTCCAAAGTGTTCATGGCTCGACAATATATTTTTGGAATAGAAATTTCAAATACTTATGTAGTTAAGATTATACTTTGCACATAGATTAGTTACAATTATATAGATGATGTAAATAAAAGAGTAATGTGATTGCTTAAAGAGTTATTTGAAAAAGAAAATTGTTCTGCCTCGATCAACATTTTGAACGAAATAAAGCAACTTTCAAATATTTATAACTTCTAAGAAAAATCCAAATTAATATATTATGTGATTTTATCGCTATGAGTTGTACAATTTCAAGTATATTTCTGAATAGATTATAAATAGATATGAAATTTAAACAAACTTCATAAAGTGAAAATATTGACGATAAGCGCGGTGCGGCATAAGTAACCTATGAAGAGTTGTAAACTGACAATCATCAAAATTTAATACGAAAAATAATTAAGTTAGATTATCATGCACAAATATCGATAGAAGAACCCTTCATGCTTGAGTCCAAATCGCCCACAGTCACTTATTTATACCTTATACGTGTAGAAATGCCGATAGGAAACAGTTCATTTATGTCTTTTAATTTGGATGATGCAAATAAAGTGATCCGCATAAAAGTAAAATTGAATCATTCAATGTCGTTGAATGTCATTTTTTTATAAGACGAATCAAACAAAATCAATTTGTTTAAAAGGCACGAAACTAAAATGACATAACGGTATTCAATGATATTGAATTATTCAAGTTTATATTTAAGTATCAGTTATTCATCCAAATTCAAAGAGAGATGAACCATCTAATATCGGTTTTTGCTTTTAGTTCTGCTCCTTGCAACCAAATTACGTCTATTTGGTAGATCAGACTATTAAGTGATTTAAGAATTACCGATTACCACCACTATTTACATTTTCCTTTACTACCAAAGCATTTTGGTTGGTAATGTGTTTCTTTTTCCTTGCATTGCCACAAGCAGCTCTGGCAGCTTCGCAGGCGCAATGTGCTGCTTGCTTGGTAGCAGAACACTCAGCGCAGGCGCATTGCAGTTTATGCTGAAGATGGGCTAGTCTTGCTCTAGCTTCGGAGAGGTTGTGACATTTCTCTTGAAGTCCGATCTTCGTTTTCTCCAGAACACAGTGTGCGGCTTTCTCCAGTTGAGCGGCTAGTTGCACCGCTTGGATCATCAACTTGTGCTGGAATATTTTTAACACAAACCAGTATTGAAACATATTTGAAGTTTCTAAATAGATTAAAATGGATACTTTTGTATTATGAATGTAGCAAGTGTCCAAATAACGTGGAATCTCATGATGATATTAAACGAATCCGTCTAATAGATAGAGATTACGGATGGCAGCTTGATCGATCGGTGGGTCGGAGCCTCATTATCCTTTTGGGATAATGAGGCCGAGATAAAATGCCGGAAGCTCAAGCTGGCATCCTACTGCACGGTCTACCAGGCGGAGATGCTCGCTATACACAAGGCAACGGTGGAAATCTTGGGGAGCTCAGAAAGAGGCTTTGGCTTATATACAGACAGTAGATCGGCGTTGCAAGCGCTATGTAATTGGGGCTCCGTCAACCCCCTAGCAGTCGATGCTCGGCGAAATATTGTCGATAGCCGCAAAAGTGGTAAGGTCGTGGATCTCTTCTGGGTGAGGGCCCACGTAGACATCAGGGAGAACGAGCGGGCAGACGAGTTGGCCAAGGCGGCCGCACTCTCTTTGAAAGTGCAACCGCACTATGACAAACTTCCGGTTTCATTCGCCAAACGGCAGATCCGTCTCGGAACCGTTGACGAATGGAACCAGAGGTATTGTCAAGAGTCAACTGCGTCTGTCACTAAGCTCTTTTTCCCTGATGTCACGAGGGCATTCAAACAGATGAGATCCATAGGGATATCGGGTGTGCACACCCAGTTGTTCACGGGGCACTGAGGGTTCTCCGAATACCTGAACCGCTTCGGGTTGAAGGAGAACCCTTCGTGCATCTGCGAAGAGGGCTGTCTCGAGACGGTACCTCATATCATCTTCACTTGCCCAGTGCACGCCCGCCTTAGGTATGAGTTCGAGAGTAGAACCAAGATTCCCGTTACGTATCAAAATATGGAAGATCTGATGGCCAAAAGACACTACAAGGAATTTATAGAGTTATGCATTAAAATGATAAAAGTAGTAATAGCTAGAAATAAGGATGTATAAATAACAGCTTGTATATATATTATATATGTATGTATGACAAGAAGTTGAATTAAATGTAAAATAGAAAAGAAACCAAAATAGTGTAAAAGTATAGATAGAGAAAAAAAAATACATAGAATAAGTAACAAAATAAGAAGTAATTAGTAATAATGTACAAAATGACCCGATTGAAAGAGAAGGCAAAATAGTGTAGAAATAGGAAATATTGCAATAGATAATAAGAATAAAACTGGAAGTAAAATAGCACAAAATAGTATGATATTGTAAAACATAATAGAAATAAGATAAATGTAATAGAATTAAGAGTTCACTAAATAAATAAAGCAATAAAAAGAAAAAAGAAAATAAAAGGTAAAAAGATAATAAAGATACAAAATGATATAAAAAAGAAAGAAATAACCCTGACACATCTAGTTCGTCAGGATGGATGAAAAAATTATCAAAAAAAAAAACAACAAAAATAAATAGAGATATTGAGATACTTGGACGGTATGGGATTGTGCAGTCCTGAAGCCATGAGCCTCTACAAAAACTAATTGACTATCCAGGTGATCAGAAGGCTGATTTCTATCTCGGACAACGGATCAGTATGGCGATCGCCTTAGGTGAAGTAGCCAGCCTTCTTGTCACTTTACCCATTGAATTCGATGACGTAGGCTGAGTTTTCTACTTTAGTCGTAAGAGATTATAGATAGAATACAATATAACTAATAGACATTAATAAATTAGGTAAAGTTTTCTTCATTATAGTTATCCCTACTTTACATACTTATTATTTTTTATTAGATTTATGTATAATATATATACAAACGGTAAGGGCAGACGTTGTCCAGCCTTAAAAAATTTAGAACCCATTTGCAGCACTACCTACTCAGTCTAATTGTGAATGTAAGCCATCCGAGAAACCACTCGAATACGCACAAAAAAATCAAAAAATCATCAAGATCGGTTTAGTAGTTACGGAGTTTATCCCGGACATATATCGTGTGACGAGATTTATATATATATATATATATATATATATATATATTATATATATATATATATATATATATATATATATATATATATATATATACTGGCGGCTCCGGTAGACATTGTCCTACTCTGAATAATAAAATCTAGGTCCCGATTTCAGAGCAACCTACTGGGTCCAACTGTAGATTTCAACCATTGAGGGACTCACTCAAATAAACCCTAAAAAAATTCGTCAAAATCCTGGAACTCGATTTCAACGCCACCTTCCGGGTCCAATTGTCTATCTAAACCATTCTCGAATCCACTTGAAACGTATAAAAAAATAATCATCAAAATCGGTCCCACCGAGGAGTTTTGGAAGAGTCCAGTCACATACACACGTATAGAAGAATTATGTAGCAATAAAAAAGCACGATGTTGTTTGAAAATTTCAAAAAAACGTGTGACGTGAAATATATGGTGGCATTAAAAGGTGGGACTTAAAGTTTGGTGCCATCTATTTGATGCTTATGTAACTTAGTTGACAGCAGATGTCATACATACCTACTTCTCGTTTTATAAAAATGCATTTTTTTATTATGAATAATTAAAATGAAACTTATCCTATATCCTAAGTTGGAACAGATCCACCAAATAAAAAAAACATCTAAATTAGTTGACTAGTTTCGGCATTCATCGCGGTCAAACACTGTGACAAGGAATTTTTATATAGGTATGTAATATAATATATAATATAAACCCTGATTTGTAGCTCTAATTTACTTACATAAAAACTTAATTAGATGTTTTATATATCTCAAGCGAAATCTCTGGCAAAAGCTCTTATATACATATATACATATACAAACTTTCCGTGAAAAATTATAGAACTGATGGTAAAAATCACTTAAAATGCGTTGCGTGGTTTAGGAAGAGTCAGCGGATATACAGACAGAGAAATGCGGGAAACGTCTTCCTTTTATACTATGTAAAGAAATCATTACAAAAAAAGAACATGACAATCATGACAATTCAAAAATATTTTCCAAAATATTTAACAACAAACTTTTATCCACCATTCTAATGATTAGAAATCATTTCTTTTTTCCTGAACAAAAACATGATATAGCTTTTAGAGAACAAGATTTCAAACAAGTTGGAACGCAAGCCAAAACTGTAGCAGCAGCAATAAACGTACACAGGGATATGCAAATCATTGTAGAAATAAACACCAATTAAAGAACTTTACAATTCGAGCTTATTATATATACTACGTTTACAGTAATCCCTTCAGTGTTTTAAAAGAATCAGTTATTAATTTTGATGAGAAGTTAACATTCTACTATGGAGTATCCAAGGGTTGCTTCTGGGGTCCAATAGTACTCTTCTAGTATATGCAGTAGTTCTCTAGATTGTACAATTACTCAAGACTGGCTGCAAGTTTGGGCTCGGTACTTCTTACCCGATCAGACCTAATAAAAAAGAGAAAGCAAAGTTTTACGAAGCGTTCATTGCTAAATGTTTAGGCTCTTCAACAATTACTACCAAATGGCAAACATAAATCAATGAATCATTGGTAGTAAATATGAAAACGCCGCAGCTCCGTAAAACTTTGAATCTCTGTCATCGATCGGGTAGGAATTGTTGAAGACCTAACATCATCAAAGACACTAAGACAGCTTAAAGAAAATATTATTTAATATTAAGAAACAGCATTAAAAAGTTTATTAATTATTATAATGTGTAGTTCGGACAATTTATGGAATGGGATATTTATTTACAATAAGTATAATAAGCCAAATAATGAAAAGGCAATTACGTTACAAATTGTATAATTAATTAAAAATACGACTTTAAAATGTCAATACTCAAATACATATATGCATCATAATGTGCCAGTTCTTGTAATCTAACTAGAGGATTTAGAAATCACTATCAACTGAAATAAATTGGAATGAATAATTAGTATTGATCATATAACTAAATATGGCAGAATATTTACCTGAGCTGTAGCTTGCTGGGCAGCGGCTGTAGCAGCAGCAAAAGTCCCCTGTTGTTGATGTACAGCTTGTGTATTTTCAGCTACGACTGCTTCGGCTTCCTTCACTTCTTGTTGGAGCTGTTCCACCACAGCTTGCTTTCCGGCTAAAGCTGCTTCAGCTGCTTTTGCTGCTTGGAGCGCTTTTTCTGCTAGTTGGGTTTTCACCTGGTTTTAAATATTACATTATATTATTACTTTAAATTTGTTTTAATATTACTCAGTCACAATACATACATGTTATCTTAAAACAATAATTTTCATGCACTTGATAAAATTTGATTTAAATAAGTATATGCAGAGTTTTAAAAAAGGAGCAAATCAATGGCATTATAAATGAGTGCCATTGTGACATAATGCCATTATACGTAGTATTAATTACATAGACAAATGCTTAATTTGTTTGAACGAAACATCGTAAGCATAATATAGTAGTTAATCTGTGGTAAATATATTTAAATCTAAATGCAATGAAATTATTGAAATTTAAAATAGTATATTCCTAACTTCCCATACAAGGCTTGAATTCAAGTAAAATGAAGTGTTAACTAACCATATGCGCCGCTTGAGCACCGGCAGCGTTTTGCGCCGCTTGAGCAGCCTTCGCTTCTGCAGCAGCTTTCTGAGCTATACTCGTTGCGCACTTTCCCTTGCTATCCCTTTGGGTCTCTCTAACTTTAACGTCTTTCGCAATCTGCGTCTGTTGTGCTCCAGGCTTATCCACCCACCTGTCCGGGAACCCCCACACTGTCACCGCCAGCAGCACGACCACAAAAAGTCTCATTTATGCACAATTCGTATACCTTAATCTAATCAGTGGCAATTGTATTGCCTATTAAAATAGCAAGACTACATAAGTTCATTGAATGGTGGATAAGAATTTCTCAAAATTTGCAACGAAAAACAAATTACGATCAGTTAATGTGACATGAAAAATGACTTTTCTAAATTCAGATAAACTGAAGTTTCTTTACTTGACAGAGGTTTTATAATAGTTTTAACTAACTTTTCTGAAAATACAAAATCCTGGAATAGATCGCAGTGTAAAGTTTAGTCATAACCCTGGAACCCGATTGCACCGCTAACTACCGAATCTATGTGTCAATTTAAACCGTCTAGGGACCCACTCAAACACACACAAATTTATCACAAACCTAGAATCTGATTACACCGTCACCTACCGAGTCCAACTGTGAAGCGTAAACTATCCTAGGCCGCACTTAGAAAAAGACTGAAGAAACGACGAAAATAGTAGATGCTAGTTATCTCTACGCTTTATAGTTCATCCACTTACTTGATCGTGACGATAAAAACATGAAGATCACGTAACCTTTTGTTTTGATACCATAATGTCCCCTGCTACATCTAAGATAATGTTAGTGTTAATAATTATCTGCGTAATAAAGTTTATAATTATCTGCATTAATGTTTACATACGTTATATGTCAATGTTTAACGTCAGTAACAATTATAACAATGTTGCATCATAAATAACGTATTAAACCCTTAGCAGCCTTAGTTACATCTGCGTGACAGTCACAAACACTATCATTATCTCAGATGGAGCAGGAATTGAATAAACTATATAACTAGCAAATAATAAAATAAGAACCATGTGAGAATTCTTTAATAACACGAATCAAATCAATGTACCGACTTCTTGGGACAACAGGGGCTTTTACAAGCAGCGAGCTCTTGTTTCTTGGCAGATTTTATCGGCCAGTACGTGTCCAACAGGATTGGCCCGCAGGCAATACAACTGGCCGCGACCAACGCTGTCATGCATGTCATGCAGATCAGCATATCGAGCTACTTCTTGAGACACTTGACGAATTTTTGCATTTCAAATTGACGGTAGCAGACCGGAACGCACGCGAGGATCGTTGCAGAAGCGATCAGGGCGTAGAGAGAGAGGCAAATCATCTTTCACTCGCTTCTGAGGCGATGGATGGCCACCTTGCCTCTTTTGGTGTAAGGTATATACAGCAGCTGTTGTGCTGCAGGTATTGATCTGAAAAAAAAATATCTTTATTTACAAAAAATATATACATCTATTGATGTACATATGGTGGCTTACAACATAAAGCCACCTATTGTTCTAGTCATTAGTTGTAGTTAATTTTGTATAGATGTACTTATATGTTGAATAATAAAGAGTTTTTTATTTATACTTGACCGCTTCCTGTATCTTTCTAACTTTGCATTAGCCTTAAATCTATATCTAAAATATTATAAAATTCTAAACATGCCCTGTCTGTACATTGAAGCTATTAAAAAAAAACAACTGGAATTCACTGTATAAGCGATGCAATTTTTTTAGATTTTTAGTCTGTTAGTTGGTTTGTCTGTTTGTTCGGGATTCACGTAAAGACTACCGGGCCGATTTTGATACGGTTTACGCTGATCGACAGCAAATTGCTAGACTTACAATCTGCGCTACTTTCTATCATAGAAATCTCGTGGGAATGTTTCTGGGAATTACTTAAAATGACCAGATTTAAAAAAAATCGTTTATCCCGATAAATAACGTGGTTTCCGTGGAATAGACGAAAATAGCTAAAAAGATGGCGCTGCGATCGCGTCTTTTTTTAGAACTACTGAACGTCTATGAATGAAACTCGACATAGTGCTGGCTTATAACCCGAGTTGACACTTAGGATACAATTTATCCCGATAAATAATGTCTTCCCATAAAATAGACAGATTAGCTAAATAGATGGTGGTGAAATCCGCCTTTTTTTCAATTCTCTAACAAATACGTTATCATAGGAAACAAGTCTAGACTCATTGTATTACTTCAAATCAGGTTGGCTTCAACTCATCTCTATGTTTTGCTAGGCAGCTGTTTAGACTATATGGGCTTAGTTTCTTTATTATTGTAGTGAATTGAGCAAGAAACAGTAGTTTTAGGTCTGATATATATATATATATATATCTGGTATATAATAAAAAACCTATTTTAGTTTTGATGTAAGTAACATAGAGCTACTACCTAGGGTATCATCATGGATCATGGAGAAAACAAACTAAATAAAACTTATTAGCTAATAATATAAATAATAATAATAAGTAATCGGGAGATAAACACACTTATTGTATATCCCCAAATTAAGTAAATTACAATTGTGTTATGGGTAATACAACGGACTACTCTGGAGCCGACCCCTTAAACCCAAATCATAATCTCTCCGTAAATAACGGAGAAAATTCGTTTCCTAAATTTACCATACCAGAAATCGAACTCTGAGCCTCAGCGTTGCAGTGGGGTAGGCCGGCAAAGGCTTAGCACGCTCAACCACAGAGGCCGTCAATGGCTATTAGTTATATTCTAGTCTACCTATAATTCCTCAATACTGTTACGAGTTGCAAGACTCGAATTAAAATGCCGTTGGAATTATCATAGAGTTTATTAGAACCATACAAACACGTATAACACAGGTACAAATATAACCGAACGCAATAAGTCCAAACTTAATTCAGGAGATCGTAATTCAAATACACGCTCAAAATACGTCACTAAATAGATTACCGAATGTACACAAGTCTTGCTTCGCTTGTAGTTATCGCTCGACTGACCCTTCCTCAATCGGGCCATTGCTTTATATTGCACAAATGCAAATATGTATGCCCGGCAAGCGTGGACATAATTTCTTAGAAATCGTAACCCGCACACTTGGCTAATGACTGCCATAAAAGATTATCGTACTCAATGGGCTGTTTTCGAATCACTAATTTTAAACACAAAGTAAACAAAAGAATTCCAAATACCGAAAAGGTAATAAAATGAGTTTCTACAGGGCTGCAGGTGTGAATTTGTCTTTGTCGGTACTAGGTCGTAACAATGCTATAAGTAGATTACTGATCCTAGGTTAGTCTTCTATGGGTAGAAAATTTCCTTTTCTTACGTTACGCCATCACTGTGTACGGTACACAGTATCTTTTATATATATCGCTGTATATAAAATAGACTTTTTTACATGATGGGTGCAATACCATTTGTGCATTGATTTTGCCAATGTCGTGTGTATAGAAAAGCCATGTGATATAAATAGGACAAAAGAAGAAAAACTAAGAATTTGGACGATAAATTTTAAAAAATCTGCTAATTTAAAACAATATACATATTTACATGTAACAAGTATATAAAATAAACATGTTTACAACAAACATATTTCATACAAAACATTGGAGCAAAGAACAAAACTAAATACTAATTTTAACTACATATCAACCTAAGTATAATCTTAATATATATAATTGAAATCCACGTATATATATGACGTGACTCATCACGATATCTCAGGAACTATAATACCTATAGACTTGAAATTTGGCTTGGACCTTCGTTTCGCCAAGTAGAGGTCAGCTAGAACGATTTTACGAAATTCCTTTACGGCACGTGAAGCGGGCGGGTATCAGCTAGTATATATATCCTATACAATCTATTATAAGATTATTTTATTGACAGTCAAGAATTTACAAAGAATATATACAAACGCTTTACGAGATAACGTTAAAAGAACACTGCTATTCACAGGACGAGGGCAATTAACAGGAAGAATATCATAAAACGGAGTAGACATTTTACGGCAATGGAAAAATATGTGTTCTGTAGAACCTTCGCCCAGGTGTGGCCTGAGCACACCTGGGCGAAGATATAACCACATAAAGAATTATCACGAATCCTGAGTTTTTCTTAAAAAACAGGGGAACAAACATGGCCAACTCGTAATAGAACAAATTCTTTTGGGGATGTTGCGGTTAAGGAAAAACCAGGGGTATGAGGGGTATAAAATAATTACCTATCTATACCAATAAATTATGATAACTTACCGTCAGACTAAATTCCTCTCCCTGCTTCCTGGAGTACGAAGCACTCAATTATATTTAGACATAAATAGTATCTTATGCCTCCGAAGTGCAACTTCGCACACTTCAAGTGAAATATATACACATAATTTCGTAAAACTATTTTTTATTTCATTGAAAAAATTACAAAAAATTTACTCCATGACATGTAACTTGTGACAGGTTGCTTAAGGTCAGATTTTTTTGAAATTCTGCAAGTGTTCTTTTTGTGCCAGAATTATATAGTTTGTGAAAGAGTTGGTCCGGAATATTCAAGTTATCAGAGTCCCGCATTCATTTTGGCGAAGTAGCCGTCCCTAACTGGCGAAAAATTCGTAATTTTATACAAAAAACTGCGAACTACCCTCACAATTTTTTTGACTATTTACGTATGACACAAGATACCTTTGATCTTTTACTAAGTAAAATCGAAAATGATTTGCAAAAACAGGAATTATAAATCCTGTATATCACCCGAAGAAAGACTCGTTTTGACGTTAAGGTAAGTTAAATAAAACTACTAACACTTGCTAAAAAAGGGATACCACACTATTAAAGAATACTTAAATGATAAAAATTCATTTATATAGCAGCTCGCTCTAACATCTTATACTATATTTTGTATAACGTTACCTTGCCAAGCTTGTAAGAGATTTATGGAGGTATATTGCAGTATAACATTTTAGTACATGTCATTATTATAACTTTTATAATATTTTTTTTTCATTTATTGTATCTCGGTCTTATTGAGTATGCCCTGTTTGCTACAACTCCATTAATTCTTCAAAAAGTAATTCTGTAACATACTTCTGTATAAAACTTATTAAAAAAAAGACAACTTGAGATATAAATAGAATAAGAAACTTAAAGAAAAACAATATTTAGCTGGACGTGTTGCTGGGGAGTTTCTTGCCGCTTCTTCTCCTTAACAGCAATAACACGTTGCAAAGCGGTGTACATAGAATAGGAAGAAAAATTAAATTTAAACTTATATATATGACCTTCAAAAAGTGTTCTCCAGTCGAACTTATTTTGAATAAAAAACTTTGAATTTGAATATTTATTTTATTTATTTTACACTAATACACAAAAAATTAGCCATCACTCAGTGTAATCTTGTAAATATGAAGCAATAGTTACAGACTGTGTTTGTTGTTCGGATGAATTTTGAAGTAATGAAATCGAATCGTTTTAGGTTGAATTGATAATGGTAAAATTATTATGTGGTTGCTGATTATTATTACGTGAAGCTATTTCAAGTTCAGATAAAATCAAGTCTTGAATTTTTGAACGAAGTCGAAGTTTTTGGATCATAGGAATATCCGCCATATAAGGTACAAGACTTTCAAAGAATAACATATCGCTGTTTCGTTCACTTCTTTTACTGTCTTTCTCGAGTATTGCAATTTTCTTTTTTTCTAATTCCAAGATTTGATTATTTTGTTCAAGTAAATTGCAATTTCTCTTTTTTTTGGACGCTTTACTGGAATAAGAAGTTGCCGCCGGGGATGCAGCACTATAATCGCTCGATGTTAAATTTTCTTGTATATCAGGAGAGTCTCTTGACGTAGATGGAATAGGCTCTTCGGTAAATGGTGGTTCCGCAGGCGAAATTGGATTCGAAGTTGAGAAATTAGAATCTCTTGCCGATGCTGAAATTGTTCTCTTTAAAAACAGTAATTGCTCATAAAACGCCCATTGACTTGTAACAATACTATCAGCTCCATCACCACTCTTTGGATGTTGTATTTTTCTAAGCTCTTTGAAGAAATAAGCCCTCATATTTTTCCACTTTGTTCTTACATTTTTTTCTGAAATAAAATGAAACATTATTAAATAAAAATATTATCTTTTTAGGTACTTGGCTACAGGGTAATCGTTTCGCTCTCTAGGATTACATTTCCGTCTGAGACGATGTACTGTACCTGATATTGTAAAAGAGACGTGCAATATTTTATGGAGCTCTTTGAAAAAGGAATATCTTCCATTACCAACAGCGGCCACGTGGCACCGAAAAGCTCAAGAATTCTACGACTTATGAAACTTCCCCAATAGCATTGGAGCAATTGATGGGAAGCATATAAGAGTAATTTGCCCGGCTAACAGTGGATCTACTTATTATTATTATAAACAACATTATTCAATACTTTTACAAGTAGTAGCAGATGCTTCCAGCAAAATTATTGCGGTAGACATAGGTACACAAGGCCGTCAGTGTGATTCTGGAAACTTCAGAAGTTCCTCATTATTTCACCTTTTAGAAACAGAGTCTCTTAATATTCCACCAGCGAAAGAAATTTCTTGTACGAATATTAAATTACCATTTGTGCTGATTGGTGACGGCGGTTATCCTTTGTTAAATTATTTAATGAGACCTTATAGTCAAAGAAATCTCGATGATATGAAATGTGTTTACAATTACCGTCTTTCAAGGGCACGTAAAAGTGTTGAATGTTGTTTCGGTATCATGGCAACAAAGTGGAGAATTTTAATGAAAGCAATAGAAACCAAGATAGATACAGCTAAAACGATAACAAAAGCAGTGTGTATTTTACATAATTTTGTATTGACACATGAAAACATGCGTATGTATGAAAGCAATGAAGAACGAAGAGGCGAGCTCCGGCGGCGTTCAATACATTACAGATTTTCAAATAATGCGTTACAAACAAGAGAAACTCTATTAAACTATTTTGATGGCATTGGAGCTATAGAATATCAAGACAATGTAGCATTACCGGAAAATATAATTCGGCAACATGACAGAAATCACACGTAACGAATGATAAAGTACCTACCTACTTACCTAGTCAATACCAGTGTTCAACTCTATTTCAACATAACAATTTGTAAAGCAACAAAAAAATATCACTTACCTTCTGTGTTTACTTCATTGGCTACTTCTTGCCACAATTTCTTTAAAATACCTACATTTTTATGTAACACATGGGAGGAATTCCACAGTGGCTCCCTTTTATAAACAGAGGCTATTATTAATTCTTCCATGATGCATCCATCCATGCAAAAAACCAACACGACCGTTCGCGTCGCTAACCGCTAGGCGACTATAGAGGCGCCAAGCGACCCACTCAGCGCTAAGTGGGACCGCGCACATAACGTGCCTTGTGTTAGTTCACTAGGATGAGTCATCGAAGCGATCAGCTAACCTCTTGCCGCTAAGCGTGCCACCTGCAGTGGGGCCTTGGCCTTAATGTACAGTAAAACGACGCGACATATGTCTAAGTGTGTAACTTTAATTAATAATATTTAAGGAATATTTTAGTCATTGATTTATAATATACTATACTATACTATAATATACACATTTCATACAATATATGGTGGTTTCATTTTACCGACCCCCATAGACGTACAAATATTTGAATTTAATTTAAATAATATTATTTAAATGAATATTTACTAATTCCTGTATGACTAATGAATTAATGATTTAATAGCGGCCTCTGTGGTTGAGCAGGCTAAGCCTTTGCCGGCCTATCTCAGTGCAAAGCAGAGGCTCCGGGTTTGATTCCTGGTATAGTAAATTTCGGAAACGTATTTTCTGGGATCGGCCCCAGAGTTAGTCCGTTATATATTAGCCATAACACAGCGTAACTTGCTCAATTTAGGGATATAAAATGTGTGTTTGTCTGCCGATTATTATAATATTAATAAAAAATTAACGAATTATTATTTATAATATTATTTTTAGAAAATACTAAAATAATATCTAATACACAAAACAATTGAAAAAATGACATGTCAATAATTGAGTTAGATATATCCAAATATTATATGTCAACCTAAGAATTTTACATCATATTTACATAATTATAGGCTTTTAACGATCTTACATATTGACAGATAACATACCTATTGATATTTAAATCTATTTAAATTTATAATTCAGAAAGTCTTAAGTTATAAAAACATTTAATAACAAGCCAGTCATATAATTTAGTCTTAAATAAATTTATATTTTTAAAAACATCCGGTACATATTATATATACTTCCACGCATATTATGATAGTTTGTTTTGCATTAATGCAATTTTTGAGGTTTTATTCGGTACATTACAATTTGAAGGATACACTTCTTTTGCTGTTATATATAAAGCAGGGGTTTCACGAACAAATTTCACACATTTGAAAATATACATGCTGGACAATGCTTGGAGGCTTTCCCCCAACTTGGTTTTTAACATTAAAATAAAAAACTAACAATAACAACAACAATTAACATTCTAATAAATAATATACATTGTAAGAAACAAAAAGGCTCTTTTGGAGTTTACTCTTGAGAAATCGATTTTCATATAAGGCTCGATATGGAAATTTTATGAGTTAAATAATACAAGCATAATTCAAAGGCGTTACTTTTTTTAAACCTCCCTATATCGTGGTCAGCCATTCGCAGTCCACTGCTGGACGGAGGCCTCCCCAAGACGGCGCCACTCATCTCTGTCCTCTTATTTCCTCATCCAGCGCCTACCGACGACCTTGCACAGGTCGTCGGTCCATCAGGCTGGAGGGTGTTCGTCACGCGACACTACGGACGGCAGCTCACTGCCACTTTAACTTGCTAATTTTGCGAGCGACGTCGGTTACCTTGGTTCTCTTACGGATATCCTCATTTCTAATCTCAGGTCCACAGAGTACATTAATATAATGAGTCAGGCCCTTTTTGTTAATTGAAGTAATTTAAGTGGTAATCTGTATAATATTTTCTTAAGTTTTCGCGATTAGTTATACGTGATCATGGCTACTGAAAGGTGGCCGCAACGTCAGAATAATAAAAAATCAAATAAATCACCGCGCTTAAAAACTTTAGAATGCAGTTTTGTTATGTGTATGTATGAGGAGATTAATGAAAGTAGTTGAAGCAAAATTGTATGTCAAGATCATAGCAAGTGGAAATCCATCGTCTCTGTCTACCCCTATGGGAATCAGGCATGATAATATGTATAAATATACGTATATTAAAGACCACCCAACCTATACTAGCTTGCTAACCAAGATGAGTTTTAGCCAAACTACCATTATACATATTTCTGTCAGGTGCTCTATTGTTACTTATATTATTTTAATTTTTAATTAATAATTATGTGTGTGTTTTATGTGCATATGCGTAGTTTATAACGGCTAAATCTGTCTGTATTATTTAACTTATTCATTTTGGTATAGTTATCTGTCTGTCTGTAATAATATAATTTATTTGAAGACAACACAGTCCAATACATATTTACAAAACACAATAATGTTATTAGTAATTAGATTTTTTTTTGTTCCTTATATCTGTGTTAGTAATTAATGACTAGCACTGATTTAGTCCTCTTAATGAAGGACCAAATCAGTGGGTATTCAAATTTATCAGCTATTCTCTTCAGGATGCTGTTGCTGTTACCACGCACTCTGCTTAGTAACGACGCTGTTTTTTTACGCCATATAGCATCAAAGCCATCTATGTGCGCTTCTGCGAACATAGACGACGCACTGCCTGTATGTATGTATTATTTTAGATAGATAGATAGATAGATAACACTTTATTGCTCACCAAATATACAATTTCAAAAATGCACAATTACAATATTGTCATTAGTAGAAACAATAGGCGGCCTTATCGCTTAAAGCAATCTCTTCCAGGCAACCTAACTTAAGGAATGTATAACCTAATCTATAGGTGATGCAGATTACGAGGTCTATCATAATTAAACATACTTAAACTACATATTTTATAAATTAAATACACATACTTAATTTACTTTATAAATTAAATACATACAATAAATCATAGTATAAGAATTAGGCATATTTATTTAAGGAGAAGTAGTGTTTTCTGAGTGCGTTCTTAAATGTAGGCGATGTTTTGGCCTATCTGACACTACGAGGCAGCGCATTCCAAAGTTTGACAGCCTGCACTGTAAAAGAGTTATCATAAAAGGATGAAGTGTGTTTAGGTGTAGTGAGTTTACGATACGTATGAGTGCGCAAATTGTGGGAAGTAGAAAGGCGAAGGAATTCAAAACGTTCCTTAAGGTAAAGAAGACTACTAGGAATAAATAATGTGTTATAAAGTACTGTGAGAATGTGAGTATTCCGGCGAAAGCGAATAGGGAGCCACTTGAGTTTTTCACGAAATTCAGAGACATGGTCTTATTTTCGCAAGCCAAATATGAACCTAATGCATTATTACTTATTCATTTTGGCAAAAACCAAACCGCTATAAAATCGTTATAACTATCCATCAGTTCATATATCTGACTGTCTATGTATGGTCACAGAATGTTAAACTGCAAGATTGACGAGTACAAATATAAAGGTAAACCAAGAAAGAGGTGGATGAATTGTATGAAGGATGATATGACGATCTATGCTGAGACCGAGGATGTATGTCAGAACAGAATCGTAAGGAAGGAAAAGAAATATTATACCCCTAATAAATGGGAGAAGGCGAACGAAAAGAAAAAATAATGTATTGTTACGAGCTACAGGACTCGAATTAAAAATGCCATTGGAACTACTATAGAATCTATTAGAACTGTACAAACATATATAAAACAAATACAAATAAAACTGTATGCAACCAGTTCACACTGCACGATTCAATACAATTCAACACGCGAAAAGTCCGTCGTCTATATCGCTAATCCAGAGTACTACAAAATTTCTTACTCGCTTCGTAGTCGTCGCTTGACTGCTCCACACCTCCATTCGGGTATTGTCTTATACTAACTATACAGTATAGAAAAAATCGGCCGCGCGCACTGAGTTTCCGAGAAATAGTAATTTGCACACCTGTGAACGGCTAACGAAGTCGAAAACAATAACAATAAGGATTGGTTCGACGCTAATGATGGTTATAAAACAAAAAACAATAGCACGTTTTTCGTAATCACAAGCTCAAAACACAAAAGAATTCCTAAATCCGGGAAGACAATAAACTGCGCTTATGACAGGCAGCTGTGCGCTTATCTTTGACGGCATGTAACATGTTGTTTACTGTGTTACTGTGACCGTAATTTATTCAAAAACTAGGAGGTTAGAATAAAAACTTCTTTTATCTCCTACAATAAACTTTTATCAATATCTAAATTTCTATAAAGTTAAAAAATTAATATTCGAATTTGGAAAAAACTCTTTTGATTTATTGTCATTTTACATGGCTTGTCAAATTTTTTTCATGTGATAATATTAATAATAAAATGCACATTAAATTACTGTGGAATGTAGCTAGGATAATCTTGATATCAGGATTATCTTTCGGCATCTAAATCGGGCAAGCGCGGGACGTGGCACTGCATGACTATTCAGGTGGGTTTCGAAACATCACAACGAAAACTAATACTCAATACCTCCAGTTATTGTTTTAAGCCTAAAATCATTCCTAGGCTGTTTAATCGAACTGACTTCATGCTTGTTGTGAACTAAGACTGTGTTCACAGTTGCCTTACGGCCCGGCCACGACCTTAGGCTTAGGGAGTGTCCTCCGTCAGCTATGAAACCGACGCGACGCAACTAGACATATCTTGGCGCAGACTGGCACATCGGCCTTAAGTAGGGAATGCTGTTATTTGAACGCTGTCGACGCATTTGTCGCTGACACGACATCCCGAGGGCGACGGGTGACGCAACAATCATCGCGACGGAGGTTGGCGACGACCACTACGACCCCTGACATGCTTCATACATTTTACCGCCCGTTCACACTTGTCGGGTGTCGGGCACGACAAATAATCGGTTGCTCTAATGGTAGAAAGAACATTTTATATGAAACTATTTATAATCACCCGACATCGTTTTTTGGTCGGTGCCGATAAAAAAATGTTGGGTTTTTTTTTTAAGGCGGGGGAAATGCATTTCACACATACCGGGTCCTTTGCTAGGGATTAGACTGTTGTTGATCATGGAGGCTTTCCATTGAGGCAATCCAAACAATAATCAACCGGCTTGTGTGGAGACTCGACTAATCAATACCCCACTAAAACCACCCTCCTCCCATGTGCCCCGCGCTTATGGTAGGAAAGGCGTGAGATACAGAACGTAGTTACGCCCACACCGATCCTAGCGCACAAGTGCTTGAGAATGCCCCGGGAGAGGCAAACTCACTTCGTCAACAGGGGTGAAGACTCCTCTGGTCCCTAGATGCTAGAGGGCCCCTGCAGCGGTATTTCAGGGAGGGAGGTCATGCGCATACCTGCGCCTCCGGGCTCCTGACTGACGTCGGCGCTCGCGAGACGCATGCGCACTACCATCTCTCTCCCTATCTCGTTCCGCAGCCTCCTTATGAGACACTACCGTCTCGCAGAAATTGGCCGCACCCACCCACTGCACAGCGACCCAATCGTCGCTGTGCAGCATGGCTTGTACCAGATCGCCCAGCGATTCAATCGGTCCTACAAGTGTCTCGAGTTCAAACCTCTGAGGTGCCCATGCTGCGCACTCAACTAGCGTGTGTAACGCCGTGTCTAGCGCGCCACACTGGCGGCATTGGGGTGAAGGCAAGCAGCCCTCAATCTGACACAGATACTTATTGAAGCAACCGTGCCCGGTAAGTATCTGTGTCATTCTGAAAGTCAGGGTCCCGCGTTTCCGCGAGAGCCATCGCAACAGCTGCGGTCGAACCGCTTCCACCGTGTCAATGCCAGCAACAGGGTTTTCCAACTCTACTGACCAAGATTAGATCATGGCCGCGGTTTCCCGCGTCCTGATCACCTGGAGTTCGGCCTGGCCATAGACCAGGCCACGGGCGAGGGCATCCTGTCCGGAAATGTTGGGTGTTTTGCCAGCCCTCTGCAACGTAAAAAAATCGTGTCGGATCTTGCTCACCCATGAGTAAGTATGACGCTGGTCGTACTTATCGTATGTCGGGCCCGGCAGAACTTCCCCGCTCCCCCTTCTACCGCCCGTCGCTAGCTGCTCTTTGCCGCATTTAATGTCAAATGTCAAAATGTCAGGATGACTTGTCGGATATCACGGTCCAACCCGAAAAGTAAGAACAAGCTGTTAATACTTTTGTTTTCGTCACCCATCGTGGCTACGTTCCATTAGAGACTCACAACGACTGCGTTTTTTCTCGTTCCACTTACCTGCTGGCGTTACAATCCTAAGCCCAAATGGAACGGTTATTCGACCCACCTCTTGACATGGGTCGTTGTAAGCGTTGCGTGATCGAAAATGATGACATCATTAGTGTCGTTTTCGCCACGACCACAACCACCGCGGTCGCCTTGTGGAACGTCTAACTTAGCATTTTGGGCGTTGTGAGCTATTGGTGGAACGCGCTGCGTATCGCGCTTAGCTTGCAACTCATAACGATAAGGTCGTGGCCAGGTCGTAATATGTATCATTTATTAGCCGGCCAATTGCCTTCAAAGACGTAGAAATTAGAAACAGCTTAGTGGCTAAAGCAACATCTTATATTAATGATGTGGGTCAAAATCCTTAACATGTAAAATGCACCATTTAAGCAGTTTTTCTGATGAACAATTAAAATGTACTGGCGATGAAGGAAAAAATTGTGAGGTATGGTAGGTAGGCAGATAGGTATATAGGTAGGCTATGGTGGTGCCGAACTTCTATATATCTATTTAGTGTTTCTTAACGTATGTTTTTATGACAATTTAATGTCAAATATAATATATAGCAATTGATTTAGTTTTATACTAAATACAACAGTAAGTGTTCAAACTTTTATTTATTAGATTCATAAAATTACACTTTCGTTTGGTGCTTTAAGATTTTGACCTTTTCCATAAATGAATTAAAGCATTTCATTTTATTATTAACTAGAATTTGCCCACGACTTCGTCCACACTTGACTTGAAATTCCCATGGGATTCCCAGGACACAAACTACTGCAGCAGTTAAAAAAGGAATATAAGCTATCGTTTTAGTAAAAACTGTGTCGGAAGAAGCAAGTTTTTATGCACCCGAACAACAAACCGCTCTCGGGAATCTACCCGCACGATTCCGGGATAAAAAATATCACACATTTATTACATAATATTTACTATCATATTACATTAGTATTCATTTTTTTTATATGGTCATCTTAAATAATTCCCAGAAAACTTCCCGCGGGACTTCCAGTATAAAAAATAGCGCAGCTTTAAGTCTAACAATATACTGTCGACCAGCGAAAACAGCATCAAAATGGGCCCAGTAGTTTTTAGGTGGATCCCGAACCAACAGACAAACCGACAACCAGACAAGAAATCGTTTATGTAGTCTATTCTAGTTGGTGTTTTTTTAATAGCTTCAATGATAGACATAACATGTTTGGAATTTTACAGTATTATAGATTATATAAAACCTTATCGCACATACTGCTTCTTCATTCAAAATTCACATTTGCTCCAAAAAAGACTTTTTAGAAAGTTATTTGTAACCGGAAGACATTTGTTATTTACTAAAGTTCTACACGACTTGACTGGTTTTCCTTAAGTCAATATTAGACGACTCATTCTGTCCTTCAATTAGAATTAATTAGCTAAAGTGATCCATTTAAACATATACTTCTGTAATTCAATATCATTGAATACAACATGTTCTTTCAATTTTGTGCTTTTCAACAAAATTGATTCAATATTGTTGATCCAGTTATTATCAGCATTACGAAATTGAAAAGGAGGGTCTTTTCAATTTCGTAAATTCATGAATTGCTTTAAATTAAAACGAAGCTAATTTGGACTTTAATTTTATGACTGATTTAAGTTTTAATAATATTTTTAAGTAATAAGTGTTGGATTGAAAGTTTTAATTAAGATTTTACAAAAACAGGCACCGGCTGGTGGTAACACCTATGTCGGAAGAGTGTTGTGTGTTACGTTATTTTACTGGGCGAATATCATTCTTTAGCATACTTCTTGCACACTATTAACTAACAGATGTTAAAAAGTTATGTGTTATAGTTATATTAAGTGTGTTTTTCTGACAAAATTTGAAAGATCAGTGTAACCAATTCATTTGTACAGGATTCTATCGAGCACCAGATAAGCCTTTTACTTATTTGTGAATTGTCTTATCTTTTTCCCAATGTACTTCGATTTTTGTTTCAGATCCTATGATTTGTGAACCACTGCTGGGTATAGTAATCGCTGTAGCTGTACTAACAGCAGTTCCTGTCTGTTTATCAAGGTTATTACAACCGAAGTGCGGGCTGCCATCGAAATTTTATTAGTATCCTTGAATCGATCGATATCAGAAGATTTGGATATTGTAAGCAAATCATTTTCTTTTCGCATTTTTCTATTAGTCACTATAAAATCTGAAAATGCTTTGTATGAGCACATGTTCTCTTCTAACTATAGTTGGTTTGATCATTTTCGGTCCTTTAATATGCGAGAAGGTTATGGCTTGTGTAAATCAAACTGGTCATAATAATAGCAACGGTAATAAGTCTAATAATGGTAACAAATCTAAAAAATGACGTTCTGTTGTATTACGTGTAAGTAATTATATTGTCAAAAATTTAATCTTCTTTCAATTTTCAACATACAAAACATTTTCTGAATTTTCAGTTTGATCATTGTAGAAATTATGTAGATCAGTAAGCCATGGTAGCTCTATAGCTAAAGCTACAGCATCTTATTCTAATAAAGTGAGTTCAAATCGAAAATTATAATGTATAGTATTACAATTAACAAGTACTACATCAAATTGAAGTATCATGAAGAAATCTGTACATTTAGGTTACCTAGGTGCATAATGTACCACCAACCTTGGAAAAGCATTTTTATTTTTCATTACTCTAAAATCCAAAGTCCCTAGCTCAGAATAAATTCTTGTAACATTTCTCTTCTTGTGCTGACATACATATAGGTAATCATTATCACCATACAATATATGGATAGCAGATTTATCTCTACTATAATAAGGCTTTTAACTAACAGTGCAGTAAAATTATTAATTACAATAGATTTCCTTGATGGTACATCTTTACAAATAAAGCTTTGCCCATTTGTATCGCTGTATGCATGATCACTTTTGGACGAAACGATCTGTTTTACATTTACATTTACTTAATTTTTTATCCAATCCAGCGCACGATCATAAAATAGGTCAATATAATACAGTTCATGAAATAAAAAAGTTTTCACCGGTATTTTTTACCTTTTACTAAAGTGACTTTTTACATCAAGCAAAAACATTAGTTGAATCTCTATTTTCGCTATGAGTTCTATTAAAATTAAAAGTTTTAGCAATTGCGTTCAACATAAAAAAAACCCCCTAACATATTTTTTTTTATTACAGGTTCATATATATCATATATATCATGACTATTCTACCGACAGTTGGAGGTATTGGGTTTGGTCTCGTTGGCCTTTACATATTTTTGCTCCCGATTGTTTATGTGAAGAACTACCTTCAGGTTGTGAAGCTTGTAAGGTAAAGAAAGCGGCTCTAAAAAGAAGTATGGAACAATTAAGCGTCGAAACTATTTCATGAAGTTTTTCAAATAGAAAATTTGTCATATATTTTTTCATTAACAGTGTTATGTGAAGTTTTGTTGTTTGCATCGTTGATATAAATTTTAGTTAGAAATTGTTTAATTCTGTTGATTTTAATTTCGATTTTATCTACGAATGGATATTTAGTATACCCTTAACCAAATACTTAGTAATTACAATGATTTGTATGAGTATAGCAACTGCTATAGTGGCTATAGGTTGCATAGGATGCGGACCAATTATATGCGAGAAATTTTTGAAATGTTTCATGAGTAGTAAGAAATAAATTATTACTTTAATATTATAATCAGTAAACCATTTTAAATAAAGAATATAGATAAATTTTATGGATTTTATTTATATCGTACTCAATTTAGACGATAGTGTGAAGGAGATAACATGAAGGCATGTATGACAGAGTGCATGTGACAGAATAGAACAGTATGAAAGAAAGGAGGCCTTACAAAGAAGACAGAAGTTAGCTGTTGTATCTTCATTTCAAATTTTTACTTCTCTTATATATCTACTTAAGCTTTGCAAGCGTACTTTTTTGGTTTAGTTTGATAAGAACAAATAATATAGCTTACACATGAGAATAGCACATGGGGTACAAATCATAGAAGCTTTTTAAATTGCCCAACATATTGTTACGAGTGCGAGACTCGAATTAAAATGCCGTTGCAATTATTATAGAGTTTATTAGAACTATACAAACACGTATAACCTAGGTACAAATAGAACCGAACACAACAGAATGCAGAAGGGCGTAATTCAATAAAACGCGCAAAGTCCGTCACTATTAGATTCCCGATTGTACACACGTCACGCCTTGATCGTGGTTCTCGCTCAACTGACTCCTCTCAATCGGCCCGTCGTTTTATACTCACAAATGCGAATATGTTCTCCACAATAACTAGAAACGTATGCCAATAAATAAGTGAACAAAAGAAGTCGATCATAAAAGGATTACAATTAGTTCTAATGCCAACAGGTAATAAAATGTGCTTTTGCAGATTTGTACGTGGAATTTGGCTTTGTCGGGGCCTAGGTTGTAACAATATAATACAGATATTAGTCGTTGTCGTCATCGTTCTCAGCCAATAACCTGAAAAGAAGAAAATCATTATGAGGAAATTTATACATCGAGATTAAATATATTTTTATTAATTAGAAGTAATATTCTATATAGTAATATAATATTTCGTAGGAAAGTTTACGATAAAACTACAAGTTACGTTTTATGGATGTGTCAACTAAACCGTCTTATTTGAAATAGACTTAATAACTAGCTTTGCCGGTAGCTTCACTCGCGTTAATGCAAATTTTGTAGACGAAAGTGGAGGACCGGCCGTCGGGAGTCACATACGTCCTCCGGTAATCTCCTCCCAGGCCCGGAGTTATTGCGAAAATGCAATATATCGGCTTCATTAAAATAAGGTTATGTATGTATCATCGTGAGCCAATCGCAGTCCACTGCTGGACGCAGGCCTCTCGCAAGTCGGCGCCACTCTTCGACACTCATCACGGTCCTCTGCCTTCCCCATCCAGCGCCTACGGGCGACCTTGTCCAGTCGTCAGTCCATCGGGCTGGAGGGCATCCGACACTACGTTTACCGAGATGCGGTCTCCACTCCAGGACTCGTCTGCTCCATCGGCCATGGGTCCTGCGATATTAGTCGGATCTACCAAATTGAATGTTTGAATAAACAGCATAGAACTGAAAGGATATTACTGTAATCAATGACGTGGAAGTATTCATGTCTATATAATAACAGCCCATAAACGTCCCACTGTTGGGCTCGGGCCTCCCACTATAGGGGAACGGACAGTAAACACGCCACGCTTGTCCAGGGCAGCTCGGCAGGTTTGACACATTAGTTATCTCGATGTGCAGGTTTCATCACGATATTTTCCTTCACCGCTGTTAGCACGTGGTAACTGTGACAATATGCACATTAAGACAGAAAACAGCCTAAGTGGTGCATGCGTTCCGGCCAGGATCGAACCCGCGCCCTTTGAGTTTGGGACGCGTGCGCTAGCCATTACGCTACCACGACTTCCATGTCTATATTTACATGTAAACTTATATAATTACAATAATTTCTTAACTTTTCGCGACTAGTATACATAATAAAACTACGTTTTAACGGTTTTAAGTGCGGTAATTTATTTGATTTTTATTATTCCGACGTTTCTTCCACTTTTTAATAGCCGTGATCACGGAAGACAAACACACAAAGACACTTGACATCTTTGTCTGTAGTTTTATTTTATAATTATAGATAGTTTATTATTTATATTAAATACTACTAAATTATTATACTAGCTGATGCCCGCGACTTCGTCCGCGTGGTGCGGTTTTTTAACTATCCCACGGGAACTCTTTAATTTTTCGGGATCAAAAGTATGCTATATGTTGACCAGGGATATAAGCTACCACCATACATAATTTTATTTAAATCGGTCCAGTCGTTTCGGAGATTAGCCGGTACAAACCGACAGACAAACAGACAAAGAGATAAACAGAGAAACAAAAAATTCAAAAAAAATCTAAATTAGTTTTATTTCACTTCTTACATCCCCCTGACTCGGTTTCTAGGATTTTTTTTCATTGTACAGAAATTCGAACTTTACAGTTTTATTATATGTATAGATTTGAAAAATTGGTAGTTGCCAGTAACTATGGGTTTTAACTAATACTAAATGAAGGAAACTTTGGATTTCAATTATTTCAATTATATTTACATATATATCAAGAGATTTTCACACAGACTTTCATTAGAGCACTTTTTTCATAACGACTCCAAACAAGATTGTCATTTAAAATTTAAATATATTTGTATTTGTAATATTCAAATGTATCACTTAAATATGTTATTGCATTTGATTAACAGAGAATGTAGACATGAATGTGTTTACATAATGTATATTAATCCGATTTGTCTTTTTATAAATGGACATAGAATTAATCAGACACTTATAAAAGGAAATTACTGCCACCAGTATGATTATCTTAACGAGTTGTAAAAATAACAAGTTTAGAAATTTGAAAGTCAGCTCAGTATTATTAGCCACTCATCAAGTAATCCAATTTATTGTAAAGGAAATTGCTAATATATGAACTACGGAAATGAAACGCGTTGCTCTTAATTTGAATACGCTACTACGTAGATAGTATAGGTGGAAAATGGGTTTTCATCGACTGTATGTCATGAGTTTCTTCGCTTTTTATGAATGGCAGAAATCAAAGATTTTACTTAATGTAAATTAGATGAATGTACGATAAATTTCTTTGGAAAATTTAAATGTTAATTAAACTGTCAGATGGTGAGAAAAGTCCCCAAAAAACCGGTTTTATCGTTGATATTTCTTTTATTGAAAGTGGTCATCGTCACTTATCTACTTTTCAAACAACAGAGTACTTAGAAACACCTACAGCGTTGCCAAAAACGAAAATTTCTTTAGCATCGAAAAAACTAACAACACCTATTTAAAAATATATATGTCGCAGGGAAATGAGGAAAGCCGGGATTTGATCAAATCCTTAAGGGCGTTGATCAATTCAATTCCACAACTCTGTGGGTGATTTCCCTGAATAAAGTTAGTGATTTGATTCAAATCCTTGAACTGTTTGAATAAAATGATGAAATGAACAAGTCACTACTCGCACAGCTCTATGTGTCGCTTGTTCCCACTTTCCTTTACCTCACCGCTCCGCTGTTGCGACTGCATCAGCCAGCATCGCGCTCCTGACGTGTCAACACAGTAGCGCAGAAGTCGTGAGGTCAAAGGTCGCGACCAGTGACCAAAACAGTGAGTTAGGTTTGGTTAGCTTCAGAGCCTTGAGACTAAAGGGCACGAGCCGAGCGAGTGAAGCGAGCGTGCCACGGTAACGGCCGGCGAGTGCCAATCTAATCTGATTTAGCACTCGCCGGCCGCTATCACCACTATAAGTACAAGTAGTAGTAAGTGTGCCATGTTAAGAATATCCTGTAAGTTAAGTTGCCCGGAAGAGATCACTTTAAGCGACAAAGAGTCCTATTGTTTTGCCTAAAATATAGTTACAAGTATGTTGTTCCTGTTAAAATAAAATCCTCAACGGATAATTTTCACCTAATCATTATTTTATGGGAGAGATGTTTTTTATTGTGAAGCTGGCAAATAAACAGGCTTATAGCCCACGTAATGAAGTGGTTACCGTCCCTCATAAACGTTTGCAACAATACGTTCAACATGTTGCCAGCCTTTAGAGTAGGCTAGGAAGGGTGGGAAAAGTGGATGATATAGGACGGGATAAAGGGATCAAACAGAAGAACTGGGATAGGGGAGTGGTCTAGGGGATAAGATAGGAAAGTGGAGAAGTGAAAGAAAGTAGTCAGCTAATCGCAATTTACTGTTGGATATAGGTTGTAGTTCTTTCAAAATTTGCACGGTATATACCGGTCCTTCGCATGCGCTATCCAGTCCTTCGACCTTGTGCATATTGTGGCGACCAAGGGTAGAACTTTCTGGCAGCGTAAGCCGGTCTCAAGACTTTTAGAAAAAGGTAGAATCTTCTGGAAGGACAAGGACAGATACATTTTAGAAAGGGATAGATAATGAACAAAAGAATAACGAATTGAAGATCGGAATCCTAGAATAGAAGATTCAGAAAGGAAAAGACAGAGATAGATAGATGTTTAGAAAGGGACAGACAGTAAATAAAAGAATAACGAAAAAGGTGCGCCTAGTTCAGGTAGTAGGTAGTATAGGTAGTTCAGTTGAAGACAACAAATCGACAAATGCGATACGAGAGAGTTGGAAGAAAAGTTAAACAGAAGATAGTGACGAGTTTAGAGAGTTGAAAAAAGAGTTTAGTAGAGGACAGTGGAGAGTTTAGTGGTGAGTTTAGTGAAAAGTTTAGTGGGCAGTTCAGTGAAGGAGGAGTTTAGCGTAATTTAAGAGGAGATGCAGAAGCGAGCTAGGCGCGGTAAATTCGGAGGTGAGCACCACAGCAGTAGGAGGTGGTCTACGCAATATCGGCGACGATATTGTAAGTGAGACATGTTATCGTCGGGACAGTGCGTCGTTAAATGTTCGTGGAGGGGCAACCCTGCGGAGAAGAATCACATACGGCTGTGTAAGTTAATAAAAGCATATAGTTAAAAAAACTGGTGTTTCCTTTCAATCCCAAGTACGTACCCCCGCTCGCACATAACAATAATATAGATCTATCGAACTTTGCCTGCATTACTTTAATTAAGAAGTGTTCTCTATGTTAAGAACCATCTGTTCCATTAACTATTGCTCTTGTAAGAGAGATGGACAGGCACATTGCTACTTCGACTTTATAATTTTGCTAGTTATATTATCGGTATAGTTCTTGCGATTCCCGAGAGCAGGCGGGCTTTATTCGTGTTTAAACGTATACATACATACGTGATGGAACGATCAGTTGCGATATCCGTTTTTAGTCTCACGCACACACAGATTCTTGCTTACCCCAAGTATAACCAGCTCGCCCTCGTGAATTTTAATAACTACTATATTGATCAACTGCAAAAGCTTGATTATATATTCAAGAATATTTGTATGCTCCGATTATAGCCTTTATTCTGTATTACAGGTTTCCTTACCAACCAGCTACCACCTCGCAGATGTATGGTTTGCTTATCTCTGCTCAGTTTGATGAGTGTCCTAACTGTAATCACCTGCATCCCTTTCTGCACTAGAGCGCTATTTGAGAGGAAGTGCAACTGTCCAGCTGTACCCAAGTGTCCTGACTGTGGCATGCCATTTTGATTATATGACTAAATTGGAAACAATATTATTATAACGATATTTCATGATTGGGGCCGGATTTTTAATTTTACGAGGTAATTTTAAACCTGGCAAATCAGTTCTGTTAATGATTGCCCTTCGTTTTTCTACGTCTCACCGTAAAAAGCGTGAGTGAGCGTATGTAGACGACAAGGATTTAGGGCTTTTCAGAGGTATTTTTTGCTGTTTCATGCATTCATAATTATAACTCTTGCTACTACTTTACTAAGTGACCCTTTCTTATTTTCCGTAGATAAAGTACTTTATATTATTCTTGATTATTAAAAGTACATGTATACCAAATTTCACTGATAATGGTTTGACTTCTAACGTCAGAAAAAAGTACTAAACATCTAAACCATCACTATTGTATTTATATGTATGAATGGAAGAAGTATGCAGTGGTGGACTACATGAATTTCTTATCTTCTATAAATTTTTTATTGCGTTTTAACTATTCGAGTTAATCTTAGAAGTTTTTTTTTCAGCATACAGTGAATCTTTAATATTAATTTTTACAGGAGCACATACATTTGATCCAGCACCAAAATGATTTGCATGACGTGTGCTACTGCGGCAACTGCTGCAGGGCTTATAATTATCGGGCCACTTATTTGTGATAAGTTAATGCACTGTCTATCGAAGTCTACATCGTCTAAGAAATAAAGTAAGAAAACGTTTAATAACTCAATAAACTATTAAATTAACACTAATAATTTGTTTTATTCTACAAAGGAAGGAGGTCTAGTTTAGATTAATATATTTTAAAACGTTTCTAAGATGAGCTAAAAATTTAGGAAAAGCTGCTGGTAGAGAAGATAAATTTCAACATCTCCAGTGGCATCTTAGTGTTATGCAATAAATTACATTCAATTATTTTCTGTTCCGTTCTGTTTCATTCTATTTTAAATTGTAGCTGAGCCGCTGTTAACAGAATAAGAGCAGTAAAACAAGAAATTCTCAACTCAATTCTCAATTTTCATCAGTAAAATTGTGTGCATGCCAATGGTCTCATAGACACCAGAAATAGATTTTGAAGTTACGGCGAAACAGTAGCAAAGGAATTATGTAGAAATAAAAAGATAAAGAAATTAGGAAACTTTTTTAATAATACTATACACTAAACATACACCGTAATATCACTTGACTGATTCCAACTAACTACATTTACAATAGAAAAATAAAGTATTGAGCAATCCACTTCCTTTATAGTTCAGTTTTCGACCGTACAAAAACCTTCGCGATAGCTATAGTATAAAAGGCTTATATTAAAACAATGCCTTTCCTTAAATGCCTCAAGTCTATGAATGATGAATTAACCACAGTGATCCATAGACACATAAACATTAAAAATTCAATGCCATTGAATGCCGTCATATTCACCGTTCTGTCATTCAACAAAATTGAATCAATTTGATTGATCCATCTAATATTAGCATTAGCTGCAAATTATTGAAGTATAGACGCTGGATCAAATACTGTTGCTGTTCCATTGAATTCTGTAGAAAGGCAATTAATCTTGAATCAAAACTTTGACAAGGAAGTACATAATGTTTCAGTAATACTATTAGAATCAAACCTTAGTTCAAAATATTCACTATCCGAAGATATTAAAGTTAAAGGATTACAATTTTCCTGTTTATATACGTTAAGGAAAAAGATGAAGGCGCATAAAGGCATGTAATCAGTAAAGATGAATGTCATTTAATACCTGTTTTGCGATTTCGACGGGACCTCTGGTGCTGTACCTCTTAAACTACAATCAGTCACACTACCATGTAACCCGGAATTCAAATACTTGGTTCACTACTGCAGAGTAATTATGATATAGAGAAGGATGTAACAAGATGAATAAATGTAGCATGGTTAAACTAGAGAAAGGTAACCGGTGTGAAGTGCGACAAATTAATGCCACTGACACTAAAAGGTCCAATATATAAAACTGTCATACGAGCAGTCATGTTATAAATACAGGTCCGAATGTTGGGCCACTAAAATGATAAACCACAAACGTCTCCACTCAGCTGAGAAGAAAATGTTGAGATGGATGTGTAGTATTATAAGAATGGATAAAGTGAGAAATTAGTAGATAAAGGGATCTTTGAAAGTTGCACCCGTGATTGAAAAATTGAGAGGAAAAAGATTAAGGTGGTATAGGCATATAATGAGGAGGACGAAAGTCACGTGACAAAATGAATGTTAAACTACAAGGTAGATGGGTACAAATGTAAAGATAGACCAAAAAAGAGATGATATGATGATTTGTGGTGTGACAAAAGATATATGTTGGAATAGAGGAGTATGGAAGGAAAAGGCATATTGTGCCGACCCTAAATAATTGGGATACGGTGAAAGAAAAGAAAAAGTTAACTGTCAATGATTAACGTAATTAACACTGTTGCATCTCAAGTTCCTGTTAAACCCTTGACTGCATCTGCAGTCACTAATACTAGCATGATTCGAAGTATAGCAGAGGCATTTCTCATCTTTTCTTTACCTTACCATGGGTAGAAAATTGACATTAATCGTACGAAGTTGATGTCATATTTTATCCAATAGTGAATCAAATGAATGGATATTAAGACGTAGAAATCCAGCATTATCACGTACACATGTACTGCACTTTTGATTAAAAATGCAGATTTTGGTAATATATTATATTAACACAGTTTTAGATAATATACTTTATGTAAATTGTGCAAACCTTTCAGTACGAAAAATATGCAAATTTATTATAAAGTCTAGTAAATTTCAATATAACGAAGCATCAAGATGACCAAGTTTTACATCATTGAAATCAAAACCCAGCTACATTGTATACTGTGTATGTATCCATAATAGCCAAAATTTAGTATATTGTCTGTAATAGACAAAATTTTGGCTCTAAGTAATTTATAAATCACGAAGTTCCATCTGTACGGTGAAATCAGTGAACTATTTACTCATAATAAATAAATTAACAAAATTTATGACACTTAAATTTAACTATTGACTAATTTCAACTATTCACTACGTTTGGTTGTTTATATTCATTCTTCTCTCTGAAGGTATTATTGATACAGTATCTTTCTTAAACCTAAAATTACCTAAAACAGCTTCGTCTAATTTATCTATTGCATCTCTTTGAGTTTCAAAATGACCTACCAATTTAGCTGATGAAGTCGGTCTAACTATTTGAACTTTTTCATTATTGACCATAGCTATTTCTTTACTTGCATGTTCTGAACTTGATCTATAAAATCTTCTCAGAGGTTCAGAAGCATCAGTTAAACTTATAGCACCTAACTCTTCGTTTAATGTTTCTGGTTTTACATTATAAAACTGTATAGGTTGTACGTCGTGTCTTTTTATATCTGCTGAAGATAAAGCTTCTCGTTTGAAAGTTGTTGTAGGTTTATTTGTTGTGGTAGGAGCTTCAGTATTAGGTGTGACATATATAGTACTAGTACTTGTAAGAGGTGGTTTACTCGTAGAATTAGTATATCTAAGAGTCATTCGTCTTCTGTGTTTTCTTTCTGCCTCTGTAGATTTATTTACATTAAAATTCATATCTGCATTCACTGTGACTAATTTGAAACCTTCTGGATTCATACCAGTTACTTTAAAAGCCTCGATGTTTGAAGGTTTTTGGTTAGTTTGCTCGGTGTTGGAAGTTTTTTGATTATTTTCTTTAGTGTTATTATTTAAATTTCTATTTCCTCTATAGACTGGTGATGATTCTGAACTATCATATTTTTTATTTGTTCTTTCATCTACAATGGACTGTGGTGTTATAATTTGTACAACTCCAGGACCGCTGATTATTTCTTGATTATATGAATTTTGAATTTGAGGTTTATTCTGATTTTCTAGTATAGTTATAGCCTCTTTTATTCCTTCTACGTCCTCTGGGTTAGTTGGTCGATCTGAAAATATTACATATTTAATATTAATAACAATCTTAAAACAGTTATTTTATGCCAGTTATTGTAGTTGAAACAAAAACCCCATCTATATATATACTTATTGATCAATGTTTTTAAATATGCACTATTTTATTGTTCCGACATTAACATACAGAAAACATTTTGTCATAATCAATTTAAAAAAGAGATTCGCTAACTAACAGAAAATTAAATATTAAGAATAGCTCAACGAATTGAATAAATATATTAAAGTAAAATAAATGATTTAAAAAATATTATCAATGCCGCATATTTAGAAACGCTTAAAATAATTTATTTATTTTATGTGGTGTAATTTTGGGTGATTTTCTTTTTTCAATTTATGAAACTGGTCGTCATCTATCAGTGCTGTGCTTGTTTATAACTCCCGGTACATAAGCATATTTTTATAGTTTTACATAGTTCTTTCCGAAAATTTTATTTATTATACAATAATTATGTTGCAAGCTGTACATTGTGTGGCCACAAATGGTATTAAAAAGATTTCTAGATATTAAATAACTTACTATCATCCATTTCCTTCTTGTAAGATGAGAAGAAAGTCAACGCCTTCATGAGCTGGTAGCTTTTGGAAACGGGTATGTTAGTATCATACAACTTCCTGGTGTTCTTGCAATCAACGTAGAACCACCAGTTGCATTTGAGGATTGTCTGATCGAAGAGAGTGGATTCAGGGCATAAGAAGGACTTCATGACGAGACCATCGTCTGTCAGTGCGCAGACGTGGAACACCTGGAGAGCAGAAAGTGACAGAATGAAAAAAATATTACCCCCTTGCAATTTGTTAAAAAATAACATGATTATTTAATCAATCTTCTTATATGCTTTATAGAGAAATTGCGTACGTTAGTCTCACCAAAACTCAAAAACGACTCAATCGAATTTTGATAAAATTTGTGTGTTTGAGTGGGTCCCAGAATGGTTTAGATTCACAATTGGACCTGGTATTTCTATTTTTTTCAGGGCAGAATAACGTTTACCGGGCCATCTAGTGATGTAATAAATCTGTAGAAGAGTCGAGTTTATTCAATTAAATTAAAAAATCACTCTTAGCAGATTTCGTAAGTGTAACTTTTACAATTTTTGTCAGTCTGTTCGAGTATCACGTAAAATTATTGAACAGATATAAATAAATTTCAACACAGAGCTGGCTTATATGCAAAACTTAGGACAGCTTTTATCTGGAAGGAGACAATAACAATAATAATCGGCATACAAACACGCACATTATATATCCCCAAGCTAAGCTAGATGCGCTTGTGTTATGGGTGATGTACAACGGACCACTCAGGGGCCGATCCCAGACACCCAGATCATAGTAAATAACAGAAAGTTCGTTTCCGAAATTTACCAGGCCATGAATCGAATCCGGAGCCTCTGCGTTCCAGCGAGTTCGGTCGGCTAAGATTTAGCCCGCTCAACCACAGAGGCTGTAGGGAATATATCCAAAAAGCCGGCGCTCCGGTCGTATTTTTTGGTGGCGCCGTTGTAACTCACTAACAAATACATTGACGTCATGGCAACGCGAAAATAGTTTATGTTGTTCCGAAGTAGCCCCCTCAAATATTTTTCTCATTTTAAAACTCATTAATTTTTACTTAAGTTTTCGCGACTAGTATACATAATAAAACTATGTTTTAATGGTTTTAATAAGCGCGGTAATTTATTTGATTTTCATTATTCTGACGTTTCCGCCACTTTTCAGTAGCCATGATCACGGAAGACAAGTCAAGTGTCAATGAGTATTGTTAAAGTTTTATTTAGTCTGCCGCCAACTTGTTCATTTTAATTTTGTTTAAGGTTGTGACTTGAAGTAAAAAAGTGGCGCAAGAAACTCTTCAGCAAATATGGCTAGCTCTATATAATATTAAAATGGGTACGAGGTAAAAATATTTTTTTTTACCTTTTATTATTTAAACTCATTGTATAAACTCGACACTGCTAAGAGATTTATTATATTATTACGAGTAGCGAGAATCGAATTAAAATGCCGTTAGAATTACTATAGAGTTTATTAGAACTATACAAACACGTATAACAGAAGTACAAATATAATAAAACGCGCAAAGTCCGTCACTTATTATATTCCCCATTGTAGTACACACGTCTTGCTTCGCTCGTGGTTATCGGTCGACTGCCTCCTCCCTCAATCGGGCCATTGCTTTACACTGCACAAATGCAATATATCCGCCCGGCAGCGTGGACCGAATTTCCTAGAATCGTAATCCGCACACCTGGCTAATTATGCCTGCAAGCGGCCATAAACGAGTACAATAGGCTGTTCTCCACAATAACCAATAAATAAATGAACAAAAGAAGACAATCATAAAAGAAGGATTACAATTAGTTCAAATGCCGACGGGTAATAAAATGTGTTTTTATAGATATGCAGGTGGATTTTGTTTTCGTCGGAACTTAAGTTGTAACAATATTATAGAGTATAGATAGATAGATCACTTACCATACATCCAAGACTTTCGTCGCCATATAGTCCGGGGAAATATTTCTGATCGCCGCAATGAAAACTAGTATCAGGGAGATCGACTTTCGACTGGAAATGATCGTCGAAGTTCTTCTCATATCCAACGGGGTAATACTCCTTTGGTGCGTTCATCACTTTACCGGATGTTGGAATTCTGGAAAATTTTGTTAACCTTCTTCAATACAATATCACTAGACAATGTTGAGGCTGACCTGTATAGATTGCAGGCCAATTGTCAAGAAACCGCGCAGGACAAGGAAAAGTCGCATGTACTCGTCTCGGAGGCGAAGACTCACTTTGGATCCTTGAGCCATCGGAGTAACTAAATTCAATAAACTATAGATAACACTGGCTTAACTTTAATAAAATAGAAGACATTAATTGGCTGAAGAAGAAGTTAAAGAATGTAATTTCAATACTCACAAACTTATAGATAGGTTCTAAAGACTAGGTACAATATATACAACAAAGACTGATTAGTATTTAGAGTAGGTAGTACCTTTATAGCACAGTGGCTAATACACTAGTGTCTTATACGTTTCAAATGACGTGAGTTCATAATCTTGGCAAGGAAACATGCTTTACTTGAGCATTTTTCTAACTTGACGTATATATTGGTACAATTACCACGTACCGACAGTAAAGGAAAATATCGTTATGAAACTTACACACCGAGATAACCTATGTTAAACTCTCCAATCCGCCTTGGATAAGAGTAGATGGTACAATGCCGTTCCTCTAAAAAAATGGGAAGACTCGAGTACAATAATGAGACGTTTATAGGCTGGCAACTTTAAAGGCTGATTATTTAAAGCCATCTGTTCCAGAAAATAAATAAACCTAACAAAATGTTGTTGCATGCTTAGAAAAAGGAGGTACTAAGTATAATTATATATACGCTGACAGGCTAGTTACAAATCTCTTTGGGTAGTTACAACGCTCTATAACTTATTAGACTCATATAAAACAAGATTACAGTTTTATTAGATAATAAAAATATCTTAACTGAAAAATCAAAATTTTAATTCCAAGTGAAGAAAGTAAGTTCTATTGTTAAAGTAGCTAAAATAAAACGGTGAATAGATTTTTTACAATGTTATTTTCAACAAGCAGTTTAGAAAGTACATTTTACAAAATACAGAACGATTGATCAAATCGTACTAATTAACACTTTTGAACTTAACATTTTTCAAAACTAATCTGGGAAGCGCTAAAAAATCTTTAAAACGTAGTTTTATTATGTGTATCAGTCGCGCAAACTTAAGAAAATACTTTTCTGGGAAGTCTAATTTTCATATAAATTTAAGTATACTAACACGAGATTTTGCTCATATAGAAAGAACATTAGGAATTCGCGAATTAGTTTTTAGGATTTCGTCATGTTATGTCTACCTATGTATGTACATTATGTTACAGTATCAGAAAATAAATAAGCTATAGATGGATGCTGATACACAATTGTACAGTGAAGTTGAAGATAAATACATGTAAATAAAATAAAAATTAGGAGTAGCCGCCATTAGGTATGTAAGTAAGAGCTAAACGTTTGTTTCTAATCTACATAGTCGTATGAGGTATCATTAGTGAGACCTTCAAAAATAATAAGGATATTTACTTTAATAAGTCAATAGGTGGGACAGAATTGGATGTCCATCATTCAAGTCAGTTTGAGAAATGAGGCTCTAAATCTTGATTTACAAGTGAACGTTATGACATAAGACTAAAATATCAGGATGTTTAGACTCCTAAACATTTTTCTGTGATCTTTTGTTCAAAAAAAAATTAAATAACCCATACCTTTGCTGTTGTGGTCGCGGAGCAATCGATGCAACTACAATTTCTGGTTCCGGCTCAAATTGTACACCAACTGGTTGTTGAGTTGTCGACGTAGTAGTAGAAGTTGTGGAACTAGGAATCGGGAAACTCGCGTACTTATTCAACAACTGCTGCTGCCGAAGTGCTATAGCCGCTTCCACTGCTTCCATGGAAATATTCCCTGCCTTCGCTATCTCAGCAATCTTTGCATTAATATCTTCTTTGTTAAACTTCAATGTGGTATCATCGCCATAACCAGTGATAGTATTATAATCATCTACTTTCTTCGTGTTGTAAGCGTAGTTTGCAACTTGGTGCACTTGGTGAGGAACCGGGTCTAAAAAGTTAGAAATGGGATTGGTTTTTTGGATAGATAGTTTTTGGTTAGAAAACAAGTTTGGTGCTTTCATTTCTGTTAAAGCTAGTGAAGGTGATAATGCTACTGAAGTGACTGATGAAGCTGATGATATAGGCATAGGGACGAATGGGACGGTCTTAATAATAGGTGTAACTTGAGGATCGACTACTATGGGGGATTTGAATGGAGCAAAATGCACTGCTGTCATTTGGGACACCGTATTGGACATTTGACTGTTTGATGGGTATATCTCACTTTGGTAAGCCAATCCTGGTCCTTTTGACTGTGGGATCTGGAGAGGCGTGTAGTTTTTCCGTGTCGATGAGGTGATCGGTAGGACTTTGAGGGTGTCTTCTTTGGATGGTAGAGGTCTGAATGGTGGGATTCCCATTGGCATGGGTTTGGCTTGCGTTATTGTTGGACTTCTAGGTATTTCCATAGTGGGGACCTGAACGACTATGGGTTGCATGGTAGTAGAGCCTCGGCGGTGTAAGGTTGATAACTTATCCATAGCAGCTGGATTTGGTCTGCTAGGTGCGGGTGCTACAGGTCGCATCATTATCCTGTTCTGTTTGCCTCGTTTCTGAAATGGAAAATATTTTGGCATTACTTTTTTATTTATCCACTATACCAGTAAACCTTAACTCTAGAGGTCACGATCTTCTTAGAATCTTGAAGGTCGTTGTCTAGAGGTTTCCTACTTAAATAAAGATTTAGTTAAAGACATTTGGCATAGGAACACCCACATATTTCGCTTGTGTTATGTGTAGTGTAGGTACTTGTATAATGGACAATTCTGGGACCGATCCCAGACACGCGATACTTTGTTTAAAAAGTTAGTCCATTTGGGAATCAAACCCCAGACTCGATACTAGCAAACTAGATCATCTAAACACCACTACATTACATGAGCCGTCTGGTTAATGTTTACAAAGTTAAATTTTATTCCATTAAGGAAATTATGTATATTTATACGAGTGTCATTTTTGTGAAACATTTGAACTAACCTCTTGTTTAGCTGTTGGTTTGACTTCGGCAATAAGGTTTGGTGGTACGCCATTCTTAACGTTGACGGATCGCCGTCGGCTCGGGTCCTGATTTGTGAGGGACTGCTCAAAACCCAGCTCGTCTCCCAAACTGAAACCTGGAATATTGTGGGAAAAAATTAACTTTACCATACTGTAGTACTTGTTTCCTGTATAAACATGTGAAGTAACGTTATGTAAGTCATGTACTTCAAAAAATATAACTATTGTCCTTATTGCTTTTTTTTAAATTTAAATCTGCGCAGGAACGGGGCAAGAATACTAATAGCTTCAGCCAAGTTGCCTGTAGTATGAAGCAAAAAAAATGAGGTTAGGTTAAACTTCAAAAATACTTTCAACGATAATTATTTTTAAATGCTGCTCTTAAACAAACGTTGTAATGAAATTTGTAATCGTAGATTAATAACGTCTATAGATTTTTTTAAAACGCAATTAAAATCGACTTCATACTAAAAAACTAAAAATTAATCGTCAATTGTGGACCGATTTTCAAATTTTATTTTATTCATAAGAGTATACTTCTTAGGCGGTCACACAGTCACTAAGTCAGGATCTGATAAGGGGATCTCAAGGAAGTCAAAAGCAACTCTTGTTGAAGAGCGCCGAGCGCCTACACTCTTCGAAAGGGAAACTTGTATACGCGTGCCAGTAGTATATTTTCTATAGGCGCTTAAAATATTATATATAAAGCTATTCAAACAAATAAAAAGTAGATTTTTTAACAGAAACAAAACCGAATGAAATTAGAAACCAAAAAAAAATATTTTCTACCACTGAATTCGCTGCCAAGTAAAACGTAAAAAAAACAACAAAATCACAAAATGCACCGTCTTTAAGAAATTCTAGAAAATATTTATGTTTTGCTTTTTAGTTTGAAGTTGGTTTTTATTTTGTTATTTAAAAAAAATATAAATAGAGACAATGACTTACCTAAACTAGCGTGAGCTTTGATACCTCCTAGATTTCTAACTCTGAAGAGACCTGATTTTTTGAATGCGCAGTTTATCTTGAAACCGAAATCTGACTCCAAAACGCATGTTGGTTGAACGATATCTGAAATAAAAGATAAAAATAAATAAAAAATTGTGAGGTAGTTAATTTCTTTTCAATTCAAATGAAACTACCTTCATTTTACGTTTGCTTATCATGTTTGTTTCTTTGAAAACAAGTACCTGTAATCTCAGTAATCGGGCAAATTGAATTAATTTGGTTGAAAAGCTTAGAATTGGAAGTACATGATGACATTTGAATGTGAATTCATTGATTGGTCCATTAACTACCTCGCTGCGTGGAATGATTGCGTTAGCCAATAACAGCGTAAAAGTTATTCTCAGTTTATAAAAGTTCAATTATTATGTGTTCGACAAGCAATATAAAACAGTGTTGTTTTATTAAGAAAAAAATTGTGTAAACGCAAACAAAATGCTACTCAAAAAACATTATCTAACTATTTCTTATGTGATGCTAAGAATTAAACAAATAAACAAAAATCTGTCGCAATGAATAAAATGATTCTGTTTCATTTTTGCAATAAAAGCACTTGAATTATTTATGTGGCTTGTTATTTCATCTCGCTCCGCTATACGCGAATTTCGCTTAACGCGATTTTGTCTTGAACGCATCCCTCACGCAATCCATCCAAATTGAATGGTCTAATATTAGTTTAAGATATAGGAATGGGCTATTAATCATTGTTCAAATAATTACACTTGGAAAACCCCCGAGGACTTGTAACTGTAAGCTTGCAAAATTCACTATTTCGACGTGAACATATACTTAAGAACGGATTCTGTTCTGTCGAAATGGGTTTTACCAGCCGATATCGTAACACGCGATGAGCCGTCCAGGATGCTAAGATACGGATGTTGGATAACCTAGATTTCTCTACAACCTTCATTAGGTCCTATATTACATTGCTATATTTGCTTGCGACCTCGTCCATGTTAGATCGAAATGGTAATTCCGCTCAAAATTCGAAGTCAGGTATTTCTAGAATGACATTAGACTTATATCATGATTAATTGGTAGTTATTGAAACCAACTCACAATTTAGAAAAAAATTACTTATACTTAATAGTTTTTTTTATTGCACGAGTTCAGAAGATAGGGAGATGGCCTGCCTATTAGAAAGCGGTTACAATCGCACTTGCAACACCAAAGGTGCTACAAATACGCTGCTGGAAGGAATGGAATCTCACCACTAATGCCGCCGGAACACAACTCAAGATTGTTAATGTGGCATTCTCTATCAGGGGTGGTAGCCAGACAGGCAAATCATAAATAGTAATTTTGGTCCTGGCCTATGGAGCCAAGACGTGGACACTGACTGCAGGATTGCTCTACAAGTTCCAACTCGCTCAACGGGCTATGAAACAAGCTATGTTGGGTGTTTCTCTGAATAGAATAAGAAATGAGGATATCCGTAAGAGAACCAAGGTAACTGACAGAGCTCGCAAAATTAGTAAGTTGAACTGGCAGTGGGCCGGTCAAGTCTGTCGTAAGACCGATGGAGCAGACGAGTCCTGGAGTGGATACCGTGTCTCGGTAGATGTAGTATCAGACGCCCTCTAGCTTGATAGACCTGCGGAAGGTCGCCGGCAGGCGCTGGATGCGAAAGTCGAAGGACACTGATGAGTGGCGCCGGCTTGAGAAGGGCTAAGTCTAGCAGTGGACGAGAACGAGTGGTTCCAAGTCACATGTTTGATATGTTCTTATATAGCACTTGAACGTAATAGCCAATAAACACGATAGTCCTCTGATATTGGCACTCATGTAGAGGACTAAACCGCTATTCGTTGTAAATTAATAACGCAGATTGCTAAGCAATACAAGTTACTTGGATCTTTGGTTACTTGGATGAGTTAATTTGGATCTAAGTTGTGTTTATATTTAAATAAATAATAATAATACTGTTACGAGTCACAGGACTCGAATTAAAATGCCGTTGGAATTATTATAGAATTTATTAGAACTATACAAACACGTATAACACAGGTACAAATATAACTGAACACAACCAGTCCAAACGTAATGCGCGAGATCGTAACTCCATAAAACTCGCAAAGTCCGTCACTAAATAGATTACCGTATGTGGTACACACGTCTTGCTTCGCACGTGGTTATGGCTAGACTAAGTCTTCCTCAATCGGGCCCTTGCTTTATATTGCACAAATGCAAATATGTCTGCTGGCAAGCGTCGACGCAATTTCCCAGAAATCGTAATCCGCACACCTGCCTAATTATGCCTGCAAACGGCCATAAACGAGTACAATAGGCTGCTCTCCACAATAACCAATAAATAAGTAAACAAAAGAAGATAATAATAAAAGAATTACAATTACTTCAAATGCCTACAGGTGATAAAGTATGTTTCTATAGATATGCAGGTGGGTTTTGTTTTTGTCGGAACTTAGTTGTAACAATACTTATTAAGCCAGATATCGTGATAGTAGATCGATCTGCGCGACGAGCCATGCTCGTTGATATTAGTATCCCGCGTGACGAAAACCTCGTGAAGAAAGAAAACGACCTTACACTTGACCATCGGAGAGACTGGGGAGCGTTCCGACTAACTGCTCAAAATGCTGTCCTCGTCTTATTAAATTTAAAAAAGAATCAAATGTATTCTGTGTTAATAGATATAATACGGCACTGTTGGATAAGAGTGTTTACGAAATGACTCCTGCAATATTTAATAAACTATCAAAACCGTTAAAAGCAATACCATTAAATATATTTAAAACAAGACTAAAGAAATTATTAATAGAAAAATCATATTATTCCACAAACGAATTCCTTAATGACATATTTGAAACATAATATCAATACACAATTAATAATAATATTTTAATTAAAGACATTAAATAATTGTCATACACAGATTTAAATAATAATTTTTAAAAAATACAGATATCTATATAATTAATAAATAAAGGTAATAAATACTATCCAATTTAGATAAAGTCTACTTAATGAAATAAATAGGAACTAATTATTTAAATAATGACGATTTATAAGATCCTGCTTACTTGCACAACCTGGAAACTGGTAAAATGTAATGAACCTTATATTTCTAGGAATAACACCTGTATACAACTAGATTTAAAGAAAATAAATATTTTAATTGTTCAATTTCAATTGTATTTACCATCGCACCGCTCGCCATCGGCTAGGCATTGATAACCACTTCCTCGAGCCGCTTCGTGCTAGCACGTTCTCAAAACGATTTTCTTACGCACCATGGGGATGAGCTCTGAGCTGTGGTTTTCACATAGCGCTACGATGTGTGGTCTATAGTAACCACTTATCATCCTGTGCGATGTTAGTATACTACGTCCCAATAGTTCTCGACGTGATAACGACATTATCTGCTTGAATGTAACGAGCAGTTATCACTTTCACTGCTTATCATCGGTCAGTGACACGGCGGTATGGATGTCAGGTATATGAGTCAGAGGGTCCGGTTCGATGCCCGAGCAGCCGGATACAAGAGAGAAAGCATCGGTTTACTTACTCGGCACTTAAAGTTCTACGTAGGTTGATATTTTGTCAAGGCTAATTTCCGAATATAATCAATATTAATATTAATATTATAGTCAAATTGATTCTGTAGTAACCAAAGACAGCATAGCTCTATTAGCTTTTGTTTATGGTACATTTTCCAAACTTTTTTGCTCCCAGAAATATTAGCGGAATTATTAACATAACATATTATATAATACAACTACGTTTTAACGGTTTTAAGCGCGGTAATTTATTCGATTTTTGTTATTCCGACGTTTCGTTTGCGTCAATAAATTACCGCGCTTAAAACCGTTATTACGTAGTTTTATTATGTATACAAGTCGCGAAAACTTAAGGAAAATATAACACATTATAGTTATTTGTATAGTTTTTGCAAAATTATAAATACACAACATTTACAAATTATTTTTATTGTGATATTTATAGCTACTAACAATTTTATCTTTCACTAGTTTCCCCGCGACTACGCCGCGTGTAAAACCCTAGCCAATAGCTCTATTTGACTTACATAAAAACTTGATTTGGTATTTCACATACAATAATAACAAAGAAACTATGTCCATATATGGTCAAGACAACTGCTCAGCAAAAGGCAGAAGTGAGTTGAAGCCAACCTTATTTGAAGTAAATGTAGCCACAGACGTCCTGTCGCCACGGCCGCCGTTCGCAAATGGTCAGCGCACGCTCCTAATCGGCCCGCGAGTGTTTCCCTCCGCGCATACCTCGCCTCACCTCACCTCGGCACGTGTAATCGTTCAAATGCACTTAATATTATTATTAAATGTGATATTTTGTTTAGCAGCTAAATGTCTGCTATATTATAAAATATTAATCGGCATTTTTGCAAAATAAATATGCATTCCTGAACTGCAATTCAACCACACAACAGTTTAATTTCCACCTGAAGAACTCCAAATAGGTAACAAAATGAATCACATGTTGTTTATAACAACATCGGTATTTGTTAGTGAGTTGAAAAACACGATTGCAGCGCCATCTATTTTGATAATCCGTCCATTCTAGGGAAACTACGTCATTTATCAGGATAAAAAGTATCATAAGTTACGCCCCGGAATATAAGATAACTCCATATCAAGTTTCATTTAAATCCGTTTAGTAGTTTTCACGTCTAACAGACAGTCAGACATACAAAAGTCCAAAAATTGTATTTTCGGAATCTACTAGTCCGAATTAGCCCCCTTGCTTTTTTTCGCATTTTTAAACGCATCGTGCAATCTCGAACCGTTTACTAATTTATATTAGTATAGATACAATACAATACTCTTTATTGTACACCAACACGGCAGAAAAAATACACAATAAGCTTAAATACTAAAAAGTTAGTACAATGGGCGTTCTTATTGCTTAAAACAATCCCTTTCAGGTAACCTTTGGATGGACAAGATCTAATTGCAAATATAACTTTGGCGTATAGTTGAACTAGATGCTAGTAATAAGACACAATAATTATTAGATAGATATATAAATCTTTAATTATTACTCTAGCTGCCTTTAAATAAACTACAAGGTTAATCTTAATCTAAAAAAATACAATATGCTAATTCAGTCCTAAAATGTAGTTATCTAATCAAATCTAATTAAATAACAAAAGTGAAAAAAATAATTTAAGCCCAAAGTTCGTTTATAATATAATATAATCTATCTGATAAATAAGCATATATACAAATTTAAATTAAATTATAAAATCTAGTGCCAGACCGCAGTCAGTTGGAAACGTGCCCAAAAGACTGGCCAGATAGATATATTATATTATACAGATGTTAACGCGTGTTCTTTTATATGTCAATATGTTAGAATTTATTGTAACATATTGGGTCGACAACTCTATTTATTTGATTAGCTTCAACAAAAGTGAAAGACAAGAGGCTTGAACATACCAGTAAACAGACGATCGTTTATCAAAACTACAAATCGCAATAACGGTAAGCGACAGCTTGCTTTGTTACTATGACATGTTGTTAAATGTTATTTATTAGTTGTTATTAGTTGACGGCCTCCGTAGTTGAGCAAGCTAAGCCTTTGCCGGCTTACCTCACTGCAACGCAGAGGCTCCGGGTTCGATTCCTGGTATACTAAATTTCGGAAACGTATTTTCTCCGTTATTTCCTATGGTCTGGGTGTCTGGGATCGGCCCCAGAATGGTCCGTTATTTATTACCCATAACACAAGCGTAACTTGCTTAATTTAGGGATATATAGTGTGTGTGTTTGTCTGCCGATTTATTTATTATTATTATAATAAATTCTAGACTGTGTCATGGAAGAAGAATTATAATCGCCAGGCTTCACCTGCGATAGTGTTACAGTTATAGTCTTATATAATAATTATAGTTCGTATAGCAGTAAAAATAATGGTCTTAACGAATAACTTTTTAATAACTATTTAAAAATAACAACAATATTGAATCACAAATGCAATAAACCCATCGCTACATCTGTATACATCGACCTGTAACTATAACTAGGTGAAGCAGTGAGATAAGGAATTGCAATCGACTAGTAAAAAGCGGGTCGTATCCGCAACTCGACGACTTAGCGCCTATTTTACCTGCGACGGTGGATGAGGGACTACACCATCCAGCCCAATTCCTCCAGGAAGACCACCAGCTATTTAACGTTGCTGAGGACTTTCCGAAGGCTACCTGAAGCGTTCTTAAAGTCCTTAAACAGTACATCAAAAACAAACAAACCAAAGGTGGTCACAGATAAATAATCGACTAACAACCGTAAACTGAACAACGAATCATCGCGTCCAAATCGCCGTGAAATCGCATCATTGTGCGACAACCGCGCAACTACTGCGCAACTTGAAGAATGCGTTTATTTATTGTTCATAATCAGTTGGCCGAAGAACATTGCTGTATATGAAGTCGAAATTGCATAATATAGCCTTTTAATACGGGTATGAAAAACTCCTCCTTTAAATCAATCAAACAAGTTAGCATTATTAACAATGAAAAAGTTACTGTGAATCTCTATTAAATCCTGCATGACAAGACGGCGCTACTTAAGATAATTATGTGCCTATATAATATCTATGTGTATTTTTTATTTACTATTAATATATGTAAATATTACAGTCTCCCTTAAGAGAGCAGCAGCGTATTTGTAGCACCTTTGGTGTTGCAAATGTTCATAGGCGATGGTAAACGCTTTTAATCAAGTGGGCCATCTGCCTATCTGCTGAACTTCTGCAATAAAAAAAATATGATTGTATATATTTCAAACTATGCGCACTAAATACCGACCCACTATTAGAAATGTGAAATTAACTCCAGGATGTTGTCTGGAAGAAACCGCTGTTAGCGATAAGATCACCGATTGTACTAGTTAAATGATTATTAACTCATGTGTATTATTTTCTTGTGTGCAATAAATAATATTCTATTCTATTTTATTTTATGTGTTTCGTGTTTTCCAGTTGTAACTGGTTCGTGCTTTTGGGTAAGGTTTGGACTCTCTACAAGGCGAAATTGTGCACTAAAAACGGAAGAGGTAGTTTTTATTTTCTTTTAAAATAAGGTTATAACAATTTGACATAACAAACAATAAAGAACATATAGACTCTCGGGTAGTGGCGGCGCTAGTTATTCGTGTCGATAACACCAATTTTCAGTATCTTCATTAACTTACGATTCTTATGATTTATTTCAATTGTTTGAATTATTTGGAATGATTTTTATATCTGTTTGCTTTGTACTTGTCAGCTGTAGTATCATTAGTTTGACAGCTGTCAATCTAATCAATCTGTTATTGTTTTGTTTTTGTCCTCGGATCACAGGAAGTGATTTAAATAGGAGGTGATATAACGGGTGCATATTATAAATTTTTACCATCTATTATGACAGTGGTAAAATCAATCCAAATTGAGTTGGAGCCATAATCCCTTCAAGAAAAGAAGAAGTTAAGAAGTACAAGATGTTAAAAGTTATTCAAATTAAAAACTTGTATATCAATTCAATTTTGATTATTATTGTTACGAGCTACAGGACCCGAATTAAAACGCCGTTGGAATTACTATAGAATTTATTAGGACTATACAAACACGTATGAAACAGGTATAAATATAATTAGACACTACTAGTACAAACTGCACAATTAAATAACACGCTTAAAGTCTGTCACTATATCGCTTATCGAATGTACGTCTTGCTCGTATCGTAATCCTCGCTTGACTCCCCCACCTTTCCGTTCGGGCATTGTTTTATATTGCACGGTGCAATATGTCTACCTCATCGCGTGCACCCGATTTCCCGGAATCACACCTGGCCACTGCCTACCGGAACAGATTACAATACACAATAGGCGGCTTTTCTAATTACAAATATTAAATACAAAGAAGTGCAAATGCCGGCGGTAATAAAACTTGGGGTTTATGGCCGCAGGTGTTCATTCGCATTTGTTGTTGTGCTTCGTGGAATTTTGGCTAAGTTGTAACATTATTTACATTTTATTTTTATTTATTTAGTTTACCAACAATTACTTGCACTAATACTAAGGATGTACATAGCTTTATAAAAATTAAACATGAAAAATGCAGTATTTTACTTATAGGTAAAAACCACATGCAATTTGATATTTTGTAGTATATTTATTCAAGAATGTTCGTGAAAAAAAATTGTTTATTTATTTACTGAAAATACTCTTCACAACTAATACGTAGTATATAATAAAGTTTAGCTTGACAGTTACGAGCAGTAAAACTGAGAGTTATTACGCAAATAATGCATAAATTATCACAACCACTACATAATTGCGCGTTCACTTAAACACTGTTATTCAGGTGCGTTTCCATTTTAAAATTGACCCGAGTGACACTTGGTTGAGGAAGTATCGTGCAAGCGGCTATGAAAAATAAGTACTTACAATGTTATTCTTTTCTTGTAATTTCTTTTTGGGCGTGGTCGAGCTATGCTGGGACCATTTATCTTGATTACAACTGTTAGGGCCCGGGTTAATCAGATGATACCACGCTCTCACAGAATATCGGCGTGAAATCGTTGACTTTGAGCTAATCGCCTTTAGTGCGATGAATAAGAGTTCCGTTGGCCCACATCCACCTCCCCCTATCCCATCCACTCTATCCATTACTCCTGTCTGATCCCTCTATCTCATCCCTCCTATTCAATCACCCTACCCCTTTCCAAAGCCTGGCAACACGTTGGCTTCGCTCCTGGTGTTGCAAACGTCTATAGACGAATATAACCACTTCCCATGAGCTAGGCCATCTACCTGTTTACCAGCTTCGCAAAAACTTCACTTCTTAAACGTGGAGCCACGCTGGAATAATTATCTTGATTTAAAGCTCTTGGGGTCGGCTCGATGGGTCTGATACCACGCTCATGCAGAGTATCGACGTGAAACGATTAGCCTTGAGCTCATCGTGTTTTGGATGATGGCCCACTTCTCCCGGGAGGGATAAATAAAAGGGATTTTGTCCCATCCTCCTTTTTCTGTAGACGCAGGGGAATGTCTTTTCTTGGAACACCATCCTCGGGCCTGGGGGAAAGGCTCGCGGAGGGATATCTGGGACTTTTGATCGGCGGTATGCCCCTCCGCTTCAAGACCATGGGCATACCGCCACATTTTCTCCGTGCAGGAACGGAAAACAATATTAATTCCTGCGGCCGGGCCGCCTGTCGTAAGAGGCGACAAAACAACCCACAGCCAGCTGGTAGGGCATTTTCCCTACTGGATAGCTACGACTGCTGGTCTAGAATATGCCGCCATAACAGCTTTGAGTTTTGTAGTATCACTGGCCAGGTTCCAGTTTCTCATTTAAGGCCAGCAGCACATTAGCAGTACTTCTGGTATTGCTAATGTTCATAGGCGACGGTAACCACTTTCCATCACAGTTGGGCCGTCAGCCGCAAAAATAAAGCGGAGGGGATGGTCGGCCGTCAAACTACCCACTAAACCTACCCTATCGTCCTATGCCATCGTTGTTATCCTATCCCCTCTATAGCTTCTTAAAGGCTGGCAACATGTTGGCTTTACCCCAGGGTTGAAAATGTCTTTAGGCGAAAGTAACCACTAACGATTACGTTGGCCATCTGATTGCTTACCAGCTTCGCAATAATAAAAATTACTATTGTTTTGATTGGACCCTAACACTTAAGAAGGAGAATAAGCTGTTAGTGGCTGGAAGAAAGATTCTAAGAAAGATCCTGGGTCCGACACGGGGAAGCGATGGCAATTGGCGGATCCAAAAAAATGCTGAAATCGAAGAGCGGATGAGCCCAATATAATAGGCGAGAGCAAGGCACACCGCTTGCGCTGGCTTGTCCATATACACAGAATGTGGGAGGATCACGTGGTGAAATGAGCCTATCTGGGCAGACCAACGGGACGGCGACTAGTTGGTGGGCCCAAATATCGTTGGAGTGACGTAGTGTAGCTTCAAGCCTATGATTGGCAGGAGACCGCGCTGAACAGAAAAGAGCGGAGTATTCTCATTTCGGAGGCCAGGACTCATTTTGGGTCGTTGAGCCGCAGCAGTTACTTAGTTTCATTGTTTTGATAGTGAGTTAGTTGCTTTGAGAACCGAATGTCATTCGAACTACTTGGGTTCATTTATTGTTTGAGGAATTTGCAGCGTTTAGGAAATCTGGTATTGAGTGAGGTGCCGGGTTCGATTACTGGTATGATAAACTTCGTAAACGAAGTTTCCGTTATTTGCTATGGTCTGAGTCTCCAGAGGTTGGCTCCACAGGATTGCTGGGACACAAAAAAGAGAATGTAAAAATAATGTAAGCTATCGTTTTACTGAAAGCTGTTTCGAAAAAAGGTAATCTTTATTGCACCCGAACAACTACAAACCACTCCCGGGAAAATTCCCGCGGGATCCTCGGGATAAAAAATATCACACATTCATTATATAAAATTTGCTATCGAAAAGTGCAAAAAATCGCATTAAAATTCCACATTTATTTTTTAATGTGGCCATTTTAAATCGTTCCCAGAAAATTCCCGCGGGATTCCTAGGATAAAAAGTAAGGCAGATTTTAAGTCTAAAAATTTGCTGTCGATCAGTAAAAACCGCAACGAAATCGGCCCAGTAGTTTTTACGTGAATCCCGGACAAACAGACAAGAAATCTAAATAAAAAATTGCATCATGTTCTCCGTTATTTATATTGTCTATTTCAATTGTTTTTTTTTTAAATAGCATCATTGTAACGACACAATGTTTAGAATTTTATAATATTATAGATTCCTAATAATGAAGGGAAATATCAAAGAGAAAAAAGAAAAGATTATTTCCATCTTAAAGTTTAAAATTTTTATTTAACGCCTGATCTTTTTATGTTCAAAGATTTTAGAATTTGTTGCAACACGTGTATCGTCTCTGTTGTATCAATAGAGACACATTGGAACAGGAGTTTAATCTAGCTGGGGGTGGCTATGTTACGGCTAAAGGCCAAGAACGCCGCCCCCGGCCTTGACGACATACCAGGGCGTGCGTGGGTTCTGTCCTACGACGCCCTGAAGTCCCGACTGATGAGGCTTTTCGGCGCATGTCTGGAGCAGGGCCAGTTCCCGCAACGGTGGAAGACCGGAAAACTGGTCCTGCTATTTAAAGAGGGGCGCCCTGTGGACTCACCGTCCGCCTACCGGCCCATTGTGCTGCTGGACGAGGTTGGCAAGCTCTTCGAGCGTATCATCGTCGACCGCCTCGTCCAGCACCTATCGACGACGGGGCCAGACCTGGCGGACAACCAGTTCGGTTTCCGCGCAGGGCGCTCCACAATCGACGCCGTCATGCGCCTGAGAGACCTGGCGGAGGAAGCAGTCTCCCGGGGCGAGGTATTATTGGTGGTGTCCCGAGATATCGCCAACGCCTTTAATTCCTTGCCCTGGCCTTGCAATATGGAGGCACTCTGGTATTTCGGGGTGCCGTCCTACCTCCGCCGCATAGTTCCACAGGGGTCGTTTCTTGGCCCCCTCCTGTGGGGAAATCGCATACGATTGGACGTTACGTAGCAGAGTCCTCCCCGGCGTCAGCATCTTATGTTACGCAGATGATACTTTGATCGCAGCACGAGGGAGGACCCACAGGCAGGCGTGCCTTTTAGGCACTGCTGGGGTGTCCTTAGTAGTAGGCAGGATCCGGCGTCTTGGACTGGAAGTGGCGCTTCAGAAGACCGAGGCCGTGTTCTTCCACGGTCATCGGGACCGTCCACCTCCAGACACCGCTATTATAGTAGGAGGCATCTGCATCGGCATCGGGGAGACCATGAAATACCTGGGATTGGTCCTCGACAGCCGGTAGGATTTTTCGGCACATTTTCGGCAGCTGCTCCCCAGACTCAAGGGGGTAGCGGGCGCGCTTTCACGCTTGCTCCCCAATGTCGGGGGGCCGAACGCCACGTGCCAAAAGCTCTTCGAAGGCATCGTACGGTCGATGGCCCTCTACGGGGCCCCCGTATGGGCGGATCGCCTGACGGCCAAAACCGCTCCGCTACTGCGTCAAGCACAGCACATAATGGCCGTCAGGGCAATAAGGGGATACCGTACTGTGTCCTTTGAAGTGGCCTCGCTACTCGCCGGATCCCTCCCATGGGACCTGGAAGCCAGGGTCCTGGCGTTACTGTATGTGTAGCGCAAAGAGGCCCTGGCCAGGGGCACCAGACCCGCGCCTCGCGAAATCAAGGCATGCAGGTCGGAGCTCCGCCAGGTCGCCGTGGGAGTTTGGGAAGATCGCCTCAGACGCCCCAGCGCGGACCCGCCACCATCGAGGCGGTGAGGCCCGTCCTGCGCGAATGGACTGGACGTACACACGGCACCCTGACGTTCAGGCTGAGGCAGGTCCTCTCGGGGCACGGCTGCTTCGGGAGGTACCTATGTCGCCTCGGCCGGGAGGCAACGTCAGGGTGCCATCATTGCGACACAGGCGACGAGGATACGGCGCTGCACACACTGCAGGAATGTCCTGTATGGATGGAGCAGCGCCGAGACCTCGTCGCCTTCACCGGACTTGACCTTTCGCTCCCGGCCGTGGTTCACGCCATGGTCGGGAGCCGCACCGGATGGGACGCCATCTCCTCCTTCTGCGAGCACGTCATGTTTGCGAAGGAGGAGGCGGAGCGGGAGCGTGAGCGTACGTCCTTGCTCCGCTCCCGCCAAAGGAGGACACACCGACGCCGGAGGTCGGACCTCGACCTTCGGCCACCGTAAGCGGGCGGCGCGGGTGGGGCCCCTTGGGGTATATGGGTTCTCACTCACCTGCACATGCCGTCGAGATGAGAGCGCGAGTGTTCCGCGCGCGCTCATTTCTCCTCCAGTGGGGCGCGTTACAAACCGCCCCACGTTGGACTTGAATATGACGTCGCCGGGGACATAGTTCCCCGGCATTGGAAGAGGCCCAGTGAGGGGGGGCCCACGCCTGCCAGGGCACAGCGGAGCTGGGTATCCCATTTACCCGTAGCCCTGGCTTAAGGCGAAGGACGGAACACCCAGGAGTTTTAGTGGGTATCCCTAACTGGGGAGTGGCAATAGCATGGCACCGGTTCTGACCGGGCACGCTAGTGCCACCCCCGATCTGGCGAATCCCACACACTCACACCAACCGGTCGCGAACGTCCCCCCAGGCTTCTGTGCCTGTCGCGGCTTAGTCCTTAAAAGGATTTCCCCTAGCCAAAAAAAAAGAAGTTTAATCTACATAATTTGAACCAAATGCAAGTGTCTGCAATACTATACAACGTGTTCGAGCTTTCACGTCAATTTGCCCCCCATGTACCGTAATGTTGCACCATAGATCGAAACAATAGGATTTCTGCCATAAAACATTTTATTTTACAAGCACACCTTTGATCTTTGTGAAATGTCAAATATTGACAATTTTATGAGCGCGCGCAACTTTCGTTCACTTTAACCCCTTAACCCGGCTATTGTACATGAGGCACATTGGGTAATCTTGCGTAAAGACATTAGATAAAACCAATACGTAAATCGTTTGTCAATACGCGTTCATGTATTTTATTTTGAATTATTTATTGACAGGCAAAAGTCATGCCAAGCAATCAAAGGCAATCAGATTATAAGGATTGGATTATTGATGTGTGGTCATGGAAGCTTAATAACCTAAATGAAATAAGACAGTAGATTGTTACCAAAGTATTGTTGATTTAAGACTAATTGAAAGTGAGTAGGTCTATGTTGAAGAAATTCTGACAATTTAATTAATTAATTTTTATATAAACATTGCTATCGTTACAGTTTAATTAATTACTTATTGTCATTGACAATAACAAATTATACAGTTTGCTTTGAGCATTAAAAATGTCAATTGGCATAATATGTAGTTCAGTGTACGCAAAACTTTTTTTTTTTGATAACGCAGGGGGAATGTCTTTGGACACCATCCTCGGTTCCTTCGGGGGAAGGGCCAAAATGCAGGCATAAGGCCTGCATCGAGGGTGTGTGGGACTCTCAGCGACCGGTTCTCCACGCTCGCTTCTACGACGAAGCTTTCGCGAGAAACGGCCATCAAACTATCCCCTAAACCTAAACCTACGCCCCATTTATAGCGCTTTTACGGGGCGTTTACGGGGCAGAGTAACTGCACCATAACGCCCCTACGCTCTGTAACTGGGCCACCCCGGGGAGCAGAGTGACCCACTTCGTACAGCAGGGGGGAAGTGCGCTGTTACCCCCGTAACAGCGGCTCCCTGTGACGGTAACTATGGGAGGAGGAGATGAGCGTAGCGGCGCCTGCGTCCGCCGGTCGGCCTCCTGCGGACGAGGTCCGCGCACGCGTCCTCCTCCCTCGCTCTTTCAGCGGCTTCCTTCTGTGACATGACGGATTCGCAGAAGGAGGAAACCGCAAGCCAGGAATGTTGACCCTAGAGCATCGTGTTGCCGTTTGGTACCTTCAACAATTCCAGACTATTAATTATTTTCTAAGATGTATGCATCAAAGGCGTTCATCTGATATTTACATTTCTCTGATAATCCTTAATTACTACTTTAATGTCTAAAACTTTTTTTCTAAACTAGCGGGCCCAGCAGTCGTTGTAATGCTGTGAAGAATAAAAAATTTAAATCTGATTTCAGCGCCACCTACCGGATCCAATTGTGAATTTGCATCTAAACCATCCCGGAACTCATCCAAACACGCACAAAAAAAACTCAAATTGGTCAAGTCGTTTTTGAATTGTAGCGAGAGTAACGAACAGCAATTGATTTTTATATACCTATAAATATATAGATGCGACGTTTTATATTATGTGCTTATTGTAAACTTTTTGAATATTAAAAGGCAATTACGACCACTAGATCAGTGTACCAGACGGCTTAATGATGGCTTTATAATGGAAGGTTATGCAACGGTTGGGTTATTGGCACACCAAAGTAACTCGGGCATAGGTCAAGAACATTGCAATTGTTTGCAGAATGTGGTAAATAGGGATTCTAGTAAAAGTTAGGTATATTGAATTTAGACTGACAACGAAATACTGTCTTACAGATTTTTTTATTGCCTGAAGCAAGCAAACAGGCAGAAGGTCCACCTGAAGGAAAGTGGTTACCGTCACCTATTGACGTATGCAACACCGGGGGTGTCACCAACGCGTTGCCGACCTCTAAGAAATTTTATAATGCCCTTAAAAACCCCAAGTTATGACATGGGATTTTTAAAATAGCGCACAGAGAAAAATGTTATGTATGATAGATATATTATACTAATGATAATTATTGTAGTTGATATGATAGTCTTGCCATAATTATTGTAACAAAGAATTTTTTTTCTATTGCAAATACCATTTATGAGTTTTACAGTGTGTTAGTTTAATACATAAATATAAAACAATTTAAAATATAAAACGCTTATTCGAAGTGGTCTCCACTGGTTGCAATACTACCTTAATAACTACCTTCTCAAGAATGGTATCTTGATACACTTGTGCCGATGTTTTGATACCTTTTTCACAAAAATATGGCTCAGTCACTCCTTCATAGCTAACACCCCACCAAACCATCACTGAAGATGGATTATGCCCACGTTGCACTCTGTCGACTAATTGAGAAGCTTCCTTACAGCTTTGAGCATAAATACGGTCATTTTGTTTGTTAAAACGTTGCTCAATTATTATTGTAAAAAATTTCTCATCCATAAAAAAAAATTCTGTGACCTCGCTTTGCGTACCGCTTCAGTAGTTTAGTTTCGATTTTACCACCCTATTCTTTTTAAATTATGAGTTAAGAAATGACCAGTGCGTCTCTTATAAGCTTCAAGTCCTAAGTCATCTTTTACAATACGCGACAAGGTTCCAGGTGATATCTTCATCTCCCGAGATAAAATCTTTTGCTTTCGGACAGGATTTCTTCGAATTCTTTCCCTTGCTGCTTTGACCACCTTTTTCGTACGAGCAATACGTAGACGGCCAAATCTTTTTCTGTCACAAACAGAGGGGGTCTCATTGTACCTATTAAGAGGCTTTGTAGACCTGATTCAAATCGGTGTTTCAGAAAATCAACCCCGCACGGCCGATATTTACTTCGATGAAACAGCGCGTAATAAAAGTTCGAGCGTGGCGAAATATTGCAACTGAACATACCTACGCGCACCGTTGTCCATACCAACTTGATTCAATTTATTTCATTCTAAGGCTGCCGAGCACGAGAGCGAGACAAAATATCCTAAAGTGAGACAGATCGTTTATAAGCTTAATAGGTATTGAAATTTTGACTTAACTTCCTAAGCGTCTTTAGCTTAACCGTTCACCGAGCGCAGTATTAACTAAGAGGTACAGTCTTCGAATCCTCGGCTTTGTGTTTCTTTTTATTTTTTAATATTTTTTAGAAGAGTAAACTTTATTAAAATGATGTAATTGTATTATGGAACAACAATGAATCCATATATAGGTATATATATATATATATATATTAATATAAATGCGAAAGTAACTGTCTGTCTGTCTGTTCCCTTTTCACGGAAAAACAACTGGTCCAGTTGTTTTTCCGTGAAAAGGGAATTGGCTGAAACTCAGTATATATATGTGTGTATATATATATATATATATATATATATATATATATATATATTCGATGCCGAGAATGAACATAGTATGCATTTTATCCCGGAAACTATCACATTTTCCGGGATAAAAATATATTTGTCTTTGTTTCTTCTGCTTTTACGGAAAAAATATTACGATTTGGCTGAAATTCGGTATATATGTAATTTAATAATGACGGTGAATAAGAGATACTTTTCATCCCGGGTAATGGGATAGATGTATGTAAAGGTTATCTCAGAAAGTAGAACAGGTTTTTTTTTCAGTCATTTCGGTCATTTCATTTTATCATTTAGGCCCGTTCGGCCACATATATTTTCATCCCAGAAACTATCTCATTTTTCGGGATGAAAAATATCTTTTGGCCACCCTCGGTATTAAAATTACATATGTACCCAGTTTCATCCAAATCGGTTGAATAGTCTTTCCATAAAAGGATAAAAAAAGTGGAGCATGATCGGCATATTAGTAGTTACGATGTAGCTGGAGAACTGGGAATTGACCACAAAACGGTTTTGGCGCATTTGAAAAAATATGGGTACACAAAAAAAGCTCGATATTTGGGTGCCTTATGAGCTCACTGAAAGAAACCTAATGAACCGTGTACTCATTTGTGATTCTTTATTACGACGTAATGAAACGGAACTATTTTTGAAGAAGCTGATAACTGGTGATGAAAAGTGGATCACGTACAACAAGAACGTGCGAAAAAGATCATAGTCAAAGGCCGGTCAGGCTTCGCAGAATGTGGCGAAACCCGGGTTAACTCGCGACAAGATGATGCTGTGTGTATGGTGGGATTGGAAGGGCATTATTCATTATGACCTGTTACCGCCAGGCAGAACCATCGATTCTGAACTGTACTGCGAACAACTGATGAGATTAAAGCAAAAAGTTGAGAGAAAGTGGCCGGAATTGATCAACAGAAGGGATATGGTTTTTCACCATAATAACGCTAGACCTCACACATCTTTAGCCACTCAGCAAAAATTACGAGAGTTTGGCTGGGAGGTGTTAATGCATCCGCCGTATAGTCCTGAACTTGCTTGCTGAATCTTCAGATTTTCACCTGTTTCGGTCTCTGCAGAATTCCTCAGGCAGTGTCACTTTAACATCACGAGAGGACTGCCAAAACCACTTGTCGCAGTTTTTTGATCAGAAGCCCAAAATTTTTTATTGCAATGGGATCACGTCCCTACCTATAATATGGCAAAAAGTTATCCAACAAAATGGCACCTACATACTTTAGTCAAATATAAATAAACTTTATAAAAAAAAATCTTTTGAATTTTTATATAAAATGCGAAGAAACTTTTTCCCCAACCTAATAGAAAAGTATTTTTATTGCATTTTATAAAATTATTTAAGAAGAGAAAAAGACCATTTTATCAACTTTGATATAAAAATAAAAAAATCTACTACATCAAGTGAAGCTAGTAGGATTCGAACCCACACAGTCTATGATTTAGACCACTCCTCTACCTTATACGCCAAATAAGTATAGCTCGATCGGGTCAAAATTGTGTTTATTATTGCTCCTTCATTTATTTAAAATTTAATTTCGAATAGCACGCACGAGCAGAGCGACGCGTGTACACAGCACCGAGCCGTCCGGCGTATTGATAAATTCCATACATTAGGACCGGCAAGTGATTTTTGAAGTCATTTATAATAAAATAATTAATCACTTGCAAATTCTCTAAGTAACCGAATAAACAAACTATAATAAGTATATTTCTTATATGATATGTTACTGTTATTTATTTTAGCGATGTACGATTAACAGTAATAACATGACACAAGATTCAAGAACACGTTTAGAGGTTACTTTGCAATTATTTTCTATCGAGAAAATTTATCGAAAATGCGTTTTGAGTACATAGTTTACCTCAAAAATATGACCAAGATTGACATATATTTTTTTCACCACAGCAAAGTATGTATAATTACTGTAACAAAGGCTGAGAAATCGATCAAAAAACGCTTTTTGTCTGTTGTAACGCTGTTAATAGCCCGGTATATAAACATTTGACTACAAAGCGCATGGAGTTTTAAAAATTGCATTTGGCTCCATACCTACTTTGTATAATACAATCACAGCGATTCTGTTCTCTTTATCACCCCACTCCATTTTAATATCGCAAAATGTTGTACAATGTATTGGCTCCAAAATGAGAAAACTCAATGAATAGTCATATAAAAATGACAGATTCCAAATTCAAATGTAATATTTTGTTTCTTTTTAATTGTAACAGTATTTATGGCCAGACTAAGTATATATATATATATATATATATATATATATATATATGTGCGTGTGTGTGTCGGCGCAAATACAACAGTTAACGTATTACAAAAACAATAATCATTTATTTAATTACTATGAGTTTATTGTATTGTAATGTGAAACTAACGTAAAACAGCAAGATTTTATTGTAATTTCAATACTTAACCTAAAAATTTGTGATCACGTGCACGTGCGCCGACACCTGCACTGAGCCCTATAAACACGTCCGCACAGTTGACACTCAATCATTACTCTTGATAAAGGCTAGTACTTCCACAAGCACACCAGAGAGGCCAGGAACAGAGCATACTGGACCCTAAGCCGACTCTATCCGTTCATAGGCAAGAAAAGTAAGATGAGCCTTAGAAATAAGGTAACTCTATACAAAACTTGCATCCGCCCCATCATGACCTATGCGAGTGTGGTCTTCGGCCACGCCAGCGATTACAACATCTGGAAATTGCAAAAGATCCAGAACCACTTTTTACGTGCTGCAGCCGACGCTCCGCGATATATGCGGCTCGCCGACCTGCATCGTGACCTGGAGCTTCCCTCCATCAAAGACTACATAACCTCCCCATCGCGCAGATTCTTTGACCGTGCCCCCCAGCACCCAAACCCTCTGGTGACGGAGACGGTCAATTTCAAACCCACTCCGAACGCTCCCACGAGTAAACGACGCCCTCGCAATGTACTCATTGACGAGCCGGATGAAATCACCCGACTTCTCGCTATAATAAACCCCCCGAGGCTCAAAACATCAGCCTGGCATAACAGACGCAGACAGAACAGACGCCGGAGAGCCCCCGGCTCGAATCGTCTCTCACAGGGTTAAGACCCACCAATCGCACCCCACTCATTACAGACACAAGTAGCCATACAAGACTAGCTTATGCGTGTTGCTAAGAGTTACTTCCGCCGCTTCTTCTCCAGCTATAACACGTTGCGAAGCGGTAATAATGATAGACTAGGATCGGCTCCGCCGGCGGAGTCGATAACGAGTCCCTAAATAATCACTTCAGCCTCTTGGCTTAGCTCGTTCAGCCTTTTAAGGCTAAATCCTATATAGAGTCAATCCCTAGCAGCGGTCGAGCCGAGGTCGAACCTCACAGGAGGTGCCTCCTCGAGCGTGCTGCTTCCGGGCTGAACGCCTCCGCTCCCACGTAGTGGGGAAGCCCCCAAAGTCCGGTATCGCTGAAACAGCCATCTGCGGCTATTCAGCTGGGTCCAACTCCAAAAAAAAAACAATCATTATTGCTCGAGCCGCCGAACGGGACGGACCTCTCTGAGACGTCGTAACGCTCTTGAAATACGACACCGAGTACTCTTGAAACCCTCTTTCGAGGACTCAAGTACGGGTCGTCACCAAGAAACCAACAATCGTGACGCCGGCATTGCTGACGTCACACTCTTTAATAACACCACGGAGGTCCCTCCCGCGTCATATATTATATTATATTTATTTATTATCATTAGCATAAGTTTAAGCTGCATGCCAACAAATTTTTATTAAAATCTTTGTCCATCAAAAGGTTGCCTGGAAAATATTGCTTTAAGCAATAAGGCCACCTACCTTCTAATCATAAGACAATAAAATGTGTTACTATTTTTATGCTGGTATACAATAAAGAGTATTGTTGTTGTTTGTCTCTTCGATATATGAGACGATACAACCAAAGTTTTGATGTTGACGAATATATGGTTTCGCCGCCCTTTGTTAAACATTTACTGTACCTAGTTTTAAGAACGTAGTTTTAATTTTTGGTGAACAATAAAGTGTTTTCATTCATTCATTCATGGTTTACACAAAATTAATCAGATATATATAAATCGTACATTAAATTGACCTTTAGATTCGGCGCAAGATATATTTATAATGGCTACTAGTTAGCCCCATTCAATGTCACATGACTTTCAACGGTTGCTTTATTCCATGAGAGAAGGACTCGAAAACAATATTATACATGTTTTATGCTACGCAAAAATTGCGTTGCTTTGGTATGACTAAATTATAATTATAAATTGTGAGAACGTGCGTATTAGTAAAAAAGTAGAATAGCAAAAGGATGAGATAAACATCTGATTTGTATACAAGCATGTAATGAGGAGGGTTTTTTTAACAACTCTACGGAATCGAGTTCGGTACCCTTTTTTACAACTTAATTTCTATGAAAGTTTTTAGAGTTCATACACGCTTATTGTTTATTTTATTTACCGCGTGTCACATGTAACATTAATTTAGTATTTTTTATGTTGTAATGTACCTTAAGAATAACTTATAATATTATTTTTTTTCTATTTTTAATACTAAAATTATACTAATGTATATATAATGAGGAGGGATTAAAATCACATTCTGTTAACTGGAAGATTAAGAGATGCGAGAGAGACAATAATTTGTGATGTGAATACGAACGTATACCAGAATACAGGAATAGGAATGTCAAAAACCTATTGTGACTCAAATGATTGTGGTAAGATGAAAGAATAGAGTTACCTTCCTTGATACATACACATTTCCTTCTCTTTTTGTATGCTGGTCTATATGTATATCTATATCTGTCCCCGCAATTTTTCTTTGGTTCATGGAAGTTGCCGCCATTTTGTGATCGGTTTCGTTTGCGGTGTTAAAACGATAGACATGTAAGAAATAATGGATTTCTGGCAAATGCAGTGAGTTGATGAACTTATATTAAATGGCGGCCGCCCTGTAAAATACTGAATTTGGTGAGAGTGATTGATTGCGCTGGTGTTAATACATGTACAAGATAAATACTTTTGAAGCCGAAGGCGAACAGTGTTTGGACATGAGTTTGGGTGAGCCTATGTAATTTCTATTTTTATTTATTATTCGACAAACATTTACACAACAACTGAAGGCAACAAAATTATATTATTATCTTCACCGGTTTCGTGTATACGGCATATCCGGGGTATTTTTTACTTCGGATCCACGCACATACAATTGGAATAAATCAGTTATTCTCTCTAAAAAGTTATGACATTTTCATGTACCTCTTGAATTGTTAAGATATGTCCCTTACTACATTTGAAATTTCTACCATCAATATGATTGTGATGTGATGGGTCTCGCTTGGAATACTGTCGTTAAGGTAATATAGATTTAAAAAATAAACATCAATACAATTACCCTACTATCGTTTTTAATGCGATTTTAATTTTATTTTTTATTTATCTATAGTAATAATTTTACATCATAAAATAATAGTAAAACACCACTTAAACCTATGAGGTTTGCGTGTGCTGCAACTTAATGCTTAAATGACCAGTTCATAATTATCTTATTATTCATTTACTTACCTCACACTTCATAGAAATTTGACATTACTTCTAAGTAGCTAATGTCAAATTTAAAGCAATAGTGACGGAAATTAATGTTTAGTACGATATAGGGACGGGCCATAAATCACTTATCACACATAATTGTATACCAAAAGTTGATTGATAAGCCTAAATGATCGCCTGCAGGTTAATTGATCTATTTAAAGTATATACGAGTACACATAAGGCGTCGTAAGGTTTCGCTTAGACAAGCTGTCAGTAACGAATGTGGCATGTAGTCGTAGGTGACGTACAGCGGCACGCCATGCGCAGCCTACAGCGTCTGTACTATGTCAATCCATCTGTACAGTCGAGTTCATTAATGTACCTATATAAGCATTACAATGTTACAAAATACAATTTGTAAATCAATAAAATATCATCATGTAATCGGTTCAATAATATAACTCAATACCCTAGGATCCAAAAATATCTGCCTAGGCAAATATTCATATTTTTATCCTTTATATACTATACATGTGGGAATGTTATTCATATAGTCCGTCACATAACATATTTTTGACAAAGCAGTTTAAACTCAAATAGCAGTAATCAAAATATTTATGAATCCATCACTGGTTTTATAATTATGATCGTAATACATATATGTTATTGACCGGAATGTGTCTCATGTAAATTATTAGACTTGCCACAAATTATTGATGTGTTGAATCCTTTGCAATGCATATTATATTAATGAACTCGACTGTACAAAATCTGTGACAGACAAACACGACGATATCATTACAACCATCTGCCTAAAAAATATGCGAAGCGTTTTTCTCCCGCCATCATGTTTATTGCAATCCCATCTACCGTGATATCTCTCCACCATTACTTTTAGCTCTTGGTGGAAGATTCCGGAAGACAAAGATGTCAAGTGTCTTCCGTAATCACGGCTACTGAAAAGTGGCCGAAACGTCGGAATAAAAATCAAATAAAATACCACACTTAAGAACGTTAAAACGTAACCTTATTAAGTTTAAGCCAGGTAACATACAGGGAAAGTGTAACTTTGTCCTCATATTTACTCTAAAAATCTTATAAACCAGAGTTAATTAGTAATTTCATGAATCTATTCGCAAACTTTTCAGGTAATTGAAAATAAAGAATGTTGTAGAGATATCTAGGGCAGCAATTATTTTTTGGTGAGCTGTGTAATGCATTATGTTAAAGAACTCACCATGATACATAATAAAGTGATTCGAAAGGCGTCTCAACCTTGCTGAGTTCTGTCTGTTGCATTTTAATTGATTGAATGCGGTTTAACTAAGCTATTTTGGTGTGAACTGTTTACGTTATGTTCTCATTTATAAACAGCTCTTTTAGGATCCTTAGGTAAATGCAGAACGCTTATAAAATCGTCATATGCGTCATTGTATTTTGTGAAGTAGAGCCATTTTTTATCATAGATAAAATATATTATCTATACATATAATAAAACTGTACAGGTCGAATTTCTGTACAATGAAAAAAAAAGCTAAAAACCGAGTTAGGGGGATGTAAGAGGTGAAATAGAAGTAATATAGATTTTTTTGTTTCTCTGTTTGTACCGGCTAATCTCCGAAACAACTCGACCGATTTAAATGAAATTTTGTATGGTGGTAGCTTATATCCCTGGTCAACATATAGGATACTTTAGATCCCGAAAAATGAAAGAGTTCCCGTGGGATAGTTAAAAAACCGCACCACGCGGACGATGTCGCGGGCATCAGCTAGTATAATATATATTTGTATTAATTAAAGCCAGGGAGGTATGAGTTATAAGCCGATACACAATTGTGGAATAAAATCACGAAAAACAAATATGAAGCATAAAATATCATCCTACATAAACAAATTGTATCAAAATATATTCAATCTAGTAAAACTCAAAATTAAAATTGCGCTATTTGTGAAAGTTGCCCGAACTAATATATGGCTAATAATAAGCATAATAATATAACCAATATCAGAATACAGTAGTATCGCATAGAACCCACAGATGGCGTAAAGAGGCATACACTATACAGCGGTCAGCATTTTTCATTGCGGTTAGACTTTTATCCGTGTAGCTTCCATCCGCCGAGCGTTTGAGTAACGTGCGACAAGGAACTTCGTTCCAAAAATTAGGGATGGCTCTCTAAAAAGTAATGCAAGATTATTTTTATATTTCTAATGATTTATTAATTATAATTCATTGTGCTCATTACTTATATACTTTACTTACGTTACTTCTGAACGTTATATGTTTATACATGTAATTATAAACACAATAAATTAAATTACAGCTTGCATAATGCTACACAAATGTGGAAATAGGGTCAAGGTCTACAGCCACATCCCACTTCCTAAGACCGGAGACGCTTAATTTATATCAGTTACATAATCTTATAATTACCCCTGGCAAAATTTATTTGTAGCATGTACGTTGTTTCTACCTGCCAATAATAAATCCTAACTGCTGCCAGATTCTATATTTCAGCTCGATTTGAGTCTTTGTTTCTTAATTACTATGGTCTAGGACACCCCTTGTTTTATTCGATGATGAAAATATAAAGAAAGAAAGAAAGAAAAAACGTTTATTTGGACATCACACAACGAGACACATAATGAATAGTACGGTGATATATAACAAAAAGTCTCGCAATGGTACCAAATAGGTGTAGTTCAGCATCTGCCAGGCAGCAGGTGCCTGACGCTGGTTTTCAACTGCACCTTAGGACGGACGGATGTTGCAGTGTTACATTTAAGTGTGTGTGTGTGTGTGTGTGTGTGTGTGTGTGTACGTGTGTGTAGTGTGTAGTGTGAATAATAATAAATTACATACATACGATTAATATAAACATAATAATAATTAATACTTAGCAAATTAGAAACAAATATTGAGGGGATACCGATAAAATAAATATTAATTATACATGATATATATCTTATTCTAAGGACAGATAGACAATAAAAGAGAAGATCTTTTGTAATAATTAGCGTGGTTAAAGCTAAGACAAGTGCCTTGGAACTTTATTCTTAAAGTTATACGGTCTTATTCATGGAGAGTTAGAGTAAGTTTGAACACTTCTTTATCGTTCTTAAAGAAGCGTTCAAACTTAATCTAACTCTCTAATGAATATGAACGATAGACTTTATCAGACAAATCTATATTGTTATGTTGCTGTAATAAAACAAAATACTGTGACCATCCCGAGACCCACTCAAACACAAATAAAATTTTCATCAAAATCCTGAAACCCGATTCCTGCGCCACCTATCGGTTTCAATTCTGGACCTAAACCATCCAGGAACCCATTCAAACATACAAAAAGCGGTCTAGGGGTTTAGGCTCCTCCTAAACAGTGACAAAGAAATAATCTTAGAATTTTGTATATGAAGACATAAAAATACAAAATTACACCTTTTCTTATAAAAATAATAATATGTAATGTAATTTTAGCATATCATTTCAACAAATTGATGACTTTGAAATATAGCAAAAGACTTATTGAAATTATATTACGGCTGGTCATTGAATAGTCATTGAATTTAACAAGTTACGAAGATCTGTGTTAGCTCATATAAAATAATATACTTTTACGTGTTAGGTATGTCAATAGGTTACGATAATTTATATTATTTTGATCCATGACACAAATGCCATGGGTTCGATTTAATGGTAATGTTTTTTTTAATTTGATATTTTATTAAGACCGCGATTACAGTGTTCCCTAATTCCTACCTATTACCATACTTTCCTATTAATAATAACGAATATAATATACTCGCCAATCTTGACATTTTTAGGGGCCCATGCAGGGAATGGCGAGTCACCGTCTGCCCATTTTTCCATGCTGCCCGAACATTGCCAGACGCCATAACCCCAATATTCCCAGACCCCTAGTACCATTAGCGGTTCACCCCAATAGCCCGGTACTTTTGTCTTCATTTCCCACAATAGTCCTACACTGGCCGGGGGTTGTCCTTGGGTGCATTTATATAGTATAGACAGGGATAATCGTTGGTCAATGTCACGACGCATTTACATTAAATCTGTCAAGGGGCCTCTACGTGTTGGCCTTCCCATGGCCCCAGGCAAGTTCTCTAAAAGTCCGAGCCATTTTTATGGCCCGTGGCCTTCATAATTACAACCAATTTTATCAACCAAATTTAATCTAGGTGGTGGAAAGACAGAACTAAAGGGGCATTACGGTTTTCAATGACATTGAATTATTCACGGTTACGTTTACTTGAATTACTTTGGTTGATTCATCCGAATTGAATGTCAGAAGTGAATCGTCTAATATCGTTTTCATTGTTGCTTCTACTCTCACAACCCTTAATATGACTTATATTAAAGACTAGCTGTACCCGCGACTTCGCCTGAATGGATTTTTTTCGCGGATCTCTTAAAAATAAAGTAGTCTAAGTTACTCTTCATAACATCAGCTATTTGTCAGTGAAATTCTTTTCAAAATCGGTCCAGCCGTTTTAGAGATTAGCCGGAACAAATAGACAGACAATTTTTTTTGATACAATTACCGTATATACTCTCATATGCATTTGGTATAAGGCTGTTATTTTGACATTACAAACAGACACGTCAATTTTATTTATTTGTCTAGATTGACTTCATAATTTAAATTAAATTTACATGGGCAAAATAGGAAAGGGGTTAACAGCCGTCTGCCTGTTTGTCTACTAAAGGCAAAAAAAAAAATACTATGATTATATTACAAAGTAAGTTATGTAGTAGCTATGTAATACGTATATGCATTATGTTTTCAATTATGACTAGTTTCGCTGGCTCTGTCCCAGTCAAAGGGCTTAAGCGCCGCAAATATGCCGCGATTGGAAATGAGAACAATAGCAGAAAGTGCTATAAAGTGCTATTACAGTAAAATAGATTAAATCTAATTAATAATTAGGGAAACCGAAATATAATTAATAAAATTAGTGAATACTAGCACCTAAACCAATCAAAGCCTCTACTGTAGGTGTTAGTTCCGTCTTATTGTTACAAGTTGAGCCACCTGTATTCCTATTGTCACATACCGACAAAGAAATGCTGCGCATCTCGTTTATTGCCCCGCCCGCATTGTGAGTTCTTTTTATTATTTCGTAATTAAATTTGCAATTAGACAATAGCCTATTGTTATTGTTTTCGACTTTGTTGGCCGTTCGCAGGAATAGATAACCAGGTGTGCAAATTACTATTTCTCGGAAACTCGGTGCGCGCGACCGATTTTTTTGTACTGTATAGTTAGTATAAGACAATCCCCGAATGGAGGGGTGGAGCACTCAAGCGACGACTACGAGACGAGTAAGACGTTTGTAGTACACTCGATTAGCGATATAGACGACGGACTTTGCGCGTGTTGCATTGCATCGAATCGTGCAGTGTGAACTGGTTGCATTCAGTTTTATTTGTATTTGTTTTATACGTGTTTGTACAGTTCTAATAAATTCTATAGTAGTTGCAACGGCATTTTTAATTCGAGTCCTGTAGCTCGTAACACTATAATGCATAACTTGAATGTTTCACTTACATTCGTATGTAGATGTGTTATAAAGTTTGTGAAGTATTATACTGCCATATAAACTTGTATAGGCAGATGTTAAAGTGAGTATATAAAGTGGTAAGTAAACGTAAGTGGTTGCTAAGATATTCAATGTGGCTTAAACATCCGCGTATTATTCAAATGACATGGGTTCGAATCTTGAATGGGAAGCAAACATATAACTTAGACAATTTCTGACCTAACATGCATAAAGCTACAATTGTCAAGTGTTGTCAATAAAGGAAACCTGAATTAAATCTTGTATATCGAGGTTATTGATATGTGAAACTCGCCAAACTAGTATAATCGGATATTTATATGTACGAATATATATATATACATAATTTAAGACCTCTGCACCTTGCCTTGTACACATATATTATATTTTTTGTATGCACAGATTTTCATGAAATTTGCTAGGTAGGTGTTTAAGATGTCGATGCTAAATATGTAAAACTATTATATCCACAAATTGTAGAGTGTAGGCCCCCAATGTTGTGGCGTCATAATGGCTGTATTTTCATACAAAACGACCATTTTGACGCCAGTGGTCGCCCATTCTGACGATAATGTAATAGCAGAATTAAGGCCCTGGTGAAATATAGGGCCAAATTTTACACAACCGAAACCGCAAGAAAAGCCTTTGTTGTAAATAATAATTACTTTCATTAACGCTAAATAAATTATGCTGAACAGTATCTACTAAATATTAAATTGTATTTTAAGTAAAATCTGCATTTTATTGCAAATTATCAAGGTAAAAACCTTGTTTAAAAATAAACATTATAAAATTAACAAATGGACCTTCTGTCTATCCGCTTATGCATGTCACAGTTTATTAACCTGCTCTAGCCGAACTGGAATCATATCTCTTAGGATCAACTATACCGGTGAGATACTCTCATATAATTTCTGCGCGAAATGGTTAATCTGAATGGGAATTCTGGTGGCTTACTTTCCCCTCCTTCGTTTCCATGCATGCTATCCCCCCCCTTTATTAATGACGCAGGGGAATGTCTTTTCTTTGGACACTATCCTCCTCGGACCTGGGGGAGAGAAGGGATGTGTGGGACTCTTGAACGGCCGTATGCGCACAGGCCTCTGAGTGGAAGACCGGGGGATATCGGCCGTCAAATTACACCTAACCTGCGCTTTTATGGGGTGCCACAGGAACTAGACCATAGGTACTACGTCTGTGACACCCCGACGTTTGGCTATCTCACTTAGAGCACCCTCGGGGGAGGGTACTCTCTTCACCAACCGGGAGGAAAGTCTGCGGGATGCTTATCCTGCCCGTATATCTATAGCACGTATCCATAGCACGCATCCACAGCACGCATCCACAGACGCATTCATAGCACGCATTCATAGCATGTATCCATAGCACGCATCCATAGCACGCATCTATAGCTCGTATCCATAACACGCATCCTTCCATATAAAAAACGTAGCTTAGTTTAATCAGTTTCCACCAGTGCTATGCTATGTGGAACAATATGCTTGGTGGATATCAAACACATCCATAGCAACGTTGCATAGCACATCTCTGGTGGAAAGGCACCTTTAAACAAACATAAAATCAGTATTCAAAACTGGCTTCTAAATGGGACCTAACGGACTCAAAAATACTGTAATATATACGATTAACATTTTACGAACATAAACCCACTTCCAAAATCTGTACTAATATTATAATTAAAGCGTTTGTCTGTGAATTCAACATAAATGCCAACATTTAAGTAAAAAGTGCTACATATAATTGCTTAGCCTCACTGACTGACATCAACGCACAGCCCAGACTACTGGGTCTAGGATCGTGAAAAGCATGCGGTTTCTCTTTATACTGTAGATGTGCACTAAGAGAGGATTTTTGAAAATTCAACCCCTAAATGGGTGAAAAAATGGGATGAAAATTTGTATGAAAATTCGTCATTTTCAAAGTAAGAAGCACGAAATGTTATATACCTGCTTCGGGCTAGAAATAAATGTTTATGTGTATCGGCATTTTTGGGAATTCGACGCCTAAAAAAGGGGTAAAAAAGAGGATGAAAGTTTGCTCAAACTATGACTATTTTTAATTTACGCGGGCGAAACCGCGAGCAATTATATTCATCTGCATGGATATATATCTTAAGGCAACCGAAAAAGAAGAACCGAACTCGAAATGATATCTACAGTGTTAAAAAAACATCAATCCATACTGTTACGTGTACGGGAGTCGAATTAAAATGCCGTTTGGAATTACTATAAAATTTATTAGAACTATACAAACACGTATAACACAGGTACAAATATAACTGGACACAACTAGTACAAACTGCACGAACCAATAACACGCTCAAAGTCCGTCACTATATAGCTTATCGAATGTACACGTCTTGCTCGTATCGTAATCGTCGCTTGACTGGCGGTCTCTCCGTTCGGGCATTCCTTTATACTCAGCTTACAATATGTCACTACGGGGTAAAAAATGGTTTCCAAGAATGACACCTGGCCACTGCCTACCATAAAGGGTTACAATACACAATAGGCGGCTTTTCTAATTACAAATATTAAACACAAAGTAAACAAAAGAAGTCCAAATGCGGGCAGGTAATAAACCGTGCTTTATGGCCGGCATGTGTGCATTCACATTTGTCGGCGTGCTTCGTGGAATTTTGGCTAAGTTGTAACAATACATAAAACACAAAATTTTGGCAAAAAATTTTTTAACTGTAAATGCTGATTTACATTCATCCAGCTACTGACTTGGGGAGCACACTGACTTCAAAATATTCAGTCGGGAATATTGATGTCAGCACTGACTTGGTATATATAATAATAGCTCATAAACGTCCCACTGCTGGACTTGGACCTCCCACTAGAGGGGTACGGACAGTATACCCGCCACGCTTGTCCAAGGCGACTTGGCAGGTTTCACACGTCGGTTATCGGGATGTGCAGGTTTCATCGCGATGTTTTCCTTAAACAAACTTAAAACTGTATAAGTGGTGCATGCGTTCCGTGCGCCCTTTGAGTGTAGGACGCGTACGCCAGCCGTTACGCTACCACGTCTTATACTTACTTACTGACTTGGTAGCGCTGTACTAACTTCAAATCAATTTACACGATCCCAGTATGAAGTCAGCACTGGCTTCCTTCGTATTTGAAGTCAGTAACTGAATCAACGTAAATCAGATTTGACATGTTATCAATAGGACTAAACAAGCATGCAAGATTGCAAGGTCGTAAGTTTAAGTCGAACGACACACCTACGGAACTTTCGACGGCGGAAATTTCGGGTATATACGCTCGCAATGTTTTTTAAATAACCTATGACACATCAGCGGAATATCCGCCGTCTTACGCCGCGTACATATTACCGCCGATCCATCCATCGCCGAACTTACCGCGCGGTACGTTCCGCAGGTGTGTCGCTATACTAAAGGTATTGGTTCTAATTCATTTCACCTAAACAAACATTACAAGTTAAATTAAGGGCTCTTGTACACGCTAAGAAAAGTCGCTGGGCCTACGCAAGAAATCGTGTCGTATCTACACACGAACTGTGTGCAAGGTCCAGCGCTGACTAAGGAATATTGTCTGTGCTAGACACGACGCGCTCTGTGTTGTTGCGGTGAAAGGAGGGGCGTAGTAGACGAGGTGGTTCAGGTAAATTGAATACGTTTGTATGCTTCGTTGTTGACATGATTCTTTTCTTTACAAACTAACTCGACTAGTGCATTACCCGAAAACAATCTCATTGTTTACACGTTCCTATTTATCTTGTCTGGAGCAAATGTGACAAATTTTTGTGGCTAAATCCGACTAAATTCTAATTGTATACATGATGAATTGGTCAGAACCGCAGACACGGAGATTTTTCTTAGCAAGACAAGTACAAGAGCCTTATAATACAACAGTGTCCAAATAAGACGTTTATGACAGAACTAAACTAAGAATTCATTTGAAAGTAATGTGAACAACGCTTACGCTATCCGCTCGCCGAGCCACCGGCCCAGGTGGACTTTATTAGCGGATATGCCGCAGCATTCCAGCGTTGTTATGGCTCACCCGAGCGAAACATAACTAGCTTATAAAAAGTGTTTTTCATAATAACTTGCTGTTTTCAAGGAGCCGATAAATCTCGTTTACCAATTATGAATAAGGTAGTAAAAGCTTATGAATAGTTATTATATATAAGTCACTTGAACAACAGCGTACAATAATACTAGTGACGGATTAGACAAATGTCGGTGTTGTTAGAAGACTTTCACTAATTTCTTTTACAGTCGCTTGTTAACCGACTAATCGCTTGTATGACATTGGGCCACTGGTCAAGGTTGATGGTAATGTGTACGTACAGTATGTTTAGGTTCTCGTAATAACATAATATTACAATGTATTTTGTATGGTTGTGTTGTAAATCTTCCTTTCGTGTTTATGCATACCTTTTAAACAAGACGATAAGTAGAATACTGAGCCTAGCTCACCGTCTCCTATGGGTAAGATGCCCAGAAGGCTGGCTACGATTCCTCGCTGGATTACCATACTGATCTGCTGTCCAAGGTATGCACCAGCCCTCTGATTACCTGAAGAGTCAATGAGTCGGTTTTGATAAATTTTAGTAGAGGCTCATATCCTCAGGACCCCACAATCCAAGCGTCTCAACAGCAAACGGTACAAACATCTAACAGTCACTGTGGGTTGCATATTTGCGCCGCTTGAATGATTCAGCTTTTTCCGCAGCCGATCGGGCTGATCTAGACGTGTTTGATAAATGAGATGCGGCCTACGTGTCCACGCAGGTCACCTCTAGAGTTCCCAAATGTCCAGTTTTCGACGGGACAGTCCGGTTTTAAAGCAATTCCTTCATTATCTGGCGAACTCTTGTATCTCGTCGCAAATGCTGTAAAAAGTGATTTGTGCGTGTTCTTTAATATAACTGCTAGCTCCACTAAATTCGAAGTTGACATCTCAGGCGATAAAACCTTGTTAAAAGCAGTCGCATTGAGTGCTAAATATATGAAAAAGTAATTAGCCCTTAATTTAGCATTTGATGCAAATTTAGGTAACTGAAAAGTTAGTTTTAACTTAAATAAATACGTTAATATAAAAAAAAAACTTGTCCTCCGGTTTCATTTTCGAACATATCTGACCACCCTAGTCGCATCACTGTCCAAGTTCTTTTTAATTTTAACTTCTTTACATTTTAATTTCGTGTATTGTCATTAAGACTGAATATGCTGGAAAATGACGAAGTCGTAAATGTAAAGGATCTGGTTCTAATTCACATTTTAAAACTTGATCTAAACAAACATTGCCAATAAAATAACATCTTGCAAAAATTGAAAATATTTCCGAACGTATGAGAGGTTTTGCATAGAGTAGTTGAGAGTGTTTCCGAACGATGTCTGAGCAAGAAAGATAGATGATGAGTGAAAGAAAAGATTTGAAAAGTTAAATAATAGACGATGATGGAAAAAGACAAGAGACGATCGAATGGTAGCGTGGGTTGAGAGCTGGTGCTGGACGAGGGACGATGGTATTATATTAATAGTAAGAAGATTATTATGGTGTCATTCGAAGATGTTGTGAGATATTTTAAGAAGATTAAAGATTTGTTTAAGAAATTAAAACAACTCTACTAATTTCACCGCCACATGTATAATACAAAATATGAATAAAACATGTTGCTTGGGAGTTTGTTGCGTCGCTTCTTCTCCTTTAATACTAACTTAAATTGCTTCGGAAGCTTTGGTAGACTCATGACTTTCAATAACTAATCTATAAGATTTAATTATGAAATAAATATATTCATGTTCAAATGGTAATTAAATCAATATGTAATCGCCTAAGCAATGCATGCCTTCTAGCCAAGATTCGAATCCACGACATAGGTATGAGAGGCTGGTGCTTAGGAGTAAAATACATAATAGACTGTCAAAACATACACGAAGGTATAGGAAAATTGGCTAAAAATATGTTAGACGTGGTATTTTAAACGTGTTAGAGACATGTTGGTATAATTATCTTGATTATAGCTCTTAAAGCCTCAATCGGTTTGATACCACGCTCTCACAGAATATCGGCATGTAAAGGTTAGCCTTGAGCTTGTAGTGGAACACTTACAAGCCAATAGATGGCGCTGTGCAATAATTGAGGTCGCAAACGATTCTCGAAACGTACAAACAATATATACCCAACAATAACAGATAGGACTAGGTCTGCGAGGAACAATGACAACCTCGCTGGAAGATCTTCCTTTGAGACGGAGGAGCATTCCATCTCGCTCCTCCACCTAGCCGGGACATCCCTAAAAGCCGTGCTAAAAGTGCAATATGTGACAGTTTTGATTGCTTACGTCCTTCTACCCCAATCCCATATCCCATATCCTCTTTTTTTGATGACGCAGGAGGAATGTCTTTTCTTGGGAGACCGTTCTCGGACCTGGGGGGAAGGCTCGCCGAGGGATATGTGGGACTCTTGGCCTCTGAGCGGAGGACAGTGGGATGATCGGCCGTCAAACTACCCACTAAACCCAACCTGCGCCCCTAGCTCACACGCTTTTACGGAGCGTCATGGGAACTAGACCAATAGGAACTGCATCTGTGACACCCCAACTCTTGTCGACGAACTCAGGGTTTTGGGAGAACACGCTCTTCACAGGGGGGGGGGGGTGAGTCCGCGGGATCCTCCATCCTCTTTATCCCATCGTAAAGGCTGCCAATGCGTTGGCGTCGTCCCTGATTTTGCAAACGTCTATAGTCGACGGTAACCACTTTCCATGATCTGGGCCAGTTCGCCAGCTTCGCAGTAAAAAAATTGGTATGTGAACAGTGGCTAAAAATGGCGAAACAGCCGGAGAAAGTGAATACACTAACTAACCAAAATTGTAATAGTGCATACAAAAAACAATGTAAGTGCTGTTTTACATATTAATTAGAGGCGGCAGAGTAATTGCCTTGTCAGGTTTTGAAAGATTAAAGCCGAAAATCCGTTTACAATTATAGGCGAGAATTGTTTAGTTAATTCTACATACGGTGTAGTGATTTAAGATTAACTTTTACAAATAAAATAAAGCATAAAGTTAACAGTACTTTCGTGAGGCAAGTATAATGCTCTTCAACAGAATCCTTGAAATGTTCAAAAGCTTTCAGTAAATATGTTTAAAACAGTAGTCAAGCGACGTTTGTGCGAGAAGGCTTATTATACGACGAAAGATTTTCTAAACGACCGCAACTAATAGGAATAATGCGATCGCTACCAAACTCTTTCAGTTATTATTCATACGAATTACTTTGTTAAACCTTGTATTAGTTCAAAATATACGTTTTAAAAAAAAATGTATATTTATGTATATATTATTACGAGCTACATGACTCGAATTAAAAATGCCGTTGGAACTACTATAGAATTTATTAGAACTGTACAAACACATATAAAACAAATACAAATAAAACTGGATGCAACCAGTTCACACTGCACGATTCAATGTAATTCGACACGCGTAAAGTCCGTCGTCTTTATCGCTAATCGAGAGTACTACAAACGTCTTACTCGTCTCGTAGCCGGCGCTTGCCTGCCTACCTTTTTTTATTGGACTTGACTTTATGTTGTTGGTCCGAAGACTTCACAACTTTACCGGGGTTTTCGGGGCGAGTGCCTTTGCGAAGCGAAGGCGCACGAGCCCGGGGGGCAACTTGCTCGAGGGGGCTCCCTAGGGAGTTTGACCTCGGCTGGACTGTTGTCATGAGAGGGGGATGAATCTAATGATGCCCACCATAGGGCGACACAATGCACTAATTGAGAGCGGGCGACGGGTAATATAAAGCCCGAGAGGAAGGATCCCGGCGGACCGGGATCAGCGGTTCGCGGTGGCCTATACTATCTTACTGCCGTTTCGCAACGTGTTATGGTTGGGAGAGAAGAAACGGCGAAAGAAACTTCCCAGCAACACGCCTAGTCTATCCTATGGGGGGGCTGTGTCTCCTGGCGTCCCTCGCGGGGACGTGGAGAGATCGTGATTGGCGGCGTCGACGCCGCCGTCTGTGTCTGTCTGTCGGTGCCTGCCAGCCTGCCGTCCTAACCGCGGGCGGGCTGATCCGAGCCAGCCGTTTTGTGATATCGTCGACCTTGTCCGTGAGGATGTTACGCGGTCGTCGCACGAGAGCCTTTCGTCGAGGCTTATAATCGGACGCGGACACGACGAGGGGATTTCGATGGTGCGGCGCTAGATCGAAATACTTACGCGAGAGCGACGTAATGTAGTTTTTGATGGAGGGAAGCTCCAGATCGCGGTGGATGTCGACGTTACGCATATAGAGAGGAGCACCGACGGCTCTGCGCATGAATTTATTCTGAACGATTTGCAGTTTCTTTAAAAGGAAGGCTTGGCATGGCCGAATACCACACTCGCGTATGTCATAATCGGGCGGATGCATGTTTTATATAGAGTAAGCTTGTGTCTGAGGGACATTTTGCTTCGTTTATCTATCATGGGTGCTAGACGACCCATCACAAATCGCGCTCTATTCCGGACTATAGTGATATGCTCGTTGAAGCGCAAGTTCTGATCTAGGTGACACCCAGGTATTTGGTGTACTTTGCCCAGGGATCTCTTGTTCGTAGAGCGAGATGGCTTTTAAGCGAAGGCAAGCGCGTTTGGGAGAGCGAAGCGTGCCCGGGAAAAGAACATTGCTGCGCTTTTCTCCGGTTTACCTCTATCCTCCATTTGCGAAACCATTCGCCTAGCTCTGTTACAGCTGCCTGTAGCCGGACGCAAGCCATTTGTCGGTTGTGATCTGATGTATAGAGTGCGGTGTCATCCGCGAAGAGGGCCAACTCTACATCTGGAGTTTTTGGGATGTCGCTGGTGTACAGCGTGAAGAGTAGTGGAGACAGGGCCGAGCCCTGTGGTACACCGGCTGTGAGTGGGTGTGGGGACGAGCGTGTTCCCTCCACTCGAAAAAGGAAGCTACGGCCTAGGAGGAAGTCTCGCAAGATGAGCACGAGTCTGTCTGGCACACCGAACTGGTACAGCTTGTAAATCAAACCGTTATGCCAGACCTTGTCGAAGGCCTTAGCTACGCCAAGGAACAGTGCGGCTGTTCCTATAGGGCGAGGGCGATGGGCAAAGTGGGATACTATGTGCTCCGTGATGCGGTGCACCTGTTGGACGCATGAGTGTCTGGCACGAAATCCAAACTGCTCATCGGGTAGTAGATGTTTGCTGATGGCAAAATCTCTAAGTCTAAAGAGGATGACCCTCTCGTAAAGCTTGCTGAGTGTGCTCAGTAGGCTGATTGGACGGTAACTGGACGGTTTATTAGCCGGTTTTCCAGGCTTGTGAATACCGGTGACGTTTGCTTCCTTCCAGATCGCGGGGAAAGAGCAGTTTGTTATGGCGGCATTGAAGATGCTCACTACGATTATAATCAAGTGGCCGGGGAGGAGTTTTAAGACGCGATTGTTAATGCCATCGATCCCTGGGGCCTTTCGCGGTTTGAGGGACTTGATCAGATCTTGCACTTCTTCGACCGTGACTGGGTCGAGTGTGGTTCCCGCTGGTAAGGAGGATCTACGTTCGACCTCGGAGTCCACCTCCGTCAGGTGTGACTGGTCGACGTTTTGTGTAGTGGGGGAGCATTGAAGCTCTAGACTCTGAGCAAGGCATTCGGCTTTCTCCTCATCATCGAACGCCTCGGTGTTGTCGGCTCTTTCTAGCGCAGGTATGACAGTGAGACTGCCTATCCCTCCATTCGGGCATTGTCTTATACTCACTACACAGTACAAAGAAATTGGCCGCGCACACTGATTTTCCGAGAAATAGTAATTTACACACCTGCGAACGGCCACAAAGTCGAAAACAATAACAATAAGGATTAGTTCGACGCTAATGATGGTTATAAAACAAGTAGAAAAACAATAGCATGTTTTTCTTAATTACAAATTCAAAACACAAAAGAATTCCTTAATCCGGGAAGTAAACTGCGCTTACAACAGGCAGCTGTGCGCTTATCCTTGACGGCATATAACAATATATATATATATATATATATATATATTGTTTAAAAGGTCGCTCATAATTTTAGCTTAGATTTTTTCGAGCTGTCCTTTGAAGGGGAGTTCTTAAAACATCAAAAACTAACATTTTTGCAGACTCAAAAAAAAGATGGTTTTTGCGCCACCCTAATATATATATATACGCATAATAATTATAATGTAAAGATATGTTGTGGGGTAGTTTTACCCGCTGCTTCTCCTCCTTTAACAATAACTAAAGTTGCTTTGGAAGCAATGGTAGACTCGTGGCTTTCAAAAAGTATCAAGATTTCATTTTGAAATAAATGCATTCATTTTCATATACCATTTTGATACATAAAAAACATGCACAACCATAGTCATTTTTATGTTTAAAATTTGATGGTTAAAATTTAAATTAAACTCTATACAATTGTTCTCAAATCTCTACCACTGGTATCAAAACTTCCCATAAACAATATGTAACTGTACCATGGACTCAAAGACGGGCAAAATGATGAAAGGTCTTGCACCTGAGATAATTACTTTGCACAATAAATCATCATGGTGAAACTAACGTTTAGCGACAATAATGTACATAAAAGTATGCCAATTTATGTTCAAAATGATTATCAATGATTAGACGTAATGTATATATTAATATTAATCTTTAATTTTGAACGACTTGATTTAAAATTCCCGCGGGATTCCCGGGCCACAAAGTAACACAGCACTTAAAAAAAGAATGTAAGCTATCGTTTTAGTGGCAACTGTGTCGGAATAAGTTATTTTTTTTCATTGATTCCCCGGTTAAAAAATATCTGTCATCAGTAACAAAATCACATTGGAACTCAAATTTTTTTAGCTGGCCTTTTGAAATCATTCCCAGAAATATTCCCGCAGGATGAAATTTATTAGCGCAGAGCTTAAGTTTAAGAATTAGCTGTCGATCAGCGAAAACCGTATCGCAATCAGGCTGGTAGTTCTTACGTGAATCCCGAACAATCAGACAAGAAATCTAAAAGAAATTGCATGGTGTTCTCCATCGCTTATATAGACTATTCCACTTGTTGTTTTTTTTTAAATAGCTTCAATGTAGAGACACGGTATCTTTAGAATTTTATAATATCATAGATCTATATAATTGATTGGCCTCACTGACTGACTGACATATCAACGCGCATCTCAAACTACTGGGGGCCAGAACCATGACAATTTGCATATGGGTTCCTTCTATACTGTAGGTGCGCACTAAGAAGGTATTGTTTTAAATTCAACCCCTAAAATGAAAAAGGGGATGAAAGTTTGTATGAAAAACCATAATTTTTTAAATAAGAAACAGAAAATTTAATACACCTGTTTCTCATTAGAAATAAATGTAATAATATACGCGAGCGAAGCCGCTGCCAATAGCTAGTCTATTATAGATTACATTGAATAATCTGTCTGGGGTTTTACATTTTACATTTTACATTTTAAGCAATTGCTTAGCAAGTGTTATTGAAATTCTTACCTATAAATTCCTCTTACGACATATCTTCCTATTCATGCCCTTACCATGCCATCGGTTGAATTTTAACATTACTTGTATGGACCTTATGTCAAATATTAACCGATAGTAGGGCAAATGAGTAAGTGGTAACATATAGGAAGGTGGCAAAGTAATGCTTAAATGGCTATCAAATATTAACAAAGACTGTATTACGTAGACCATCAAATTAATATAAATTCATATTGAGTTTATAATCAATATACTCAACGAAATTGTGTTAATAGTAAATACATAGTTTCACACAGTTAAACAAGAGTTTTATTTCTACTATTATGACATCGATTAACACCTTTTCTCAATTACGTAAAGTTAAACAGACAATGTATAATATTATAAAAAAACATTAAAAAAACAACTGGAATACAGTATATAAACTACGGAGAACATTATGCTCTTTTTTTAGATTTCTGGCCGATTTCGATGCGGTTTTCGCAGATTGATAGAAAGAAATAAAGAAAGAGAACTACATACAAACCAAAACATACTTATAAATAAGAGAAAAAAGACAAAACAAAATAAAGAAAATATGACGAGTACTATTGGAAAACAAATACTAATATAAATGTGAATTTATAAACTAGAACATAATATAATAAAGAACATAAAGCTTAAAAATTATAACAATATTTTTTTTTTATATATTTTGTCTGTCAGTCTGTTGGTTTGTGGTTTTGTGCTCCAAATATGAAATATCTAAACTGAGAATGGTCATGGATAAACAGGTCAGAGGCAATAAGATTAAGATAGATCAGGCAGATCCTGCACGTGAAACCAACATCATTAGTGTCATGTACAAAATCCGCCTGACTCACTTAATGATCATATATAAACTTTTCCAACATATATAGACAGCAAATTCTGAGATTTAAAATCTGCGCCATTTTTTATCCTGGGAAGCCCGCGGTAATTTTCCCGGGAGCGGTTTGTAATTGTTCGGATGTATAAAATCTTTACAGTTTTCACTAAAACGGTAGGTTACATTCTTTTTGAAATGCTGCTGTACTTTGTGTCCCGGGCATGCTGTGGGAACTTCAAGTCAAGCGTGGACGAAGTCACGGAGATATCCTAGTATTATAATATATACAATACTAGAACATAACTATGAAAAGAAATAAATTAAAACTTTTAATTTTTGACTGAAGAGAGACTGAAGAGTTCTTGTTTTTTCACACAAGAATTTTTTTTGAAAAAATTGTAATTAAATTTTATCTTTAGATGATTAATATAAAACTTGTTTTATTGTAATATCTAACTTTAACTGTGGTCTGAGTTGTGTAAGACATTTAAACTTTATTAAATAGTTGTAATTCATCGACAAATTCTGTTTGTAATGTACGAATATGATCTTCTTAGGAAAAACAATCTATAGATGTAAAAATCAATATTATTTCTAAAATTAAATAATCTTATGCTAATATATAAAGCTGAAGAGTTTGTTTGTTTGTTTGATTGAACGCGCTAATCTCAGGAACTACTGGTCTGATTTGAAAAATTCTTTCAGTGTTAGGTAGCCCATTTATCGAGGAAGGCTATAGGCTTATATATCATTACGCTAAGACCAATAGAAACGGAGCACCAATGGAGAATCTTTCAAAATCGGGGGGTTTTGAAAACAAATTTTACGCGGACGACGTCGCGGGCACAGCTAGTTAAATACAAACGCAACTAAATTAAATCTAAACTTATAAATTATGTACTCAATCACTGCCAGCGGGAAGCATGCCCAGAAGGCCATGGGTAGTGTCAAAGTTTCTTACAAATGTCTTTTAAGAAACTCTGCCGCTGGACCCTACAGTAACAATATACTATCAACAGATACACTGCCAATTTTACCTACCGTGCAGCGCACATGGGCGCATTCATCGTATTTAAGGTAAGCGTCCAGTCATATCTGCATCGTAAGCATCGAACGCATCGCATCCAACGAATTCGTTTTACACAGTGCATTACACTGTATCGGCAACGATCGGATTTGCCGATGCCTCTTTCATTCGGATTTTCTTAGTGAACGATGTGCAGAATGTGTTTGTGAGAGATAATGGAGGAAACCGAAGAAGAGCAATTTGTCGTAATTGCTTGTTTGTTAGCAGAAGAGTAAGAGAGACCTAAAAATTCCGTATGACGTCATCGGCACACATCGCAAAAGCTGCCCCACGGAGCACAGACGTCGGCATTGCCGATAAGATTCGTGCGCTCCGTACGATGCGGATCAGTGGACGCACTTGTATACAAAGAATACTACGATCTGTTTCATAAGATGCGTCCCTAGCTTACGATACGGGCATATAGACGCTTAGCTTAGATCGTCATTATATACGCACGTGCATTATAAAGTATTATATTATTTCACAGTCCACTATAATATTAATATTTAAAGAAGTGTTTTACATATTCTTTTTGGTCCTTCGAGCCGGATAAGAACCAGCGATCTATGGATAAATTTGATGATGAGATTTCAATAAACGGAATACATAATAATATACCGAGGTTTTTGCAAAGTATAAATAAACAATTTAAAAACAATATAAGATTGAGCTGACTATCGTAGCAATGCTTTGCTGTAGCAAAACATTACCGTGTTTACTTTTCTATCCGTCTTTCAACTTCATTGCTTAAACTTAAGTAATAAGTTACACCACGTAATGTCAATTTGTATTATGCTTTATTACCATTACATTGCTTAAAACTTATTTATTATTTGAACTTTGCTCAATAATTGTTGAAAAGGTGTTAAAATAAATGTTATTGAGTCTTGTATGGGATTAATTATGTTTCCTTGTATGAGAATTAACACTGCAATGATTTGAATGGTTTACAATATACATACATGTGGAGATGTGTTTTTTTTGATAATTAGTTGTCTACGGGTCAATTGGTAGGCGGATTTTCGTATAATTTAGCAATTCCGTAAGATATAGAAGAGTGTTTTTTAATTTTTTATTAAGGAAATAATATCGAAACCATGTGTAAGAAGAAGGAATTATTAAGAAATGACAATCAGCCAATAACAAACGTAACTCGTACAGTTTTACACAACTAATAATTCGTCCTAATATACCTGTGCGGTAGACCAGTTTTAGTAGCACGCGACAGTGTACGAGTCGTGTAAGCGGGACAGAGTTAAGAATGTATGTGCGAGGAACAATTTGCCATTTGTGCTTGCGAATAAGGTTCAATATAGATTATTTACATCTCTGAAACTGGTCTGCCTTATCTGCGCAAATGAAAAGTGCCGATCGGAATTATTGTTGGTGTAGAAATGTAACACATTCAGTTGGCACCAGTCGGCGCCACCAGCCCGTTTTGTTTGTACTGTTGAAAATCAAAATCAAAACTTTCAATCAACGGCTTCCTTACGTAGTAGAAGAAAAATAGCTCTCCGCGTCTCTGTGTGTTTGTTTGTATGTACGCAGCCGATGTTTAAGGTCTTTTCACCACTAGCTTAGTAATTTTTCACTAAAGGTATATATGCAAAAAAATCTTAAATTAAATCATGTACCATACATTAAAAATGATATTATTTTAGTGTTCACTATATGCATACTCGTAACTTACTAGTCTATTGGTCGGTTCCTATATCTCTCCTATTCATTCACTTGCCCTACCATCGGTTGAATTTTGACAATATTTGTATGGAGCTTATGTCAAATTTTAACCAATAGGAAGATGTAGAAACCGACCCTATGTCTAATAAACTATCAATTGCAAATGAATGGATAGCACACTAAACAGAAACGCGGCATAAATCACACAACACTTTCCCATATTAATAAATTGTTTTTCGACCACTTTCTAACTTCTGCCAGTGTGTGAGACGGTGTAGGAATTTTCACCGATTTCCCCTTTTAACAATGGCTAATATTTACTCATAAAGAGTGAAGGTGTGTTATTGATGTAATGATATTATGTATTAGCTACAAATGAGACTGTTGTACTCAGAGTAGGATAATGGTCAATAAACTTTAATGCCTATTTAATTACATATTCTAATGTTTAGCGTAGGTAAGTAGTACATATCATACACATTTTGGTTAAAACGGAACCCTTGTTATATTTGTCTGTATTACTTACTGTCTCATAGTAATTTTTCTCAGAAACTATTTTTAGTGTCGCGACTTGTCTTCACCATTATATTTTTTTTACTGCATGATTTCAGCAGACAAGCAGACGGCTAACCTCATGGAAAGCGGTTACCATCGAGTATGGACATTTGTAACACCAAAGGTGGTACCAATGAGCTGCCGCTCTCTAAAGGGAGACTGGAATCTGGCCACTAATGTCGGAACACAACTTAAGGTTCTAATGGCGGCATACTCTAGATCAGGGATGGTAGCCATCCAGACGGGCACATGCCCTACCATCTTTCAAAACTTGTGTAACGCCATACATGTATACCACCGGGATTTTAAATCTTTTTATCTATTCGTTTACTTTAAAATTTGATGGTGTCTGTGGTTGAGCGGGCTAAGCCTTTGCCGGCTGACCTCACTGCAACGCAGAGGCTCCGGGTTCCATTCCTGGTATGGTAAACTTCGGAGACGAAGTTTCTCTGTTATTTGCCAAGGTCTGGGTGTATGGGATCGGCCCCAAAGTAGTCCGTTGTATATTTACCTTTACCTATAACACAAGCATAACTTGCTTAATTTGGGGATATACAATATGTCTGTTTGACTGCCGATTATTATTATTTATTAATATTACATAAACTGTATATAAGCTATGTAAATTTTCTACCAATGTTAAAAAAAAACTCCTGTGTTAAATTTCAACCATATTACCTACTCATTGTTTAGAGATAAAATTACTGTGACTTTAGAACATTGTTAAAAATAATAATAAATCTAAGAAATACCTGGCAACCCACATACAATGAAGGATTCCATAGAGGTGACAATAGCCCGCCAGTTCCGTTTTTTGACTATGGTACCATGAAAAGCAGCTGTTTAAATACGCCGTAATTCAAAAACTACTAAACATGGTAGAGCCGACGTGGCAAAGCCCACGTGGTAGAGCCAGGGCCGGCTCGATCGGTGTGATACCACGCTCTTACAGGATATCGGCGTTAAATGGTTAACATTATGCTAATCGTGTTTTATGCGATGAGTGAGAGTTCCGATGGCCCAATTGCCCTACTCCTATCCTATTTTCCCTATACCCTCTCCCTATTCCACCTCTTTATTCCATCTCCCTGTTCCATTCTATTCCAATTGTTTCGAGATTTTGATATAAAGACAAACAGATAAACAGACGGACGAACGAACATGACGAAAACATAAATGTCTACAGAAATAATAAACCACGTTTTACGTTTTAACGGTTTTAAGCGCGGTATATTATTTGATTGTCTATTATTCCGACGTTTCGGCCACTTTTCAATAGTCGATGATGATGAATGTTCACGGAAATCAAAACAGTCAAATGTCAATGAGTATTTTTAAACAATAAAACTACGTTTTAACGGTTTTGAGCGCGGTAATTTATTTGATTTACCGTTAAACTGTTAACACGTAGTTTTATTGTGTATAATAGTCGCGAAAAATTAAGAAAATAGTATTGTTAAAGTTTTTATTTAGCCCACCGCCAACTTGTTCGCTTTAATCATTTCGTTTTAATTTTGTTTATGGTTATTATTTACACTATGGGAGCATAATCTAATTTTATTTAATCTATTTAAGCGCTCGAAACCCATAAAACGTAGTTTTATTGTGTGTACTAGTCGCGAAAACTTAAGAAAATACAATGCCTACAGAACCTGAAAAATTAAACAAAGAGCTAGATGCAACTTTGTCAGCAGTCATTAAAGTTATTATCTGTCATTACGTTATTTGCGCACGCGCAACCACGAAGGTGTCAGATGGCTATCTAACTTTGCACAGGTGTATTTCAAAGAGATTAGTTACGGTTCGGAAATATTTTAAGTATTGTAAAACGGTGCTTTTTCTAATGGTACCCTTGTGCCAAAATAAGTTTGCACTAATCCGTGCAGGAACGGAGAAAGAATAAAATTTCCTGCGGCCGGACGCCCTGTCGTAAGAGGCGACAAAATAACCCACAGCCAGGTGGTAGGGTATTGCCCGACTGGGTGGCTACCACCCCTGGTCTGGAGTATGCCGCCATAACAACCTTACTTTGTACTCCGGCATTAGTGACCAGGTTCCAGTCTCCCTTAAGAGAGCAGCAGCGCATTTGCAGCACTTTTGGTGTTGCAAATGTCCATAGGCGATGGTAGCCGCTTTCCATCAAGTGGGCCGTCTGCCTGTCTGCTGAACTCATGCAATAAAAAAAAATTGTTTAACTGGAGAATTATACAAAAGAATACTTGAATTTCCTATATCATCATTGGGGTATGGATTTAAAATAAATAAATAAAAATAAGATTTCTTAATATTTTGAATAAAATAATAGTGTAAATCATTGTACTGGGGTGCCAACTAGTGTTGGGTAGGACATGATTATAAAATGAGTTTGTAAAAGTAACATGACATTTTGTATTGAACCAGTACAATGTACTATGTCAAATCAGGCGAGGACATTTGTACGGTTTGTACCGTGGCAGTACATTTAAATAGATGAGGCCCGTGAAGCGGTGAGAGTCAATCCCTCATATGTCCAGTTTAAATTTTTTATTTCGAAAATGTTCCTTACAAATCAGATGTGATCGGCCTCGGTCACCTCATTTTACTATGACATGTCATGTTGTCCCTCTTTGTCATTTGAATATCCGTAACGGCATTATTGTAATGTAGTAGCATGAGCGTCGTTCCGTCCTTCCTCTTACGTTTGAGGCGTGAGTAGTAGCGCAAAAAAATGTTGAAGTCTTACATTTTCAAATTTTGAGCCGTATCAGTACAAATGTATTTTGTACGGAACAAATGTACTGGCTCACACGTGTTCTATTCGTCACTAATGCCAACAATTGTATAGTTTTTCGGAAAAATAAATATCAAATAAATTACCGCGCTTAAAACCGTTAAAACGTAGTCTTATTATATATACTAGTCGCGAAAACTTAAAAAAATGTTATGATTATTCATAATTTTATTTATAAGTAGCTATATAATGTCTAATAAATTATCTCATTAATCAGCGGATATAGATATCATCGTCAATTTACTGGTTTCCGATCATAAAGATAAGCATATAAATATAGCAGATTTTTTTTATTGTGTGAGTTCAGCAGACAAGCAGACGACCCACTGGTGGAAAGCGGTTACCATCGCCTATGGACATTCACAACACCATAGGTTCTACAAATGCGCCGCTGCTCTCTAAAGGGAGACTGGAACCTGGCCACTAATGCCGGAACACAACCGAAGGTTGTTATGGCGGCATACTCTAGGCCAGGGGTGATAGGCATCTAGTCGTGCAAATGCCCTACAACCTGTCTGTGGGTTGTTTTGTCGCCTCTTACGACAGGCCACCCGGCCGCGGGAAATTGTATTCTTTCTCCGTTCCTGCACGGATTATAAATAAATAAATAAACCATCACAAATCCACAAAAAAAAATCTGTTCCAACATTACAGTTACATCTTTATTTTCAGTTTATTCAAAATATAAAATAATAAAAATGCAGACGAGGTCGTGGGTAACGGCTAGTAAGACTCAAATAATCATTTCCGCTCTAATTGATCGTCATAATTATAATGACGTACTTCATATGCGTTACTATAATTATATACTTAACATAGCATATTCTCGTAACAGATTCGGTAATTAGCTATTTTATAAAAATTGGAATGTTCCACAACATAGCATGTCTTTAGTACTGTCCGTATCTACACTACATCTTGATATATGATCATTTCTTATATTTTACTATTCATTCATTTAGTATACAGGTTGGAAATACAGAAAAAAATATTTATTTAACTTAAAACAACATTACGAGACATCTCTTGTATATAAAAATGAATCGTAGAAATTTATGTACGAGCATAACTTGAGAACGACTTTACCGATTTTGTTTTGTGTTTGAATGAGTCCCCGGATGGTTTAGATTCACAATTGGAACCGGTAGGTGGCGCTGAGGTCGGGTTCTAGAATCTTCCTAATCACTTGGAGCGATTTTGGTGATTTTGTTTTTGTGTCATGAAACAAAGTCTTTTAGGAATTCAGAAAATATGGCGGTACGAAGTTCGCCGGGTCAGCTAGTATTAAAATAAAATTATTACATTATTTAAATAGAGTATTAGATAACATTAAGCATTAAATGCATAACAGAATACGGTCTGGTGGTGCTGGGCGGACTTTAGTTACGACTTATTTATTGCATATACTTGTGTTTATGATATTTTTAATAATGTACATATAAAAAGAATATATAGAATGACTAGTGACTCCGACAGACGTTATCCTGCCCTAAAAAATAAATTTAGAACCCAATTGCAGCGCCATCTACCAGATCTGATTGTGAATCTAAACCATCCCGGAACCCACTTGAACACACACAAAAAAATCAAATTCGGTCCCACCGTTTACGAGGAGTTCAGTAACATACACACGAACAGAAGAATGTTATATATACAGATATCATATAGAAGCTCACCGACTCTATCGAGACCTATCAAAACGTTTAATAGAAGTTTCATGTGAACAAGTATATGGCCTGTATTTGGGCAGCGTATTAGCGTTGCCGTTCAGTGACCTGCGGCCAGACTTTTGGGTATGTTCCCCACTGTCAACGTTCTGTGATAAGTAATTTTGAAGTGAAACTTTTTAGAATCTTTGTGATTTGAAACTCGATGAAACGAAAAAGCGAAAAAAAGAAATAAACATATTGTTACGAGCTACAGGACTCGAATTAAAATAAATGCTGGAATTACTATAGAATTTATTAGAACTGTACAAACACGTATAAAATAAGTACAAATAAAACTGAATGCAACCAGTTCACACTGCACGATTCGATGCAATGCAACACGCGCAAAGTCCGTCGTCTATATCGCTAATCGAGAGTACTACAAACGTCTTACTCGTATCGTAGTCGTCACTTGACTGCTGCACTCCTCCATTCGGGCATTGTCTTATACTAACTATACAGTACAAAAAAAATAGGCCGCGAGCACTGAGTTTCCGAGAAATAGTAATTTGCACACCGGTTATCTATTCCTGCGAACGGCCAACATAGTCGAAAACAATAACAATAGGCTATTGTCTAATTGCAATTTTAAATACGGAGTAATAAAAAGAACTCCGTATGCGGGAGGGGCAATAAACACGATGCGCAACATTTCTTTGTCGTTATGTGACAATAGGTATGCAGGTGGCCCAACTTGTAACAATATAAATCTATAGTACTAAGCCTGCGACAGAATGAGATACGAGTTCTACATTGTGCACCATAGAATAGAGACTCAATCAGACAGATGATTAAAAATAAGTCCAAGTTGGACCGAAATAAAACTGCTAATAATATTTTTTACACTAAAACAGTGAAATTTGAAAGTGAAACTTAAGAAGTTTATTTTGAATTATAATATGTTGACGGATGTAGGCTAAAGGAATTATACTATATATTAATAAAAATTAGAGAAGAATTATATGAGTATCTTCTCTGAAGTTTCACTTCTACTGCCTGAAACTGCACACACACTTTTTAATTTTAATTTTTATATAATTATATAGTTTATTTTTATTGTTAAATTTATACGTTTCAATTGCTAGATAATACGGATATTATACTGTTATTTATTTATTTAGTATATAATAATTATCAATATTAATATGTAAATACAAATAATGTAGATTATACCAATTGTCATTGGTTAATAAGCAAAATACTTTTGGTACTTATGTACAACGTTTATGTAGAGCTATATGACTGTAATAACAACGAAACGCTCGGTACAATAAATGATATATGTATTTATAATTAATTCCGCATCAAAAACTTATTAGTGCATGGCCATTTAACCTAAAAATTCATAGACACTATTGTTGGTTCTGAATTTTAAAAAAAAAACATTACAATACATAAGTATGACACTGGGTCATTGCTAGAAATAATGTGAAATAAATTTGGTACGTACCTGGCAACCCACGCCCAAAGAACCATTCCGCAGAAGTGATAAATTCCCGCTGTTTTCGTGATTTGGCTATAAAACCATGAAAAGTGTTGGTTTGAATATCCCATAACTCAAAAACTACTCAAAGAATCTTGTTTAAGCAAAACGATTGTTTTGCGGTGTCAGTACAATATTATGTAGCACTATATACACTACTGTTGCTTATTAATCTATCTTTATATATATAAATTCTTCTGTGCGTGTGTATGTGACTAAACTCCTAAGCGGCTGGACAGTGTGTTCAGGTGGATTCGAGAAAGGTTTAGATTCACAATTGGACCCGGTAGGTGGCGCTGAAATCAGGTGCTAAAATTTATTTATTCAGGGCAGGACAACGTTTGCCGGGACAGCTAGTAATATTGTAAAATTCTAAGCGTGTCGTGTCCATACATTGAAACTATTTAAAAAAACAACTGGAATAGACTATATAAATGACAGAGAACACGATGTATTTTTTTTACATTTCTTGTTTGTTTGTTCAGGAATAATGTACAAAAGTACTGGGCGGATTTCAACGCGGTTTTCACTGATTGACAATTCTTAGACTTAAAATCTGCGCAAGTTTTTATCCCGGGAATTTTTCTGGAAACGATTTAAAATGGCCAAATTAAAAAATAACTCGATTTCCAAAGTGATTTTTTTCACTGATTTATCTCGGGAATGCTGCGGGAATTTTCCTGGGATTGGTTTGTTATTATCCTGATGCATAAAAATTATCTTATTCCGACACGGTTTTCACTAAAACGATGGCTCACATTATTTTTTAAATGCTGCGGTACTTTGTGTCCCGCGAGTCCCACGGGAATTTACCAAATCAAGCGTGGACGAGATCGCGGGCATATCCTAGTATATTGCAATTATATCATTTCTAGCTTAAGATTTTTCAATTATTACTCTTCTATTATTTTTACGTATATAAAATATCTGGAACTTTTTGCTAATATAAATTTAATATTAATGGTTTTTATAATTTCAGTTAAAATGAGTCCCAAATCACCGTCACTCACGAACGTTCCCAAAACACTGGCCCCGTTGCCGTGTGGATGGCAACGCTTATGCGTTCCCAAAATAAAAGCCAACGTCAAACGTCTATCAACCGTATTGATAGGTCTCGAGTTCTCGACAAAGAGGACCGTCTTCAGAACTTTTAATTTTCACATTCAATTAACCTATGACATAATTAGTCATTGTAATTATGTAGGTAGCAAATGTTATTGTGCGCTCTCACTGGGACAACTGTTGCTTCTTTATTCTATTTATACCACCTTTATTTACACAGTTCAACAATAAAGTATTCTATTAATTTTTGTTGGGACATATAAAGACAGACGGACAGACATGACCAAAACATCACCTTCTAAGTAACCCACTCGTCTCTAAGTAACCGTAAAAAATAAAGTCTAAGTAACCCTAAACATTACAATACACAAGTATGGTACGGGGTCATTGACAGAAATAAAGCCAAAAAAGCAATAAAAATATGTAAATATTAGTTATGTAGCTTAAACTCTCTAAAATTTAACGAGCATACATACACATATATATTAAAATCTTTTATTTCTGAAACGAAATGGAATGTAACTTTTAAAATGTACGTTCCACAACATAATGACATACATTATTATGACATCTTTAAGCGTTGAGCATTTCAAATCATAGGTAATAACTAGATATTCCCGCGATCTCGGCTTCTCAAAGTGAAGCCGGCTAAAGAATGCCGTTCTTAAAATAGGGTGCCGATCGCGCCGCAGTGGGTTACGAGAACTCAGTATTAAATCGAATTAATATGGATAAAGGAGGAATAGTTTTCAGTGGATTCATTACTATTAAACACAGACGCAAAAAAGTGTATATTAATTACACTAGGATATGCCCACGACTTTGTCTACGCTTGAGTGGAAATTCCCGCGGAATACCCGGTTATAAAATACTGCAGCCTTTAAAAAAGAATGTGAGGTATCGTTTTGGCGAAAACTGTGTCGAAATAAGCTAATTTTTACGCACCCGAACAACTACAAACATTTATATAAAATGTGCTATCGAACAGTGAAAAAATCACACTGGTCTTCATTTTTTTAATTCTGGCCATTTTAAATCATTACCAGAAAAATTCCCGCGGGATTCCTAGTAGTTCAGATTTTAAGTCTAAGAATTTGCTGCCGATCAGCGAAAACCGCATCGAAATCGGCCCAATAGTTTTACGTGAATCCCGAACAAACAGACAAGAAATCTAAAAAAAATTGTATCGTGTTCTCCACCGTTTATATGTATAGTCTATTCCAGTTGTTTTTATTGAGTTTCAATATACAAACACGGCGTGTTTTAATTTTTATAATATAACTAACATCTGCCCGCGACTTCGTCCACATGGAATAATTTTAAAAAAGTAAGTTAAATAAAACCCCCCCGATATTGAAACATTCTTCATTGGTGCTTTGCTCCTATCGGTCGATAAATGGGCTATCTAACACTGAAAGAATTTTTCAAATCAGACCAGTAGTTCCTGAGATTAGCGTGTTCAAGCAAACAAACTCTTCAGCTTTATATGTTAGTATAAGATAAGGTAAGTCTACGCACATAAGTTTGTAAAAAAATGCTTCACTTAGTTTAACACTTTTGGTCACGTAGGCTCCATCTATACTTCTATTTCGACTGAGCGCGACAGACTGATTTTATACCTTTTACTTATAGTAGTACCAGAAGAACTTCATTCGCGTTGCAATGACGTGTTTGTTAGTAAATTGCAAGGGTGGCATAAAAAAAATGCGGTTCTGCGCCCTGTTCTCGAATAGATTCGTCATACTCTTTCCAAGCATTTATTTTACTTCGGGCAGCTCGATGACCGTCCTAATACGTTACCAACTCGATTTGTAATAAAAATCGACTTCATTTATAAATAACTTTTAATTAATTTAAGTTATCTAGATATTTTCACTAAAAATACTATATAGTATAATAAACCCATAATAAATAAACCCATATTTCAATTAATATATTTTATATATATTACATAAGCAATTTAAAACGGCACTTTTAATAATTGCGGTATTATTTTTCTTTAAAGTAGAACATTTTTTATTTTTAGTGTCGATGGTTTGATAGTCTGTGCGTAACATGACACACAGAACATCACTATTAAGTCACCCACAACAATGAAGTACGACAATTATGTCATTTGTTTCATGTGGTTTTACTGTCAAGAAATATGTAACTTGATAGACGTGCAAACGACAAAAGTAAAATAAACGCTTGGAAACAATATAATCTCACGAACATGACGTCATTTATCGTCATTTAGCTTGAGGTTCATTTAAATCCGTTCAATAGTTTTCCTGTACTAAAACATCAAAAAATATTTTCTAATTTTTTTTTATTAAATATTTTTCTAATTATGTTACTTCGTTTTAAAACTTGACTAGCATGACCACCCCTAGAGATTTATTATGGTAATATTTCGGTAGATGTAGATTTATGTATTTGTTTGTGTTTATTTTTATTCATGCAACATAAAATCTGTGCCATATAAAATATCATAATTTCTCTATTTAAAATCACATAATACCACATATATCTTTTTTTTAATCCATATATCGCTACCGACCCGTATATATCTTATTCTAAAATCTCGTGTATTATGTAATCTCACATCTTTTACTAAAATAATTGTATATGGCAATGAAGAAAATATAGAAAATTAAAACAGCAAATGTGTTATTATTATACCCCAATAAGAATAAAAAGTGTCTCCCTAATATATTTTATGTTACGAAGACACTTTTTATCATAATTTAATTATCAAACAATGAAAAAAGGGATTTTTTGAATTATTATTATCTCACAGTTGTAGCAAAACATTTTCATACAGAAAAATAACCTAAAAACTTTTGTGTTTTTTAAATATCTCTACAATAGTGGCGTCAATATGAACATAATTTTTAGATATCTAATACCAATAAGTTTAAAAAACTCAATTTTTATTGTAATTTTTTATGTCCATCTGGGCCTAATACACTATGGAGTATGGGCTTTCCCCTTTAAATCTGTACAGTTATATTAGTGTCGAAAAGTTTATAAATAAATGTATTATATTAACAGTAGGACTATAGATAAAAAAATTGTCCCAAACCACTATCACTAGGACCATTCCCAAATACCTGGCAGCGTTACAGGGTTGAATAGCAATGATTATCTCTTGCTTCCCATACCTGATTACGCTGACGCCTGCTCTAGCTATTTAACCTTAGAACAGCTGAACAAGTTTGAGCGGCTTCAGAAATTTTGTATATCATATATGTTTGATGAGTGGATCCCAAAAAATCGATCACAACGTGTTTCGTTTATTTTTTCTAAAACTATCCAAGTATTTGCGTAACTAAAAAATAAAAATGTATTTTTTAACAAAAGACGAGACTAACTTCAACAATAACTGAAAATACAAAATAAAAATTTTTATACAACATTTTGAAATCAGTGCCAAGTAAAACATAAATAAATAAATAAATGTGTGTGTATGTGTGTGTGCAGTTCACACGCATTAGAAGTGTTAATTCAGAGAATATACTCACACGTAATTCTTCTCTAACTTTTATTAATATAAATATAATTCCTTTAGCCTACATTCGTCAACATATTATAATTTAAAATTAATTTCTTAAGTATCTCTTTCAATTTTTCACTGTTTTAGCCTAAAAAATATTATAATCACTTGTATTTCGGTCCAAATTGGACCTATGTTTAATCATCTGTCTTTTGGACTCTCTACTCTGCGCTGCACAATGTAAAACTCGTATCTCATTCTCTCCGCAGGCTTAGTCCTGTAGATTATGTGTTTATCTTTTTAAATGCCGCTTTGTCATTTCATCGAGTTTCAAATCACAGCGATGCTAAAGAAGTTTCACTTCAACAATAACAAATTTGCAAAATACAGTAATTTTTATGTTTTTCTTTGCATCGACTTCAAGATGTTATAGAAAATATTGATTATTTGCTTTATATTTTGAAGTCGGTTTATTTCTTGTTAAAAAAAACGTAATATTTTGCAGGTAAGACGATAGTATGATAAATTAGCTCACGCTTTTTTTATGTAAAGTTAAAATGTATTGTGTAAGCCGCGCGCAGTTTTGCCGATGACTATTTACTATTATTGTATTGTATACATACATAATATCACGCCTGTTTCCCATGGGGGTAGGCAGAGACTATGTATCTCCACTTGCGACGATCCTAACAAACAACTTTCGCTTCACCTTCTTTCATTAAGGCTGCATGTTTACCAGAGACGGAAAGCATGAAATGGATATTGAAATGAGAGTTATGGTAGGTAATAAGGTGAATGGAGCGCTAAACTCTTTTATGAACAGCCAGAAAGTGTCTTTAAAGGCACGCTTGGCTGTCCATAAAGGGGTGTTGGTACCAACCCTAATGTATGGCAGTGAAAGTTGGGTATGGCAGAAGAAGCATGAAAGTAGTATAAACGCAGTTGAAATGAGAGCTTTGAGAAATATATGTGCGGTTAGCTTGAATGATATGACAAGGAACAGTGTGATAAGGGAACGTTGTGGATTGAAAGAAGATGTAATAACAAGAGATGAAAAAGGAATGTTAAAGTGGTTTGGACATGTAGAGAGAATGGATAAAAGTAGAATCACAAAACAGGTGTATGACAGTATTGTGAATGGTAGGGTTGTTGCCGGTAGACCGAGACGAACACACCATGACCAAATATCAGAAGTGTTAAAGAGAGGTCAGGTAAAAAGCATTTCAAATAAACGTGCATGTATGATTCAGGTTGTATTATATTACTTACGTAAATATACTTATGTAAAGTATATACAATAATAAATTAAAAGAATACATTTATTGCAACAACTATTTATGTAACCTTTTTTGCCAATCCTATAGACCATCGATTTAGTTAGTAACTTTTTGTTTGTGTTGTCTGCATATTCGCAAAAACGCGTATAAATTACCGACCAAAATTCAATGTCTAAAATTGCACTTAGGCACCTGTTCTTTCTAACTTTGAAATTGGCAAAATAAAAGCCGAAGGCGTTGGAGCCATAATTTAAAAAAAAAGACCATCGACGCGCGACATCATGAAGCTATCGGCAAATCTTCCGCGCACGGATAGTAGTAACATCTGTGAATAGTCAATCGTATTTCATAAGAAATTTGTATTTCTTATGAAATACGATTGATTCAGTTGTTCCCAGAATATAGATCTAAATTGTTTCAACCGTTGTAGAGGTTAGATAGTATAAACAAATGCATACATAAAGATAATTACGTTTACACCCATTGCGTTTCCTGTCAGTCTTACATTGTAAAAAGAAAAAAACAATAAACTTTATTACACTATGTGTAACACCATATTTTAATGTAAAATTATAGTGTTGAATGGCCAAGTGAAGCAAGCAATTTTAATATCTATTGACTACATCTTAAAATTTAATTTTAAGTAAACAAACATGTCTTAGATTCGTGTGTAGGGGACCTTCTACGTACATTACGTAAAAAATAGGAGCAAAACAATAGTAGAAAGTGCCCATTTGGTTTGTCGTAACATGTCTGACCACTGTATGAGATTTTGAAGATTATTATGATTAGCGGAGGCACGAATTTTTGGATACCATTTGGTATCATGCACTGGCTAGATATGCGAAGCTATTTTTGGAAAAGAAGACAGTAAAATTATTTTTCACTAGTGGTCGCCTAGTGGTCGAAATTCGACCATAATTCATTTAAATTATAAGTTTGAACATTATTAAGGTTCTGTTGTCAAAGACTATACTTCTATAATCACAGATTTCGGCAAAGCTACGCTGTTAATTTGACTTTAACAATAAACAGAAGAGTATATGTGCGTGTGTGTGTCAAATAATTGGTAGTGTGTGTAATGCTTTTTATGCATAACTTTGAAAAAATATTACCATTCTGCACTCCTGCACATATAAACGATAAGTGTGCGAAATTTCATACTCCTGCGTCCGCGCAATTTTCGTAAAAAGGGATACAAAGTTTTGCTTCACGTATTAATATATAGATTATCCATGTAATGCTCCACCTGCTTTAGTGTTAGTATCATGTCCTAGGTACACCTGGGATAATGTTTGTGTTATTGACAGTGGTACGCAGATGTAGCCAAGGCTTTAAGGCGTTATTTAAGATGCGACATTGTAATTAATTGTTAATGACGCTAAACATTGACAGGTAACATATGTGTATACGCTAATCGTTGACGGATTCCTTTTTAACGCTGTAAACAGTCGCTAACACTAAAGCAGGTGGAGCAGGGACGTTATAAGTATGTCGTTACATTGTGCTAACTAATCTTTTAAAGGTACGAAGTTTGAAGCGAAGACAAATCTATACTAATATATAAAGCTGAAGAGTTTGTTTGTTTGTTTTCTTGAACGTGCTAATCTCAGGAACTACTGGTCTGGTTTGAAAAATTCTTTCAGTTTTAGTTTGCCCATTTATCTAGGAAGGCTATAGGCTATATATCATCACGCTAAGATCAATAGGAGCGGAGCACTAATGAAGAATCTTTCAAAATCGGGAGGTTTTTTTTTCTTTTGAGAGCTTCCGCTGCGTAAACGGTTAAAATTTTGCAAAAATCATGCGTGACAGAATTGATCACCTTTAGAGTTCTAAAAAAAAGTCCGCGACAGCATATGTCTATCTTTTAAGGTTGATATATAACCTTTTTTATGCTAACCAAATTTGTTCTAAAATAATGCATTATTTGCGAAGGTGTTTTTATAAACATGATATTAATCCTTATCCAAATATATACGTTATTCATAACATGTAAAATTGCCATTTACATCATTCGATTTCAATGAATATCTTAGGAGATATCGCAGTTTTAAAATAACATCGCAGCAAAATAATGATTAAGTACTGCGAGCGTATTTATGATGTGCAAGACCGGCGGGCAGTCATGAGGGGGAAGGGCGGTGGGGCACCTACGTAAACAAAGTCGCGGGCTGAAGTTAGCGTTAGCCCAAAGTAACTATTCCACGCGGACGAAGTCGCGGGCAGAAGCTAGTAGTGTATATATATCTTTAATAACATCTAAGAACATGGTCAGGAAATTCTATCTGCAATATAATGATATGTAATTTTATATAATTAGTATTATATTGCATATAATTATATATTTATTATGTTTAAATAGTTGCATTTTATCACTATGTCTTGAATATGTATATAACTTATGTGTATATTTGTATATATAGTATAGTTATATATTTATTATTAAAATGTAAGTAATCGTACAATAATTATGTATACCACCATCGCCATTCCTAATCAGCAATATTCCTGCCTTTTAGCGATAAGGCCGCCCTTTGTACACAATTAGAATAATACTAGTTCGTAAGTTTTGTGTAATGGTGTACAATAAAGTGTTATCTATCTATCTATATATAGTTTGACATTAGTAACTATCGTTGAATTTGCAATATAACATTGTAAAATAAAACACGAATATTTATCTTTTCATAAACTTATATCTTAACATTAATAAATCAGAGCTTCCAAAGGTATTGCCAATGATTTTTAATAGACACGTCGCGGTCGCCTTTCTCGGTTGTATACTTAAAAGTTTACTTGAACGATATTTTTACATATTTGTATAACAAATATGTATATTATTTTGAAAACGTTATCTGTGTCTGCGTCCGTTAGTATTATGCTTCAGGTTAAGGCCAACATTAATTATTATTGCTTAAATCTTATTATTACTACTATTTATTTAGGTCTAAACTAGCACAATCCGTGAAAAAAGTTTAATTAAAATTTATATATGGAGCATGGCTTTATACGGGTGTGAAGCATGGACAATGGCACAAAGAGATCGCGATAGATTAGGAGCATTTGAAATGTGTTGTTCGAGACGCATGGAAAGAAAAAAGACTAATAAAGAAGTACTGGTTATGGTAAAGGAGAAGCGCACAATTTTAAAAACTCTGGAGGAAAGAAGGGAGACACACGGGGAAGACACGTCACCTTCTTATGTACGTTAATCGAAATAAAAGAAAAAGTGGGTGTCGTGTCATACACAGAAGTAAAACAACTGGCCCATAATAGAGAAGATTGAAGGAGGCTCCACCGCCAAGAGCATAGCTCTTAAATGATACATAGATAGAAATCTTAAATGATATATTAAATTTTACAAGTAGGAATACCTACTTGTAAATTATTTTTTTAATAAATGTATCCTAATAAATTACATACATCCATCACAAAATTACATGCACAATGTACTTTTGGATTTTTATATTAACGAGAAAGTAAGAATAAATCTAGGAGATAAGACTTAGGTTCTAGGGGTGGCAGTGTTAAAGACATAAAGCACGAAGCTGTTGCACACATAACTTAGCCAATACGTTTATGTTGCTGTTCGCTGTTCTTTTACAACCTAAGCAACTCGTGTAGTGAGTATTCCCTATAGTCCCATACCTTATTTCTGATTGATTTCAACTTGAGGTATTCCTCGTCTTTCATAAGAAAATAATATGTGGTTTTAGACTGGTGCTTATGCGAGATTGGTAGAAAATAGAATAGAATAGATAACACTTTATTGCTCACCGAATATACAATTATAAAAATGCAGGGTTACAATATCGTCATGATAGGCATATGGTACAAACGATCAGTCTCATCCCCCCAAATTCCATGGTTTTCTGAAGGAAAATTCAACAGGCCACTATATAAAGCTACTAAATAGTCCATTCTTGGTATTGAGACAACATAGCTCCTATCTAAGAGCAAAATTGGTAATGTGGTTTTTCCGCGAAAGCGTAGCACACAGACAGAGGTACTTAGTACGGATTTTAAATACTCGGTATTTAGTTTTAATTGCTTTTAAAACACACGAAGTGATTACCCGTAAATAACAAAGACAGAAGCAAACTTTCACATTTATACATGTGTTAGTACAGATTAGAGTAAAATGGATATGTTATTCGAAACACTTTAATTACAATTTAAAACAAATGTTAACAATGCAGTCTTGGCACCGAGACCTAATTACCCACCTTTCACTTAGAATGTGAAAGTTGTACCCGGAGTCTAGATCTTGGAGCAGGTTTAAGGTAGGATCCTTGTGCCCTATAGAGACCTACTTTCAAGTGAATGGAGTTGGTTTTGTTGATGTAAAATTGATATTTAAATATCTGTTTACAATTTTTAATGGCATGGTAGCTTAGTGGTTTACCCACTCGCGACCCAAGTCGTGGACGACGTCCAAAGGACGTGGATTCAAATTCCCATGCCGGAAATGCATGTGCACAACTTAGGCAGTTTTTGTGACTAAACGTTCATATTGTAATTATTACCATGTGCAGGTGGTGATGGAACACATCGTGATAAAACCTATCCCTTGAGAAAAGCTATGTGTCAAACCCGCCAAACCGCCTTGGACAAACATGGCGAGTATACTGTTCCCCTACACATTAAATAAATAAACAATCTGCAGACTAACACACACATTTTATATTCCCAAGCTAAGCAAGTGACGCTTATATTATGGGTATGGGTAATACACAAGGGATCACTCTGGAGCCGATCCCAGACACCCAGACCATAGTAAATAACAGAAAGTTCGTTTACGAAATTTACCATGCCAGGAATCGAACCCGGACCCTCTGCGTTGTACTGAGATCGGCCGGCAACGGCTTAGCCCGCTCAACCACAACCCTAGCCCAGCAGTGGAACGTTTATGGGCTGTTATTATTTTGCAAGTACGTATTGGATTAAGTACAATAACATCTTTCAACGTGTTGTATTTACATGCGCAAGAAAAAACAACGGAAGTCCACATATACATTTTTGTTATTGAATTTGTTCAACGGGCAGGCAGACGGCCCAACTGATGGAAAGCGGTGATTGCCGCCTATGAACATTTGTAACACCAAAGGTGCTGCCCTCCTCTAAAGGGAGACTGGAACCTGGCCACTAATGCCGAAACACAAATCGAGGTTGTTATGGCGACATACTCTAGACCAGGGGTGGTAGCCATTCAGACCGGGAAATACCCTACCACCTGGCTGTGGGTCATTTGGTTGTCTTTTACGACAGGCCGCCCGGCAGCAGGAAATGTATTTTTTCTCCGTTCCTGTATGGATATAGCACATAGTACGTATTATTAAGTGTTACAAGATGTCCACCACAGTAGTCATGAGAACCATAGTGTATATTAATATGACATAGACAATCGTCATAGATAATATTTTTAGTCTATTTATCAGATGATTCGATTTATAATTAAATTACCATTTTCTACCGGTTAGTTAATTTTATAAGCCCACTAAATTATAATCTAGATAATTTAGTGCATCAGTAACTAATTATTATAATTGTTTTTATGCTCCTGGCAACACTATGATGTAATTGCTATTTTTAGCAATGATGCAATGTTATGGTTTTGTAGGGTAGCATTTTCGTATAAAAGGCGTAGTGGCGTGTAGGCGGTGTTCATTGCTTACTGTGCTGTGTGAATATTCACATCAAAGGCTGAACAATAAAGGGGAAACCCAGTCCAAATAGTTAATATTTGGTATATTTGGTACTTTTTTACCCAAATCTCTGCTTGCATTTTACATAGGTCTTATTTTGTCCAACTTTCGAACAGAAGATATCTAGCGAATTGATGAGCGCACCGCCGTAGCAAATATTATTAATAAAATACCGCTATTTTTTAATTCAACTAATCGAATATCTAGCAGACTATATGGATATGTGTGCTAAATTACGACATAGCGGCTAAACCCAAACGGGTAGATTAAACGACTTTACGTCCATGGTTGAAACACGATTAACATAAATGGCAAACAAAACATTAAAATTTCTACAACAGCGACATTTTATAACATATCGTTTTCACTGTGAAGCCTTTTAAAGAGTCGACATTATTCCCATATCGGATTATGAGTACAAGAAATCAAATAACTTTCTCACATTTTACTTTTAATTTTGAGTTGATTTTTGAGTAGTTGTTTAAAATAATACTAGTGGAAAGTATTTTATAAGCCATAAAACATTTTGTTTCAGAATTTCCCATAACTTGACTGGTATGGTGGAATTAGGAGGGATGAAAGTCACGTGACAAAAATAATATTAAACTGGAATGTTTACATGTGTACCCGTTAACAAATGTAAAGGTAGACCAAAAAAGAGACGGATGGATTGTGTGTAGGTGCCAAAGGATGTATAGTCAAGGTGGCGAAGTCCGTCAGTGGGGGAACTCCATACACTTCTCATTATTTCCGTGTTTGAATAGTTACGACGACAACAAATCAGTCGTGAACCTAAGACTTCATTCAATTCTGTCTTCGAATTGTAGTTGGCAGTAAATTCCGTTCAAAAAAGTTAAAATACGAGGCGATGTATGAACTTACCCCACTGACGGACTTCGCCACCTTGACTATATATCAAAATAAAAATAGTAAGTTCTAAGATTTTGGGAAAATTCACGTCGGCAGAACTCAAAACTGTTTTCAATGGAATTTTTATCAATATCAGTTTTCTGGTTGTATCACACTTTATTACAGTTCTGTATTTTAAAACTATAAAAAATTGTCACCACCGTAAAACCATTCATTGCGTGTGGATCGATAATCGATTCACACGTACTTATTCTATTCTTTCAAGCATTGCATTTGAAATATAGATATAACAAATGAAATGATATTTCTCAGAACAATTCCTTACTAACAATTAGAGTGAAATGTAACTTGTCCGTTACCGTTCAAGTTATTGGAGCGCGCAGACGAAATTGGCCGGAAAATTATGAGTTATGGATATCGACGTGTAACGTTTTATCAACCTTCACCCATGCCCATTATCGTGGTTGTTTTCTCTTTTTGTTTCAAGCAACAAAAAAAGTAATAAGCGTTATGGAATTTGGAGGAAGACTTCAATTTATTTTCAAGAAATCTTAAAGCTCTGGCGTCAAAGGAATTTTGCGTCAGACTGCCATGTCAATACTTATCTATACTCTATACAGATAAATAACTTTGAAGTGCCGTGAAATATGGCAACTTAACCAACGGTTGACAATTGTGCCATTATAGGTCTTCGACTTTCATTTACATGATTACAATTACCTTTAACAATATTACAATTACCTCTAACAAAATTACTTTTTTGAGCATGTAATGTCCCTCAAAAAGACATTTTGTGAGAGGCAATAGCAATATTGCAAACGAAAACGTATAACGGCAAAATTGACAACCATTGGTTAAGTTGCCAGATTTTACGGTGTCGGTTTGTAATATCAAAATATAAACGTAAAAAAATTCAGGGGGGATAATTCGGACCAGGCAATTTCGAAAATGCAATTTTTAGAATTTTTGTCTATGTGGATGTTCCGGTTAATTTCTGAAATGGTTGGACCGATTTTGACGGAACTTTCACTGGCAGATAGCTGATGTTATAAGGAGTAACTTGGGCTACTTTTAAAATTAGAATTCCGCGAAAAAACATCCACGCGGACGATGTCACGGGCACAGCTAGTCTTAGAATATAATTTAATAATCTCTAATATACCTACATAATATGTATACACAAAATAAGTGGAAGTGGTTTAAACTAAGCAATCTTTGGATGGCAGAAATTGTAGTAAAATGTGTAAGTGGATAAAAAATATAACAAACAAACGAGAACAATAAACAAGTTATCATAAAATTTACAAACTATAAAGTAATATTACGTACAATGCATAATATTAAAGCACATTTAATATTACTTACATACACACACAACGTGAACTTAAATATAGAAGATATTTTATTTTATTTTGTTTTATTTGGAGGGCTAACAGCTATCATTAACAATAACTAGAAATAAACTAAATTAAGAAAAGCTAATAATAAGCCTCCACAGATAACAGTAAAATAAAAAAATAAAAAAAGGAAATTAAACAAAGAAACAAAAAAAAAAAATGTGCATTGGTAGGTACTTAAACTGATAAATCCGAGTTTGAATAGAACTTGACCAACTTCGCGCTAAACAATGCTACACTATTCGTAAATAAGTCTAAGTCTATATCTTCCAACTTACTTAATTAGAGAATATTAGAGAAATATGTGTAGCAATTGTCATCAGACAATTGCTATACACGACGACACAGACACGTCGCGTCGGCCGCATCCAGTTTACCAAATACACCGACACCTAATTCAGCGGCGGAAATCACTAAATCGCTTAAGCACCTCAAATATTTTGTTTGTGGTGTTTGCTGTCGAGACGCTGTTGGGAAACTGTGGAAGCTTGAAACCCTATGACCCTCTATAATGAGCTTTCAAAACGCATAATAGACGCTTAGGTGATGAAAAGGCTGGTGCCTTTCTCAGTAAGGCCATTCGTCAAGCTAAAGTATCTACTGAGCTTGATGAATGGCCTTCTGCTGGTCAGGCTAGCTAGCCTTCTGAGCACTTTACCTAAGTATACTTATAAAAAATAGATGACGATGACCTAGCCACAGTATTCAACTATAGTATTAAGGGATTATTCTTCTACTAAGTCGTGAGGTCGAGGTGAGTCGTAAGATTTTGATGGCCGTGAACAGTTGTTCTTTTCCACCGAGATTGGTTTTAAGCACGGTGGACGGCCGAGTATGATTTTATGTAGCAAGTATTATCGGTAGAACATAATATAACTGATATTAATTAAATAGATTTGATTAAATAGGTTTGATTAAATTCTATTTGTATTATAAATACAAATATCTTTATTAAACCTTTAAGAAAAAAAGCCTTTAAGAAAAAATGTACAAAAATAATTAAGTGAAGAATGAAACACATTTTAGAGGCTAAAAACACTGTACAAGATATTAAGTTGTCTCAGACTGTCAAACTAGGTATAATTTACCCGTAAAATGAGTCAATCAGAGGTTCCTCACGCCAATTGCCAGTGTTAAAATTTAAGATCTTCATGTAGTGTGTATGTGGTCATGATCATATAGATACATATATATTAGGATGTGTGTGTGCGTGTGTGTGTCTGTAGAGAAGGAGATAAGAAAGAAGAAAGTAAGATAAAAGTTTTAAGTTTATTAAGTTACTTAAGAAGCACTTCAGTAGCATCATTGTTGCGGTGGCGCTGGGCTTAGTGATAAGCAAACTGTTTCAAAGTAAGAAAAAAGGAGATTGGGACAATTTTGAAGGGTAGTGGAAAGAAGGACACGCACGTACCTGATTAATGGGCATGAAATGCAGCTGCTCCTCTTCTCCACAGTGCATTTCACTGGTCATCATTGTACTTGATATATCGTTTATTAATGTAATGTATTTGATTATTAATTGATACGGCGAAGCGGTGAGGTTTCAATTATTTATAGTATTTATATTAATTTATTAAAGATGTTCATATTATATTTGGCGATTAAGTGGTGCGGGCGCGGATCAATAATAATTATAATTTTTTTATAATATATATTTACAACTAGCTTCTGCCCGCGACTTCGTCCGCGTGGAAAGTTTTTTGAACTATCCCACGGGAACTCTTTAATTTTTTGGGATCAAAGTATTCTATATGTTGAGCAGGGATATAAGCTACCACCATACAAAATTTCAAATAAATCGGGCCAGTCGTTTCGGAGATTAGCCGGTACAAACAGACAGACAAACAGAGAAACATAAAATTTAAAAAAAGGTATTAGTTCTATTTCACTACTTACATCCCTCTGACTCGGTTTTAGCATTTATTTTTCATTTTACAGAAATTCGACCTCTACAGTTTTATTATATGTATATAGATAGAAGGTTTTTTTTTATTTGTTGATGAAATGACAATGAATGACTGACATGCGTGCGAAAGGGGGACGCGCCGTCAGATTTAAATATGTTAGAAGAAAAGATCGTATAGGCCGAAAGGAGGTTTATATGGCGGTACCAATCATAGTTAGCGAGAGGAAAAGTTTATAGACCTTGTTCTTTACTTTATATCTTGTGAGTGAATAAATTTCTTTCTTTATGAAAGAAACAAAACTTTATTAATAAATATAAATGCACTAGAATATGTTTTTTTGATTTTGTTTCTACTGTACTGTTTTCGTTAGCATTGATTTAACACAAATGTTTTGCAACACTTTTGATTTAACCATCATAGAATCTTTACGCAAAGTTTAATTGTTGTTAAATTAATGTAGCGTGAATGAGTAAATCCGTAATTATACAGTAATTAGATAATATTGTTACAAAAATATATTACCATTGAGTCATAACTGCTTTCTCTAACTGTATAACATATTTGCATTTTTTTTAAATAAGTCGTTAGACTATTACATATTTTAATTTCAAAAATAACATAAGTATGCATTTAGCACGTTATTGTCGTCACTTTTTTTATTTTTTTTATTACTGGAGTTCAGCAGACAGGCAGACGGCCCACTTGATGGAAAGCGGTTACCATCGCCTATGGACATTTGCAACATCAAAGGTACTACAAATGCGCTGCTGCTCTCTTAGGGGAGACTGGAACTTGGTCACTAATTCCGGAACACAACTCAAGGTTGTTATGGCGACATACTATAGACCAGGAGTGGTAGCCATCCAGTCGGGCAAATGCCCTACCACCTGGCTGTGGGTTGTTTAGTCGCCTCTTACGACAGGCCGCCCGGCCGTCCGGCCGCAGGAAATTGTATTCTTTCCCTGTTCTACTACTACTATCACTATCTTGGAGTAATTCCCTGTATCATATATGACTTCAAAGTCTTGGTCTACTAATATACCTATCTATATGTAATTGCTGGCTATTCATTCTTTTGTTTGTGGCTGATGGCCCGCCCAATTTCATATTCAGGGGCTGGATGAGAAAATAAGAGTGCATGAATCCAAAACGCAATCTGGAAACTATTATGTATACTATGCCTCATTTTTGTCCGTGTAGAAGTTTGTCTTGAATAGTTTCCGAAACGGCTCAACGGGTTTCAATGACAATTTAAGGAATTGAAACAGCAATTTTTAAAATTTACGCATATGTAATTATTTCCATATCTTTCAGAGTAAGTATGTAATTTCTATACGAATAAAACGGAGGCAACAGCTAGTTAGAAATACTTTGATTCAACTATAAAAACGCCCCTTTGGCAGAATTAACATTGGCATTGGCAGATGAAAGTTACAAAAATATATGAAATATTTACAAAACTCTCAACTTTTTATCAGGCCATAATAATGCTAACAACGTAAACCAACAGAGTAAACTTTACTTAAACTTACCACTTGTTAAATAGGAAACATAAATAGAGAATGAAGTAAGGTAACTAGTTTTGTTAGCCAAGTGTTAAGGTAATTTATCACACGTACTTTCGTCATAATGTCATATGCCGACCACACATACAATTGAGCAAGCTTCTTCAAGTATGTGATAATTTCATCTTATACACAAAGTGCTTTTGGATATAAAAGAGGCATTCGAAAAGGTGTCACACAAAAACTACTCTGCAAAATTATAAACTCGCATTCCACATTTTTTTTCTTCAAATTCCAAAAATTATGAAGACTTAGAAAACTTTCAAAGTAAAAATTAAGATGCCAATAAATGAAAAATAAAATTACAATATTATTTTTAATTTTATAAACTTAAAAAGGGGTTCAACAGGGATCTGTTCTGGGGCCACTGCATTACCTCCTGAAAGACAATGATTTTATGAATGATTCAGCTTACGTTATTTAATTTGTCAAGACCTAGTCTTTGATCTTTAGGTATCAATTACAATTTCAGGAACGATAAACCCCATTTTAACTCATAATAAATTAAGACATCATACTTGTCCAATGCAAATCGGTGAGGCACAACTCTAGTGTGTAAATGTGCGTATTAATGACAATTATTTTCTTCATCCTGACAGTTGTAAAATAGAGATGTGCAAATGGTTGTAATCACTATGTTATGATGAAATTGAACAAATTCAACATACTTCTTAAAAGGATGTTAAACGGTGCGTAATTAATATAGAAACGTGAAATTGTTTCACAACAGCCTTCAGTATGGTGAACTAATCTTACATTATAAGGTTCTAAAAACATTTATATAAAATTGAAAGTAAGAGGCTGTCGATCGTATTTATTGATTTCAGTAATATGGTTGTCCTTCTTCAATTTGCACTTAAAAATCACATTTAGCGACGATGTCTTTTAATATATGTTGATGTTTTTGCACTTGTACATACATTTCCTAATCATTTCGAAATATTTTAAGAAACAAATATTGCAAATTTTATTGATATGTTACATAATAGGATACATTGAAAGATTTATTATTAAAAGCAGAATCAATGATTTTAGATTGTGTGTCTTATGCTACCTCCTATGCGTTAAACTAATCAGTAAGGATCATTCTTAAATACTTCTTATAATAAAGCCATTAGAGATTCGATGTTAAGTTCCGATAAACATTCAAATATTACAAAAGTATAATTAGATACTTGATCTTATTGTTATTTTGTTTTAATAAGTTAGAATGTAATAGAAATATCAATGACATTTATAATTAACGTAATAATATAAAGGTAAAAGTTTGTATGGATATTAGTTGCCCACTTACGCCAGAACGTCGAATGAAACTTGGCACAGAGATAGATTATAGTCTGGGATAGCACATACGCTACTTTGTATCCCGGAAAAATGTACGATTCTCATGAGATAACTCTGTCTAAGAAAACATTAACGCAAACGAAACCGAGGGCAAAAGGTGGTGATTAATAAAATAAAAAGATTTTTAAAAATAATATCCTAGTTTGAGTTGTTATTAACAGTAATAAGTTGCTCTATAAAACTTTTTTTACGCAATCACCATGTTTTTAGGTATTCACAAACTGAACACTGGAAACTCAATGTCAAATATGTTTACTTTATACATTACGTGAATTCCATATGTATGACGATTGGGAAAGTGGTAACCCACACGCGGTTGAGACACCACGTTTATGAGCGCCAGTTTTTTTTTTTTACCATCTTGCAATTACATATAGGGCGTGATTTATGGTTGAGTTGATGTTAATAAATTGAAAACGTATGTGGTTGAGTAGTCTAAGTCTCGGGTTCAATTTCTAGCATGACAAATTTTGTCATCCACCTTTCCGTTATTTACTATGATCTGGTTTTTTGGGATCGATCTCAGAGTTATCTTTTTTATTTTTTTGCATGAGTTCAGCAGACAAGCAGACGGCCCACCTGATGAAAAGCGATTACCATCGCCTATAATCATTTGTGACAGCGACAGCGACTACCAATGTACTGCCGGACTCGAAAGGGAGACTGAAAGAAGAAGAAGAAAGATACAAAAGTCTTACATGATAATATATCTAACAATTAAATGTGGTGTCATAAAAAGGCTCTTGCTCAGCATAATGCTAGTTTCACAATCAGCGCTGATCTTCCGCAAGTACCTCTAAGTGATGCCACGGCTTAGCTCCACAAAGTAAATTAAAGACAATAAACATTAGTTAAAAAAATATGCAATTGTAGTGTATATAAATATTGTTATAAAATAACGGATAGAAGTGACGAATAACACAGAAATACTAAATTCGTAATGGTTTGTTGTAGCGGGCTAATCAACATATTATAATATACTATAAAATACTTGGGTCGTATTTAAGGTCTCTCTGGCGAATTTGGTGGTAAAATAAGAATTTTTAAGTTAGTTCGGAACCCAAAGACAAACTGTAGGTTCCTTATCGGCGGCGGTATGTTATTCCAGCACTTCGATGCAGCGTAACGAAAACTCCCCCTGAAGGCAGCCGAATAATGCTGCTGAGTAGCGAGCTGCACCGAGCCTTGCCTACAACCGAGTGACCTTCTTGCTGACATCCACGAAAGCTTTTCGTAGATATATAAAGGTGTTTTATTATTTATAACACCAAAAAGCAAGCAAGCTAAATGTAATTTTTGACGATGTATCATTTTCAAAATAGAACGCTTGTTTAGGAATGGTGTAACGTGACCACTCAATGGAACTTTGAAACAAAACCGTACACAAGCATTCTGTACTCTTTGAATGAGACACTTAGTTTTAGCAAGAAGCCAAGGACCAAAATTTACATCTGCATCATTTAGATACGTTAACTTAGCAATATGTTTCTCAAACTTTAAATCGCAATCTACGTACAACCCTAAGTTCCGAGCTACGTAAACTTGTTCTACTAGTTCACCCATGAACATTGCTTTTGCTGATAGGTGAAGAATAGTGAGTTGATGTTTGGAACCAAAAAGACTGGAACCTGGCGACAAATGCCGAAACACAACTCAAGGTTGTAATGGAGGCATACTCTCAACCAGGAATGGTAGCCACCCAGACGGATAAATACTCTACCACCTGGCTGTGAGTTGTTTTGTTGTCTGTTGCCTCTTACAACAGGCCACCCGGCCGCAGGAAATTATTTTCTTTCTCCGTTCGTCTACGTACACTGTAGGATAGGATCTATTGTATGTATATCACATATAATACAAGCGCGACTTGTTTAGCTTTTGCATATTATATACGTGTCTGTCTTCCCATATTGTTATTGTCTGTTGTTTTTTTTTAACATATATTTTAAAATCGTATAATAATGCTGATTGAGTTGGAATTTGGATTGAAAGAACACGACGTTGTTCAATAATATTTAATTGACTTTGGTTGATTCATTCAAGTTGAAAAACAGAAATATCGGCTTATCTCAGCCAAGTTTCATTCGAAGTTTCGCAGAGATAATGCATCGTTTAAACGGTATTTATGCATATTGTTATAATTAGCACGTAATGACAGCGAAATAAAACGACGTGAAGAAAAATCCACATGGCAATTAACATCGCGTGAAATCCGCTAACCCGACTTGGATAATTATGGCAGGTGCACTGTTAAATGTCTTATTGTTAATATTTTTAATGGTTCCTATATGTTGAGATAAGTGGATTTTAGTAGAAACTAGCTTTACCTCTGAGTTCGTTCGTCGTATAATTCTTACAATTCACGAAAGCGAGCGGGATTTATTTGTGATAAACTCACGTCTGTATGTGCATAAAGCCGGGTACTCAACAGCGAGCTGTAACCGTAACCGCATGGATACAATAGAGTGTACGTATTTTTGTTATTAAGCAGTAAAAGTATAATACTGTTGGGAAATTTGAGGAAAATGCAGTGCACATTTAGGTCTCATTATTTATTTTAAATTTTATTAATTTAATTATTGAATTTTTCACGTGGTTTATTACTACTTCTTGCTTTGGCTAGCAAAGATCATTTTTTTTTCAAAACACTGTTACGAGCTACAGGACTCGAATTAAAAAATGCCGTTGGAACTACTACACTATAGAATTTATTAGAACTGTACAAACACGTATAAAACAAATACAAATAAAACTGTATGCAACCAGTTCACACTGCACAATTCAATACAATTCCGTCCGTCGTCTTTATCGCTAATCGAGAGTACTAGAGAATGTCTTACTCGTTTCGTAGTCGTCGCTTAACTGCTCCACCCCTCCATTTGGGCATCGTCTTATACTAACTACACAGTACAAAGAAATGGGACGCGCACACTGAGTTTCTAAGAAATATTAATTTGCACACCTGCGAACGTCCACAAAGTTGAAAACAATAACAAATTAGTTCGACGCTAATGATGGTTATAAAACAAGTAGAAACGCAATAGCATGTTACAAATTCAAAATACAAAGGATTCCCTAATCCGGGAGGATAATAAGCTGCGCTTGCAATAGGCTGTGCGGCTTATCTTTGACGGCATGTAACAATACATTAGTCTCACTAAACCGACACTATTAAAAACTAGGAGGTGCCGGATTATTGGAAAGTTCAGATTATAGGATTATGTAAAAAAAAAGTAAATTAAATAAAATATGTTGCAGTTTGTTTGACATTTTAGCTACATTATTTACAACTTGAAAACAACGGGTAAATAAATAAGGTAAACAGAATGTGCTATTGTAATAATTGTTGAGATTATACTAATGCCGGTGTTGAGCAAAGCGCGAAACGAGAATAGAAATTGGTAAGAGAGTCGTGAGCGAAGGTTGCCGAATTATTGAAAGTACCGAACTACTGAAGCGCCGGATTAATGAGACTCTACTGTAATCATAAGTTTTGTACGCGCCATTCATTCCATTCGTTCGTTCCTTCCCAATCCATAACCAAAATCTCTCCCGTCTACTCCGCTCCATTTAAAAAAAGAGAGACGTTGAAAAAACTCGCTCGTTACGCACGCATACGTACTACTAAAAGTTTCTTCTCAATAATCTCTACATAAGAAAAAGACAAAAAATCAATCCATCCTCGCCGCGACGTGTGTAAAACGTTAATATATTAAAACTAGAAGGTGTGAGAGTGAGTTATACTGGTCCCTGCTCATAGCTATCGAAGGACACGACAATTTGTGCAAGGTGCGTACCCTTTTATCTCACAAGTTTCAAAACAAAAAGAGCGACGATTGAATTAGCGATGAAAATATAGTACATTTTGTACTATATTATTTTTATATAATGTATAGTACAATTGGCTAAAATATAGCACCATATCATATTACAGTACAGTTGGGAACCCTTTGCGTACGCGTGAAACGATCGTCGCTTGGGACGTCCCACGAGCTCCATTCGGCCGCGTACTCATTACCGACCTGTAATTGTAACTGGATAGATAGTAGATACAAGAACGAAGTTCTAGTGTGTACATGCGTACTTCAACCGCGCCAAGCGCCCTTTGTTCCGCGGCAAAAACCAACAATCATTTAAGATTTTTGGTTACAGTAACGTGCAACGGTTACAGTTACAAAGTATGTACCGGGTTGCCTTCGGCTCGCTGCCAGCGTAGTCCTTTCCGCTCCGCATTATGGTTTGGTTTTTATGAGTACCCTTTTTTTTGCCAGGGGAAATCCGTTTGAGGAGTAAGCCGAGTCAGACACAGAAGCTTGGGGGGATAATTCGCGACCCGTGTGTGGGATTCGCCAGATCGGGGTGGCACTAGCACGCCCAGTCAGTACTGGTGCCACGCTATTGCCACTCCCCAGTTAGGGATACCCACTAAAACCCCTGAGAGTTCCGTCCTGCGCCTTATGCCAGGGTTACGGGACGGCGGGATTCCCAACTCCGCGTGCCCTGGAAGGCGTGGGCGTAACTCACTAGGCCTCTTCCATTGCCAGTGGACTTTGTCCCCCGGCACCTACTAGGTCTTTTCCGGGCGTGGGCGGCTTGTAACGCGCCCCACGGGAAGAGAGATGAGCGCACGCGGAACACTCGCACTCTCATCTCGACGGCATATACCCGCACTGGAGTAAGAACCCCTATACCCCTTGGGGTATAGGGGTATACCCGCCCCGCCCGCTTACGGCTCACAGATGAGGACCCGGCTTAAGACTTAAATCTGATTGCAAAAACTATAAAAGATTATCATAATAATAAGATATTAGCTATATTTAACATTTATAAAGCTGTAGATGTCGTGAGTCGTGGAAAATTATCGTCATAAATATGTAAATCGTCTCATTTAGTATAAAAGCTTAAATAATATGATTACTATTAGAATGTAAATCACTTGTTCTACTATAAATGGATTTGATAAGGTTAAGAATTTAAATCGAAGGTTATATGTCGTAATATTAATGACAACTGCAAAGTTATACTATAGCTCAGTGATTAAGTCATTCGGGTATCATTCTAATAGCTCAAGTTCTAATTTTCAATCATGGAACCTATGTATTTATATTTCTTCATAACGAAGCTGCTCGTCACGGAGATGAATATGCCGCGGTGGATATGTAAAATCACACATAAGGACTGCTCCAGGAACTCTCGCTTCCGAGCCAATATTTATGTCCGTGACATAGTAAATAAAATATAAGTATAATACAAAAGAGTCGCTTTTTATTGTTTTTTTTTTTTTGAGGCAAAGGAAATGCATTTCGCATACTACCGGGTTCTTTGCTAGGGATTAGGCCAAAGCGATGAGAGGTGAAGCCACTGAAGATAGCGCAGCCGCCAGAGTCAATCGCCGGCATGTGTGGAGACTCGGCAAGGTACCTCCCTCTATGTGGAGAGGTCACCCATAGGCAATACTCCACTAAAGCCACCCTCCTCCCATGTGCCCCGCTTATGACAGGAAGAGCGTGAGACTTAGAACTTAGTTACGCGCACGCTGATCCTAGCGCATCAGTGCTTGAGAATGCCCCGGGAAGCAGGACAGACTCACTTCGTCAACAGGGGGATGACTCCTCCGCTCCCTAGATGCTGGAGGGCCCCTGGCAAAAGGCACCGGCTATGTTTTACAGACACCGACTAGATGTGTGGGGGACATATTGCTAGCTATACCGTCTTTCTCAGTAGAAGTTGTAAGGCCTAAGAAACGCTGGCTTGTCGTTGTGAAGGATGACCTACAAACCAATGGTCTCAAAACTAGAAATGCCAAAGATCGCGCGAAGTGAAGAACAAAAAGTAGGAAAGCGGATCCATAGCTTCAAAACAAACGTTCCGAATGCAACTAGTAATTAATAATGTTCATTTCTTCATGATGCCTCTTCTAATATCTTCACCGTTATGAAACATACTTTCAATAAATGTATTTTAGTAATCAATCTATTTCATAATAACGTATTCACAATTGCCCTAATGAGTACAAATAATAGTGTATGATTTAATAGTAATTTCCTATTATATTTCCTATACCAATACATGTAATTGGGTAATTTTATTATTTAATCATTAATGGACGTGTTGAAATATGCCGACTACTAAAATTACGAAGGTCGATTAAGTAAGTGGTGTGATGTGTTTGTTTATTCAATCAGAATGTAGACGAGAACGTATAATGAGACCTAAAATAGTCTGCTCATTACTTAATGGCTACTTCAAACTGACTACCAAGAGCCTAATAATTGATTTTCTATAAAAATCCTTCTATTGTGAAGCCATCTGTTGTATCGAATATCAGTCGAAAACAATTTAATTTCTATTAAGACTGTTTTCGACTGAGAAATTTTCACTTTTCAATTTTATTGCTTGATTTGGTCTAAATATTAGATTCTTATACTAGACATGAAAGTGACCTAATTAGGCATGAGATGGTTTGGCGCAAGAGCGTATCGAGGGCGCTAATAATTCGAGTGCCTAAACAGGCCGTTCACCCGAGGTTAAAACTTTGCTTTTCAGTTTGAATATGAGGAAAGTAAATAAGAACTGATTAGTTAAATCCATATCTAAATCTGATAAACTCATTTATTACGTTACATATGATACGTCAAGAAAATTTATTTCTCTGTGGCATTCTACCAGCCAGTATTTTTTGTCATCGATGATAGTAAATATTTAGCTCAAATTTATGAAAATTAAACAATAATTTAGTGAAAAGTAATTTATAAGTATAAAATGAAGTTACAAAATTGTTGATTTTTTTGTATTACAATTTATGCTGCGATTTAACAATGGCTGTAAAAGTTGGGTCATGAGTCGCACGTATTAACTATGGTGGTTAGCATGGTTTTTAAATTTTTTGACAGCAGGCAGAATCATTTCCCAGGGACGAAAAGTACTGTTTTCATCCCTGTGATCAGCCAACTCCAAGCATACTTTCAGAATATGAGAAATTAAAAAATATATTGTATATCTACGAGTACACTAATAAAACTAATGTGTCTGTCTGGCTGTCATTTATTTCAAAATAAATGCGGAATTTTTTAAAAGACCATTTCTAGAAATCGGGTCTCTCAATCTCTTTGAAGGATTATCTGCCTTCTAAGACTTTATCTTTCTCTCCTTGTCTTGGCGCTTCTGTATACTAGCTTCAGCCTACATTCGCAATCATATCTACCAAATAATGCTTTTGTACACATATCGAGGGCTTCATAACAAATGGGCGTGTACGCAAAAATGCCATTTTTTGTTGTTTGCTAAAATCTATGGATGTTACAATTTAGAAAGTCATACCAGTATGCAAGAGTACATAAATAGAAGGGTAATCCAAATTTCAGCCTTATACAATCAACTAGTTTTCTTTTATTCACAATTTTGCCCCTTGTGTAAAACTGCACTTTTGTCTGTACGCCCATTTGTTATGAAGCCCTCGATGCGGTCACGAGCTATATATACTAATAACATAGTGACCATCCTTTGCACCTTTGACATAAACAGTGCATATCAGAGGCATGAATCATTATCGATGCATTCAAACTCATGAAACATGGATACCTGCTAACACTTGTACTTCTTTGAAGACATATTTGGGTATTGTCGGAATCTCATGTTCAACCTTCGCCAGCACAATGGTATCCACTCACCATATCTATACTAATATATAAAGCTGAAGAGTTTGTTTGTTTCTTTGCTTAAACGCGTTAATCTCAGGAACTACTAGTCTGATTTGAAAGATGATTTCAATGTTAGATAGCCCATTTATCGAGGAAGGCTATAGGCTATATATCATCACAATAGACCAATAGGAGCGGAGCACCAATGAAGAATGTTTCAAAATCGGGGGTTTTTTTTCTTTTGAGAGCTTCTGCTGCGTGCCCTGCGTAAACGGTTAAAATTTCGCAAAAATCATGTGTTACAGAATTATTCCCCTTGAAAAGTTCAAAAAAAAAGTCCGCGATAGCATATGCCTATCTTTTCAAAGTTGGCTCACTATAACCTTTTTTATGCTAACCAAATTTGTTCTAAAATAATCCATTATTTGCGAAGGTGTTTTTATAAACTTGATATTAATCCTTATCCAAATATATACGTTATTCATAACATGTAAATGGCAATTTATATCTTAGGAGATATCGCAGTTTTAAAATAACATCGCAGCAAAATAATGATTAAGTACTGCGCGCGCATTTATGATGTGCAAGGCCGGCGGATAGTCATGAGAGGGAAGAGATTAGCGCGTTCAAGCAAACAAACAAACAAACTCTTCAGATTTATATATTAGTATAGATATTTTCACCTTCTGCGTAAACAAAGTCGCGGATTAAAGTTAGCGTTAGCCCAAAGTAACTATTCCACGCGGACGAAGTCGCGAGCGGAAGCTAGTAATTCATAATAATTATCTAGTAATTTGGCAACTCCTAACCAAAAACATACAATTACAAATGAAGATATAGAAAAAGATGTTCTATGATAATTTGGAAACAATAGTTAAAAATTTTCAGATTAATTAACTATTTCAAGTGCGTTAGAAACAACAGTACAATGTTACAACTTATTGTGGACAGAGTCTCACACTTCACAAGTATGCAAGTATTATTGTCACAAAATGACATAGATATTTTGAAAGGGTAGACCAGCAATATAATGAACAAGTTTCTTCTTTTAAGAAAGTTATTGAGTTAGCTGGATTTATGCCCGGCTCGAAGTACCATGGAAAAAAAGAAAAAGGAAATCTCTGGATTTCAGACGTTATAATATTGTTACGAGTTGCAGGACTCGAATTAAAATGCCATTGGAATTATTATAGAATTTATTACTTTTAATATAATTATTAGTTTATTTATTATAGAACTATAGAAACACGTATAACACAGGTACAAATATAAATGAATACAACCAGTCCAAACGTAATGCACGATTCAATAACACGCGCAAAGTCCGTCACTAAATAGATTACCGAATGTACACAAGTCTTGCTTCGCTTGTGGTTATCGCTCGACTGCCTCATCTCTCAATTGGGGCATTGCTTTATACTGTACAAATACAATATGTCTGCTCGGCCGCGTTGACTGAATTTCCTAGAATCGCACATGGCTAATGACTGCCATAAAAGATTACAATATACAATGGGCGGTTTTTCTAATCACAAATTTTAAACACAAAGTAAACAAAAGAAGTCCAAATGCCAAAAAGTTAATAAAATGTCTACAGGTATGCAGGTGTGAATTTGTCTTTTGTCGGCGTTCAGGTTGTAACAATATATTAGCTTTTGCCCGCGCCTCCGCTCGCGTTAATATAAAGTTTGTAGACAGAGTAGAAGACCGGCCGTTAAGAGTTCCACGCGCCCTTAGAAATCTCAAACTTAATTTTTAATTCCAAATACCCATAACGCCATCTAGCGAAGAAGGAGCTAACATGAGCATGAGAGCAACACATTAAAATTATATGGTTATTGTCGTTGCCATGACGATGTCCTTGTTAGTGAATTGCAATGGTGGCACCAATAAAACCGCGACCGGAATGCCAATTTTTTTGGTTATACTTGTCTGTCGACAATCCATCGATCACAGTACTATTTTCAGGATGAAAGGTACTCTATATTTATTTTTACTCACATATATGTTTATATTAAGAATAATAAATCATACAATGTCTTTACATACTAATACAATAAAATAAACTTAACTTACATGTATTGTATTCTACCCATAATCCCTCAAGACAAGTAGAATACTGAGCCTAGATCACCGTCTTCTATGGTTAAGGTGCCCAGTAGGCTAGTTAACTTTATAATATTAGTTAGGATTTTTAGGTATTTTGCAGAGTATTTTTTTTGCATATTCGACAATACTGTCTAACAATCTATTTGTCTATTTATCTATACTATAATAAATCTATAAATGGTTCTAGTTTGTACAATGCGTTTAAAATTGTGAAAAAAATGAGGGGGACTGTAATTTGGACCAGCAGATTCTGAAAATACAATTTTTAGAATTTTTCACTATCTATCTGTCTGCCTGTTAGAGCATCACGTGAAATTACTCATATCCCGAGGCGTAACTTAGGATAATCTTTATCCCGATAAATACAGTCGTTCCGCGGGATAGACGAAAATATCGAAAAGATGGCGCTGCGATAGCATCCTTTTTGAAAACTACTGAACGTATATTAATGAAATTCGACACAGCTGGCTTACCCCAAATCAACATTTAGGATACTTTCATCCCGACAAATGATGTCGTTTCCATAAAATAGACGCATTAGCTGAATAGATGGCGCTGCAATCGCGTTTTTACAATTCACCAACAAATACCTACGTTGTCATAAGCAACATGTCATTCATTGTATTACTTCAAATCAGGTTGGCTTCGACTCACCTCTATGTTTTGCTGGGCAGTTATCTAGAGTCTAGACAAGTGCCCAGCAAAACACAGAGGTAGGACTAGATTATATGAACTTAGTTTCTTTGTTACTATTATATGTAAAAAATCGAATTAAGTTTTTTTAAATAAGTAAGTAAAATAAAGCTACTGCTTAGGGATGGTAAACTCTAGTTTCAAATACAAGTATTAAGCTTGATCTTTATCTCGCCAATAACGAGATACAGGTTCTATATATACGCGTTTAACAGTGATTCATTATTAATATGGTTTTGTAATTTTTAGATTATTTTCTGTATAATTATGTGTTTACAAATTGATTATGGTTATTTTACAATGTAAATACTTAAAGTATAAACAAGCAATGAGCTTAACGAAGAGTTGCTCAATTAATTATTGGTGATATGTAAGCCTCTACCTTATAAAAAAACATAGCAGTGACATAACATTGAAGTAAAAAAATGGCCTTAATCTATTTTATTCTAAGGTCAAAATGATCGCAAATTATTATATATTACACAACACGTTTACAACTTCCAAATAAGTATAAAACGTGTCTAATTAAATAAAAAAATATGAAACTGTTAAGTAATTGTTTGCTACCGAATTTTCCAAAAACCAATTACCGCGATTGTTTATTTGTATATTCTAAAATAAATATTTTAATATCTAAGTACATTTATACAATTATTTTCTAAAACCTGCCAATTATAATAGCTATATACTCAACCTGCGGCCCACAGAGCTTTTGTGAATGACCCGCCTCGATATTACATACTGTTGCAAGCCGATACTAATCCTTTACAGGTGTCTTATTACCCCTTTGAATTTGAATGATCTATTATTTGCACTAATGTCTTCGTTTACGCCGCCGTAAGGCCTCATAAAACCTTCTTTCCTTAGTTGATATTTCATGCGAATTGTTGGAAGCCATTAAGCTATTTAACCATTTAAAAAAACCAGCGGGTGGCATGTTGCTAGGAGACCATGTCTAATTTACAAATGGATGAGTGTCGGTCAGTCGGGAAATTCACCAGCCGTGTTCTGACTGCGAACGAGGCGTTACCTACTGCACTCTCGGAGTGAGTATTTTGTAACGACGAACTCTGCGCAATATGTGATAACGATTTTCTGCCCTACAGTTTGGTTTTGCTGTATTCGGCTATACTTGTAGGAACTGTGAATTACGTGAGTGTATTTCTAATAAACTTCGTGATAATTCCAACGGCATTTTTGAATTTACATTTTACAAATCCCCTACAAATAAGTAACAATATTCTATAATGTAATGGATTTACATTGGTATTACCTTTGGTGTTGTAAACGTATTTTCATCAGGTGGACCGTAAGCCCAGCTTTATTCCAATAGTAAAAAAAATAGTAATTGTACTTTAGTAAGGTGACCAACTATACTCATTTACTGAGTTTTGTACTCTTTATTTTCGCAAACCGTACTCTTTTCAAATCCTGTACTCTGAAAGTACTCATTTGTATATTAATTAAATATTTAAAATTATTTTGACAGTCATTTTAATTTCACGCGCGCATATGGCTGCCGTTTCCGGCACAATTGAAAGGCCGTATTATGTACCTGGAGAGAGATAGATACTACAAACCTCTTTTTCTAACAACGTCAAAATTACATTTGTGAAAAGAGATGGATATATCTATCTCTCCAATATTTGTGTACGTAATCCCCAGGCTGATCTTTGATGTGTAGTATGTACGGCATGCTTGACAGTCTTGACGCATGCTTTTTCATCTTTTTTTTTTTCACCTATGAAATACTTGCAAAGTGTACTCTTTTTGAACAAAAAATAGTTGGTCACCTTAACTTTAGGTAACGTATACCTCTATCGACTGTATCATCTAAATTCATTCTTGGGGCCGTCTGGAAGAGATCGCTTTTTAGCGATAACACCGCCCTTTGTGCATATTTAGATAAAGTTTTAGTCTGTAAGTTCATTTTTGTATTGGTGTACAATAAAGTGTTATCTTTTCTAATCTGTTCTTATCTAGTCTGTCTATGAACCTTATAAAAAAAGTTTAAGCATTGCGGCTCTACAAGGGTATAGTAATAGCACTCAATACGCCTAATCAAGTTTTTCTCCTCCGTCCTCAGGTGATCTGAGGACTGGTGCCCACTTCGGACAACGGATCAGGACGGAAATACAACGAGGTAACGCAGCCAGTCGTGGTAGGGTAGCTATCGCACGCGACCCATTATCAAGGGGCGCGGGTTCGATCCCGGCCGGAACGCATGCACTACTTAGGCAGTTTTCTGACCTAATATGCATATTGTTACAATTACCACGTGCTAATAACGGTGCGGGAAAACATCGTGATGTAACCTGCACATCGAGATAACCGATGTATCAAACCTGCCAAGCCGCCTTGTACAAGCGTGGCGGGTATACTGTCCGTTCCCTTATAATGGGAGACCCGAGCCCAGCAGTGGGACATTTATGGGCTGTTATTATATAATAATAACGCAACCAGCCCCATGGTTACCTTCCCAAAAGAAAGGATGACCTAAGCTCTGTATTCTACTTAGTCTTAAAGGATTATAAGTAGAATACAATATAACTAATTATAATATTAACTAATATATTTGTGTCGTTTGGGGTTGAGACATTGGGCCCGTGGGATCCGTCGGCAAAGAGTTTATTTAATAACATCTTTAAGAAACTCTTTGACAGTATCCGTGACCAGAAGGCTGACTCATATTTCGCCCAAGAAATAAGCATCGCTATACAGCGCGGCAATGTAGCTATGTTTTATTAAGGTTGAGTTGTAATATATAGTTACAATTTACACATGACCATGAGAGTGAGGTTTAGATTTGAAAGGTTAAAAAATAACTAATTGCTAAGAGCTAATTAATTGGGAAAGTTAAAGTGACGTTTTCGTCGTTATAATAGGTTGGGGAAAAATCTTTTCGCATATAGTATGTATGAACTTATAATAAGATCTCTTTGGCTATACCATTCGTATCTGGCTGGTTTTGGTATCATTAAAAAGTTTTCATTTTAAAGAAAACAATTCCAAATTCAAATTAGGAAAATGTGTGATTTCATTTGTTTTTCTTATTGTTAAAATGAGTGAATCTAATGAAGAAATTCAATACATTTTAAAATTTTACTACAAAAAAGGTAAAAATGCAACACAAGCCGCGAAAAAAAATTATGATGTTTATGGACCTAATGCAGTATCTGTGAGAGTAGCGCAAATTTGGTTTAAGCGTTTTCAATCCGGAAATTTTGATATCAAAGATGCACGTCACTCTGGTCGCCCTGTTAGGGACAAAATTGATGCCCTTTTTTGAAAAAGTGGAGCAAGATCGGAATATTAGTAGTTACGATGTAGCTGGAGAACTGGGAATTGACCACAAAACGGTTTTGGCGTATTTGAAAAAAGCTGGGTACACAAAAAAGCCCGATATTTGGGTGCCTCATGAGCTCACTGAAAGAAACATAATGAACCGTGTACTCATTTGTGATTCTTTATTACGACGCAATGAAACCGAACCATTTTTGAAGAAGCTGGTAACTGGTGATGAAAAGTGGATCACGTACGACAAGAACGTGCGAAAAAGATCGTGGTCAAAGGCTGGTCAGGCTTCACAGACTGTGGCGAAACCCGGGTTAACTCGCAACAAGGTGATACTGTGTGTATGGTGGGATTGGAAGGGCATTATTCATTATGAGCTGTTACCGCCAGGCAGGACCATCGATTCTGAATTGTACTGCGAACAACTGATGAGATTAAAGCAAAAAGATGAGAGAAAGCGGCCGGAATTAATCAACAGAAGGGGTGTGGTTTTTCACCATGATAACGCTAGACCTCACACATCTTTAGCCACTCAGCAAAAATTACGAGTTTGGCTGGGAGGTGTTAATGCATCCGCCGTATAGTCCTGACCTTGTACCTTCAGATTTTCACCTATTTCAGTCTCTGCAGAATTCCTTATGCAGTGTCAGGTTAACATCACGAGAGGACTACCAAAACCACTCGACGCAGTTTTTTGATCAGCAGCCCCAAAATTTTTATAGCAATGGGATCACGTCCCTGCCTACAAGATGGCAAAAAGCTATCCAACAAAATGACACCTACATACTTTAGTCAAATGTAAATAAACTTTATAAAAAAACCTTTTGAATTTTTATATAAAATGCGAAGAAATTTTTTCCCCAACCTAATATTTTATCAGCGACAAGTAAAGTTAGTACTCGAAATAACTGAGACAAAGCTCAGAAAACGTTACACGGTCCTGATTGTCTCCTTTATATTGACTGATTACACCGGCCCACAAAAAAGTGGCCCGTAATTTTGACTAGACCCTTCAAATTTTGAGGGTGTATGGACCAAACTGGCCCCAGATTCGGATTCAGCGCGTCGAAATACATAAGAAGAGACGGATTTGGTCAAAAGCATAGACTATTTTTTTTGTGGGTCAGTGTTTTTAATATGACTTCATAGTTCTAATGAGTGTGATACGATATAAGTATAAAGGTAGATAAAAAAGAGATGGATGGATTGCGTGAAGTATAAGGTGATTTTTGGTATAAAGAAAAAGAAAAGAGAGCGTTCTATCGAGTGTAGCGTGCAGTGATGTATTTACATTAGGGGCACTAGGGACTAGTGCCCAGGGCGGCGAAATTTTCGAGGGCGGCAAAATTTGGAGTGTCAGCAAAGAATTTTTCAATGTACTGCTATAAAAATCAATGACTTTCAAAAATTTGGAAGTTATTAATTTCATGCCAAATCTTAAAAATCGAGTTCTCATTGGATATTTACGTTTTGAAGTCTAGTTACAATGCATAGACAATATGGCGGTATTTTTCACGGTGCCCCAGGGCGGCACTTAAGGTAAATCCGGCTCTGGAAATATGCATATAACACACTACTAGTAGTGTTACAATTTATTGTTACGAGCTACAGGACTCGAATTAAAAATGCCGTTGGAACTACTATAGAATTTATTAGAACTGTACAAACACGTATAAAACAAATACAAATAAAACTGGATGCAGCCAGTTCACACTGCACGATTCAATACAATTCGAACGCGCAATGTCCGTCGTTTTTATCGCTAATCGAGAGTACTAGAAAACGTCTTACTCGCTTCGTAGTCGTCGCTTGACTGCCCGCCCCTCCATTCGGGCATCGGCCAACATCTATTTTTCATACCCCTAAATGATAAGGGTGAAATATTTTTTCTTATTTTTTTGTCTAAATTTCTTATTTATACTTTATTATGATTTAGCATTGTAAAATACATACAATTTCAAATTTTCACCCTTCTACGATCAACCCCTATTTTTTAATAGTGTTATTAGTACTTTAATAACTTAACTTAAATGGCAAAACAACGTTTGCTGGGTAAGCTAGTACTGTATATTATTATACAATTTCGAACTTTATTGTACTGTTATAAGAACTAAAATAATATCCATTAGTGTAATGTACGCTGTTTTAAATATAGGTGTTGTAGTTGCCCTTATTACTGTATAATTTCTTCGATGGTCTCCGACGGCCTCTTATGGGCTTCGATGGCCACCGATGGCCTTGGATAGTCTTCAATGATCTTCCTTGGTCTTCGAAACTTCGTTCCAACCAGGTGTCCCAAAAACACGTTGGCTTCACCCTTGGTGTTGCAAACAACTATAGGCGACGGTAACCACTTTCCTTTAGGTGGGCCTTCCAACCGTTTAACAGCTTCGCTTTAAAAAAAAAGGGGAAAAGCTATTTTATAAAAACACCTGGTATAAACTATATAAACGATGAAGCACATGATGCAATTTTTTTTATTTCTTGTCTGTTTGTTTGGAAGTCACGTAAAAATTACTGACCCGACTTTGATGCGGTTTTTGCTGATCGACAATTAATTCTTAGACTTAAACTCTGCGCTACTTTTTATCCTGGGAATCCCGCGGGGTTTTTCTGGGAATGATTTAAAATGGGCAGATTAAAAAAAATCTAATTCCAATGTGATTTTTTACTGATCGATAGCAACTTTAATTTAATAAAATGTGTGATAAAAAAAATTATCCCGGGAATTCTGCGGGAATTTTCTCGGGACCAGTTTGAAGTTGTTCAGATGCATAAAAATTAGCTTATTCCGACACAGTTCCCACTAAAATGATAGCTTACATAATTTTTTAAATTCTGCGATATTTTGTGTCCCGGGAATCCCGTGGGAATTTCAAGTCAAATGTGGAAGAAGTCGCGGGCATATCCTAGTTTGGTATAAAATAACAATATAGTAGACTTTTCTTACACAATAATAACTATCGACATAAGCGTCAAGCAATTTGCGGTTTACTTGATTTTAATGGGGATTTTTTGAGCTGCAAGAGAACACAATAAGACCACTTATTGTGTCATAATTCGACATAAAAGGAATGAATGTCGATATTTTTCAAGGCTGAACTCAACAAGGCCTTAAAAAATATAATGATATTTAATAAGAGCGGTTTATAATACTTTCATAAGTTTACTGTTCCAATATCAAAAGATGAGAAATCGGATAAGCACGTAGTTGTCCACGAACTATAAAGGGTTCCGTAGAGATAACAGACGCCCACAGTTTTCGTTAGTTGTGTAGATAATTTAGGGTCAATTGTTTCAGGAACCCGTGGTCTCCCCCCCCTCATTGGTGAAGAGGGTACCCTTCCCCGGTGGTGCCCTAAGAGAGAAGCCAAGTGTAGCCGTGTCACAGATGTAGTTGTAGTCCGTGATGGATTTGCACTAGGGGCACTAGGGGCTAGTGCCCACGGCGGCAAAATTTAGAGTGTCAGCAAAAAATATCAACTTTCTACCAAATCTTAAAAATTAAGTTCTCATTGGATATTTACGTATTGAAGTCTAGCTAGAGTGCATAGATAATAGGACGGTATTTTTCACGGTGCCCCCGGTCGGCACTTAAGTAAATCCGGCCCTAGTTGTAGTACCTACGGTGTAGTTCCTGTGGCACCCCATAAAAGCGCGTAGGAGAAGGGCGCAGGTTAGGTTTAGTGGGTAGTTTGACGGCCGACATCCCTCGTCCCCCCGTCGGAAGTCACGGTGGGCAAACGGCTGATCAAGAGTCCCACACATCCCTCGGTCTAAAATTTTCCCCCAGGCCCAAGGATGGTGTCCCAAGAAAATACTTTCCCAAGCGTCATCAAAAAAACAAGAGTCAGTTATTTTCTAGTGTTTGCTGTATTTAAATGAGCAGTAAAAAGGATATAAAGCTTTATTAAACTCAATATATGTAAAACTACTACGAAACAGAGAGGAGAGAACAATAGAACATGAATCGTTTAAACCAATTTTGGTCTAAAGTATTTTATTAAGTTTTAAGCTATTACAGTTATATATAAGCTTGTACACTTACTGTATTTTATTGTAATGTTATATCTAATACAATATTACAATACAATTTTACAATTGTATACCAACATGAAAATTACATTTTATTGTTAAATACTATAGGTAGTTTAGTTAGTACAATAGGCGGCAATCTTTGCCCGGCGGAGAACTATCGAGGGATCTCCTTATCTCTAGTAAGGAGAACCACCTGTATACTTATGAAGAAGTGTTCATCGAAATGCATTAAATTAAGGTGGCGCCACTTTCGCATCAGGGTGAATTTTAAAGAAAGCACCAAAAGTTATTAGAGTATTTTAGTTTTATAAAATAATGCCGAGTTAGATAATTTAATATTTTTAGATTTAAATTTCAAACTCGGCATACTTCAATCCGTTAACAACTGTTACATTCATTCCACACCATTTGTCTACGCTAGCGCCATATCGGAGGGTTTTTGAACTATTATTTATTGTTTATAGCTGGACACTTTTTCAACTTTTCACCCTTATGAAACGGTTCTGCTTACTTCTACCCTCCATACGAACAACATCTAAAGTGGGTGATCCATTGGCGCATCAAACAGTCAACTCTCGATCGCCAAAATGGCGTGTTCTCAGTCACAGTTACTTTGTTATTTAGGTATACTGTTACAACAAGAACAGCCAAAGAAAAACAAAAGATGCCACAAAGTGTGGGTCAAAAACTGATTGCAAGAGAGACAATGCTTGTCCCATGTAAATTTAGTGGCAGAACTTATTGGTGAACCAAAGCGATTGATTCATTGATGCTGTTAATTGTACACGTTGGATCTTGTTTTTGTTGGATCTGCAGAAGTTTTCCTGCTTGTGTACAACCACAAACATCCCTATTCCATAAAGCAATTTATTATTTTTAGTACTAACTCGCGATAGGAACGTAAATCTGCCTGAATATAGCCGTTTGACACGTACGTTCGCTGCAATAGCGTGAAAAAAACTGTCGACTCACAGGCTGGGCTTATTCACCGGCGGTTATTATACCGCGGTCTTAGGATTTCAAACGTACACGAAGAGCCAACGTGCCAAACCGCGATATTTTAAAACCGAAGGTGCTCCATAGGCGGCCAATACTTTTGACTCGCCGGCTCGTTAGCGTACCACCGGTTTAACTAATAATGGATCACCCCCTTTAAATATTGTGTTGGCAACAATTGTAGCATATGTATGTATAGCTATAAGAATGGAATAGAAAACACTTTGTTTGCCAAAATAAACAATGACAAAAAGAATAATTGCAATTATTTTACAACAAAACAAAATCCAGGCAACCTTACTTAGTACTTACTTTTAACAACCTACGTCTAGGTATAATTAAATTAAAATGAAATAAAATTATACTTATAATACAAAATTTTGTATAATTGATCTGTTTGCGTCCTCCAAATACAAATTAAAAGTAATATTATCAATAACTAGCAGAATTTTCCAAAATACAACCCGACTTTATTTGTTTAATTTCAAATTAACTTTTGCTTATTATATATATATATATATAAGGTAATGACAGATTTTTTAAATGTGGCAAGTCTGTTAGCCTTTCTGACATATACGGGCAGAGTTCCAAAGGCAAACAGCCTGCACAGCGAAGGATTTGGAGTAAAATGTTGAAGAATTCGGTTAATTCCATATTGAGAAATCACACTCCGCCTTTACCCTCAGCTTCTCAGTAACTTATGTAATGTGTTTTTTATTTTCTTATGTCTTGTGATAATAATGTATTACTAAAACAAATAACTTTTTCTTAGATTTAAGTGTTTTTTGAATTATTATCATTAGTACTATAATGCCATCTGTAGAGGCATATCAATAGCTTGTCGTTGTTTATATATATGTACCCTAGTTTTTAAGATTATAGCTGCTGGGGTCAAATATAATAAAATAAATAATTTTGTTTATAAAAATATAATCATTTTAGCACTCATGTGTCAGCATGCTTGGATGCCAATCTAGTTGTAACCTTTTATATACTGTATTGTGCTAATTAACTATTGATTGTTATCTGTTGTGTTGTCCAAATAAATAAATAATTAAAAGTGCAGGTGCCTTTAACTGGAGGTAGGTTATTACAGGAGCGCAAATCGAAGGTGTGTGATGTATGAAGGAAGTTGAAACATTCCTACATACCTATATATACGTGAAACACTCAAGAAAGTTTTGCGAAAATAAAAATAAAATATTCCATAGGTAAATAGTTTTTTATAAATCTTTTCAAGTACTCTCCACCGACCTCTATACAAAGTTTCATACGTCTGAACCAGTTTTCGAAACACTTTTTCCAGTCCGCCGGAGACACCTCGTTTACAGCTTGCTCAAACGCTGACAGCGCATCTTCCGGCGGCGAAAATTGTATCCCTTTGAGCGAATTATTTTTATTTTCGGGAATAAAAATAGGTCAGGTCTGTAAGGAGGGTGACCCAGGAGTTTGACCGGCGTGCTGTCCAGGAAGTTCCTCGTTTTGAGCGCGGTATGGGCGGGCGCGTTGTCGTGGTGGTGCAGTAGCCCGCGGAGCCCTATGTTTGGTCGCTTATTTCTCACAACAGAGAAAACTTCTGCCAACCATTTGGAAGTATTCCATTCGGCGTTGATGCTTCATTGGTTCCGTCGCTTCTAGATCGCTTCACTTTGGTAGGTGTTGATTGGTTTTGTAACACCCAAACTGTCGACTGTCGCTTCGTTTTTGGATCGTTTTGATATATCCAGGGCTCATCATCTATAATGATGTCGTAAACACGCCGAGACGAGCCTGCTTCAAATTTCTCTATCATATCACGGCACCATTCCATCCGGGCCTGCTTCTGAGCATCGGTGAAGTTGTGCGGCACCCAGCGGGAAACTATCCTCCTCACGCGAAGATGCACGTGTAGAATCTCGTGAAGGCTTCCCGATCCAATCTGCAGTACGTGTTGAATCTCTTGATACGTAACTCGCTTATTGTCTAGGATTAAATTTTTCACTGCTAGCACATTTTCTTCCGTAGCAGCCGTCAAAGGGCTGACTCTTTTTCAAATCCCAAAGTTAGTCGACCGCGCTTGAATTCGTTGTACCAAGGAAGCACGATTGCCTTAGAAGGACCTTCATCCATGAATGCCATTTGATGTCTGTCGTACGATTCGTCCGCTTTCGAGCGACACTTGAAATCGTAAAAAATCATAGCGTGAAAATGTTCCCGGCGCAGAGCCATTTTTCAATGAGACACGATAAATTAAATTAGCTCGCAAACAATGTGGAGGGAAATTTTGAAATTGAAATGTACCTATTTTTAGTTATAAATAATCCTACTTTCGTGAATGAAGTCGTGGTAGTGTAATGGCTAGCGCACGCGTCCGAAATTCAAAGGGCGCGGGTTCGATCCTGGCCGGAACGCATCGAACGAATCGCAGTTTTCTGACCTAATGTGCATATTGTTACAATTGCCACGTGCTAACAACGGTGAAGGAAAACATCGTGATGCAACCTGCACATCGAGATAACCGATGTGTCAAACCTGCCAAGCCGCCTTGGACAAGCGTGGCGGGTATACTGTCCGTTCCCTTATAGTGGGAGGCCCAAACCCAGCAGTGAGACATTTATGGGCTGCTATTATTATATTATTTTATATAATCCTACTTTGAATATAGATTATAACTGCTCAGTCTCTCATACATACTTTCTGAGTGGCCTGGTACTGGTATGTACGGTGGCGGAATAAAAAAGTTCGGCAGTTTTCAGATTGATTCATTTAACGTTCCGCGAGCACATGTTACCTTTTCAAACTAAGTCATAGAACAGACTGCTCCACAGAAAATTATGTTTAACTGTTTGACAATTAAGTTTAAAATTACTTAGATCAAAGTTGTTTGATTTTCTATCTTGCCTAAGAAGAATTTTTAGAGATGTAAAACCTTTTTATTGGATTTAATATATATGATAAGCGTAGTGATTATATCCTCTTTGCTTCTTATTGTTAATATCAGTATTTGTCATTGCCAACATTGCAATTTTCTTTTTTCATGATTCTATCTATTTACGTACAAATAAATAAAATTAAGTGTCTGTTTGTAACGTCAGAATAACAGCTTATTATTAAATGCATATGAAAGTATATACGGTACCAATATCAAAAAAATCAAATTTAAACTGTTTTATCTGTCTGGATATCCCGGCTAATCTCTGAAACGGCTGGACCGATTTTGACGGGACTTTCACAAGTAGATAGCTGATGTTATAAGTTACTACTTAGGCTACCTTTTTTAGGATTTCAAGAAAAAATTCCACACGAGCGAAGTCGCGAGCACAGCTAACATTTCATAAACGTAACATTTATTAAAATGTTGACACTACTGTTTCTTGTACTCTTGCAAGCAAAAGTCGAATTTAAGGTGACGAACATTTAATTCCGTGAGTGTACATATACATACACAGCAAATAATAAGCATGTCATACAGCTAGATAGTGCTCTGTAGGGCACTAAGCTCAAGATGTGCTTGGGAAATAAAATACATTTGTTCAATTCAAAAGTGAGTTGAACATTATATATCCAAATGAGATGTGATTTATTCTAATAATGAAAAATAGTTCTCATTCAAACATACTCCTTCCATAAATTTTATGTTTCTTTCCATGAAATAGGAAGGATTTAATGTAATAAATAAAACAATCGTTTCATAATTAATTTTAATGATCGGCAGCTGACCATTAATCTATAGTCGTGGTTGCCATGTTTTGTTCTTGGAATGTGAGGCGAACGTGGCCTTGAGCATTCGAAATAATTATACTTATCTAGAACAATTAATATTGAAAAAATGTAATGTCTGTACATTGAAGATAATGGCAAAAAAACATTTGGGTTAGGATTAGGCTACATGCATTCTCTAGGACCCCGGGAAGCTTAACGAGAGGCAAAGGATTAGTTCCTTTGCCTCTCATACGATTTTGTTACATTTATTAATTAATACTTTATGAGTCAACCAAATTGTAATTCATAAGTGTGCTTTTTGAAGTGAAACTTCTTTAGAATCGTTGTGATTTGAAACTCGATGAAACGAAAAAGCGAAATGAAAAAGCGACACTAAATTCTTAGGTATATTTTTGTTATTTGCCATTTTCGTAATTTTGGTAGTTTTTATAGTATTGTGACTAGTTACGAGACTCGAATTAAAATGCTGTTGGAATTATTATAGAGTTTATTAGAACTATACAAACACGTATAACACAGGTACAAATATAACCGAACGCAACAAGTCCACACGTAATGCAGAAGGCCGTAATTCAATAAAACTCTCAAAGTCCGTCACTTATTAGATTCCCGATAATAATACACGAGTCTCGCTTCGCTCGTGGTTCTCGCTCGACTGTCTCCCCCTCCATCAGGTCATCGTTTTATACTGCACAAATGCAATGTCCCCTTATCTAAGTCGGCTTAATCCGCCACACCTGGCTAATGAATCGGCCGCAAACTGCCATAAAAGAGTACAATTAAACAATGGGCTGCTTTCTAATCACAAATTTTAAACACAAAGTAAACAAAAAAGACGATTATAAAAGAGTTACAATTAGTTTAAATGCCGGCAGGTAATAAAATGTGTTTTGTTTCGGATATGCTGGTGGGTTTTGTTTTTTTGCCGGGACCTGAGTTTTCGTAGCCTCCTCACTCTTGTCTACTAAGCGTTGTAAATATAATCATGTTCGCTTGTATATTCTCTGAAGTTTCACTTCTACTGCGTGTTACTTTTTATTAGGATATATTTATTTTAGTTTTTATTTCATAGTTATTATTGAGCTATCAACATAATACTATTTTTCTTGTAGGTTACGTTCATTTTATACTTATACGTTTTGAAAATTAATATTTCATATTCTTATAAATGGTCTTATGACAACGTGATTTAGGAGGTGGGCATTGAAAATAAGTGCCGTGTCGGACTATGTTTCGGCACAGCAAAATACCTAGTGCCAATCTCATTTCTGAAATTACGGCATTACAATTTTTATATGTTTTCTAATCTGTTTATCTTGTGTGCGTCACATTTGGAATAAATATTTTCTTTCTTTATTCTTTCAGCTATGTAGGGCTCCCAGAGGCCGGCTGTGCATACACCTTCCGTCAGGAAGAAGTAGTGAGACGTCGGCCACCAGGCTTCCCACTAAATTTACCAACGTCTATCTGTGTCTTGGTGAAGCGCCGCGGAATGTCATTGGTAATTCGCCATGGCGTCTCAACGCAAACGTACGGCTCCATACGTCCAATAGGTGTGGTTCACCGGGAAGGTCACCGACATCAACCCTATCCCACTCATGATGAGGAGCTGAACGTAGCGGAGCCCTATTCGTCGTCTGAAATTAAGATCCGCCAGCTGACCTCCTCCTTCAGCCTCTTGGCCACCTTCTTCTGCAGCATGACGTCCTCGCAGAAAGGGGCCGCCGAGGAAGTTAGGCATTAGGGGCAATGTGCCGTCACTTACCTTGCGCTGCGTACATGTTGAGCCAACAATCACCAATGCAGACGATTCGTTGGGTTTTGTTCATTAGCTTTCGTTGACCTAATGTGTACGCGGCATTTGGCTTCAACACAAAGCGCCACTTGTGGATATTAACGGTCTTATTCATATTGAGTTAGAGTAAGTTTATAGACTTCTTTAATGTTCTTAAAAGGTTGCGAAGTGGTTTACATAAAATAAGAAGTAGATTTAAATTTTGACTTATATGAGTTACTTACTTACTTACCTTCAAAAAGTGTTCTCCACTGGAACTTATTTTGAATAAAAACTTGAATTTGAATAAATTTACTCTAACGCAATATGAATAAGACCGAGATTGTTTAATCTATACCAGTGATTATGTAAATTTTAACCAACAGTGAGTTAGTAAAATATAAAACACCGACATTAATGAAAACACAATATTTAATAATTGTGTGATAATAATTTTGACTTTTTGCCAAACCATAAAACATAAATTGCATATTATATTTGTTAAGTCATTGTTATTTTTACATAATTTCCACTACTTTACAGTAAGAACACATTATTATGCGGCAGACAGTACAGTTCTGCCGTTTTTGACTACTTTCCCTTATGAAGAAAGTGTTTAGTGCTAATAAGAGGGTTTTGTTTGAATTGTATGGCTGTTTGTTTGTCCATACTTTCTATATTCCAAGTTATAGTAAAAAGTTTAATAAGTAATGAATAAGCAAATTTTAGTAATAGTGTTGTAGTACAGTTTTACACAACATATTATTATTCCGATCGGCAGATTTTGTTTGCGCAGAAAAGTGCAGACCGGTTTCCCACTTGTAAGTAATCTATATTGAACTTTATTCGCAAACGGAAATAGCAGTGTTGCTTGTCATGCATTCTTAGTTCTGTTCAGCTTACACGATTTTTACACTATCGCGTGCTACTATAATTAGTCTACTGTACAGGTATCGGGGCGAATAAATAGTTGTGTAAAACTGTAACACTATATGGTTATTTGTCACGGAGTATACTTGGATAGACAATCGTCCTGTTTCAGACGAATAAAATCGGTAGACGTAACCCCAGGCTCACCGAGGAAAGCCAGCTAAAGGAAGCCGATCTCACCGCAGTGCATTACGAGAACTTATTTTTTTGTAGTTGAGCCGTTCGAAGAACCCCCATTTTAAAGTTTCATAGAAACACTGACGAACTAACTTGGTAATTGTATCTAAATAATTTGTATTTTATTAAAACACCATAATTACCTTATTTCTTTAGAAACGGAGAAAGAATACACTTTCCTGTGGCCAGGCGGCCTGTCGTAAGAGGCGACAAAACAGCCAACACGCAGGTGGTAGGGTATTTGCCCGTCTGGATGGATACCACCTCTGGTCTACAGTATGTCGCCACAATAACCTTGAGTTGTGTTCCGGCATTAGTGGCCCGGTTCCAGTCTCCCTTTAGAAAGCAGCTTAAGCAGCAACACATTGATAGCACCTTTGGTGTTACAAATGTCCCTGCTTTCCATCAGATGGGCCATTTATCTGTCTGCTGAACTCATGCAATAAAAACATATGACGACATTGTGTTTGGCTATCTTCTACATGAGGCTCAGTACCGCGATTTTTCCCGTTCGAAATGCTTGCGATCGTTACAATTGTAAACTCAAGTGAAACGGATTATTCGACCCACCTCTTGACATGGGCGGTTGTGAGCGCTGCGTGAGCGAAAATCATGACGTCATCAGTGACGTTTTCGCGGCGACCATACAAACTGTGGTCATCAGCATTTTGGATGTTATAAGGTACAAGAGGAACGCGCACTGATTCAACACTTCTTTTGCGTAAATCACCAAGTCACGTCACTAATCGTGACTTGGCGATTAATGTTTAATCGAAAAGTTTAAACATAAATCGTTTATGTTAGTTTAAACATAAATATTCATTTATGCATATTTTCTACATTTTAAAGATAAAAAGACAGCGAAACGTAAAATACATTTTTTTAATAATAAATCTTTATAAATAAAAAAAAATTGTGCGTTACTGAACTCCTCCTAAACAGCTGGATCGATTTCGTTGAATTTTTTTATGTGTTCAGGTGGATTCGAGAATGGTTTAGATTCACAATTGGGCTCGGTAGGTGGTACTGCAATCGGGTTCTAAATTTTATTTATTCAGGGCAGAACAACGTCTGCCGGGACAGTTAGTCGTTTTATTTTAATCGCTTCGGCATTGTGTGACTTCCTTTATCGATTCCAATTTTTAACTGTATCATCATCGATTGTTCACGTAACTACTACAATCAGTTTGTATTCTGCTCTCACTTTGTTTACGGACTTCCATTTTATTGCCTCTTTGTAAAACTCAAAAGGGGTAACAATAAAACCCCTCCCCTTAAAACTGATGTTTTACTACTGCACGTGACATTGCACTGCCAGGCGATTTTAGTCTTATGGGTGTGGTGCACCGCCGCTTTGGTCGATTGTACAGACTAGGAGAAAAAATTAAATTGTAACTTATATGTATGACCTTCACAAAGGGTGATCAAATGGAACTTATTATGAATAAAAACTTTTGAATTTGAATTTGATTATATTATACTAAGTTCTTGTAACACACTGCGACGCGAATGGCTTCCTATTTCAAAATGGGCTTTTTTTTTAGCTGGCTTCATTCTGAGACCTCGGGCTCGGTATACTAAAAATAGATTTTCTCTTAACAATATAAATTACAGTATATAACATGTTGCTTTGACTCAGATTTCGCCTTCAGAAGTAAATAATTATTTCTGTTTTGAATAAGTTATCTTCAAGCAACTGTTTCACAAGATAGATCAACCAAACGACGCGCTAAGCTCGCTTGGCCAAGTTTTTACGTTTACACGTTATGAAATATGAGAGGCACACGTTTTATACTTATAACATTTTATCATTGCTGACCGTGGCCTGCACAGTGGGCCGCGACCATTTTGCAGATCAAACAAACGTATACGCATGGCTGTGCATGGAAGACGAATACAAAAGAGTTATAAACAGGCTAGATTCCCCACGTTCGGACCACAAGGCGCTCTGGTCTACGCCATCATTTCACAGTGGAAACGCTACCAGTGCGAACTAAACGTTTCGTCTCCACGTTCCTTCTAGTATGTAGACTCCTTGTCGGTTTTTCTAATATTTCTATTTGTATGAAGATAGTCTAATTCTGGGAGATTTTGGCAACGTTTTTTAATTTTGGTTGTAAGATTTCCATATTCATTGTGTTAAATGTTTAAAAGTTTATATAAGGGAGCTGTAATAAATCCTCCCAGGCTCGTAGGAAATTTAAAGTTACAGTATTTCGAATAAGTTCAGAAATAAATTGACATATCGAAATTCTAGCTCCTCGTGGGATTCTTTTTGTAATTTGGACCGAAATTTTTAGTCTACTTAGTTTTTTCGAAAGGGTAAAAAGATTAATATCGCTAGAAAGAGGTTGTTGGAGCGTGGTAGAGGTTGAAAATGCATCTTGTTCCCTGTGGGCTTTGCCGAGATGAATTTTCAAGCTTCATAATTATTTTTTATATTTAAACGATATTGTATATCTTGTATTTCTTTACATGTAAGTATAGAAATATATTTTGTTTAGATATCTCTTTGTTATGTATATTATAACGTGAATCTATTAGTATGTATATATGTGTATGTATATATTTATTTCCATTATTAATTGTTCAAACAGTAAAAGGTGTTCACAATTTCAACACCAGGCATTGTAATAGACTGATGTTGCCATCTTTTAGATTACAAAAAGTACTGTCCTCTTTGTTGGGGGTTGGTATACGCTTCTTCAATAAGATTCCGAGTGAAATGTTAGATCTGCCTTTCACTAAATTTAAAACCAAATTAAAAAGTGTCTTGCTAAAAAAGGGATACTACACTATTGAAGAATACTTAAATGACAAAAATCCATTTACATAGCAGCTCGCTGCAACCTCTTATACTATATTTTGTATAACGTTTTTATCTTGCCAGCTTGTAAGGAATTTACGGAGATATATTGCAGCATAACATTTTAGTACGTCATGTCATTATTATAACTTTAATAATATTTTGCTTTCCTTTTATTGTGTCTTGGTCTTATTGAGTATGCACTGTTTGCTACAACTCCATTAATTCTTCAAAAAGTAATTCTGTAACATGCTTCTGTATAAAATTTATTAAAAAAAGAGAACTTGAGATATAAAAAGAATAAGAAATATAAACGACGATAAGAAATATTTGACGGCCTCTGTGGTTGAGCGGGCTAAGCTGTTGCCGGCCTACCTCACTGCAACGCAGAGTCTCCGGGGTCGATTCCTGGTATAGTAAATTTCGGAAACGTATTTTCTCCATTATTTACTATATTCTGGGTGTCTGGGATCGGCCCCAGAGTGGTACATTGTATATTACCCATAACACAAGTGTAACTTGTGGATAATATGGGGATATACAATATGTGTGTTTTTGTCTGTCGGTTATTACTATTATTATATAAAGAAAAATAATATTTAGCTAGACGTGTTTCTGGAGAGTTTCTTGTCGCTTCTTCTCGTTAACAGCAATAACACGTTGCGAAGCGGTGTACATAGAATAGGAGTAAACATTAAATTTTAACCTATATGTATGACTTTGAAAAAGTGTTCTCCAGTGGAACTTATTTTGAAGAAAAGCTTTTGAATTTTGAATATGAATTTGAATTTATGTATACGCCCGTGCTCGAAACTCAACCATAATAATTAATGTTAAAGGCTATACTTCTTTAATCACAGATTTCGCCAAGGCAACAATAAACAAAAGAGTATATATGCGTGTGTGTCAAATACATGGTAGTGTGTGTAATGTTTTTTTTATTGATTTAATTTATTACGCATAATTTAAAAAAAATAGCATTCGTCGCTTCTTCTCTATATAAATTATAAGTGTGCGCAATTTCATACTCTTCCGCGAAGTTTTGTAAAAAGGGGTACAAAGATTTTGCTTATATAGTAGATAGATATTTGTTACACGTTTACACAAAATTTAGTTCGTTCTATCAAATTTAATAGAAAAACCCTACATTTTGAGTACTTTTTTCGTTTGATTGTATAACTGTGATATGCGCTGTCGGTTTTTTCAAAAATAATATATTTTATTGACCCATTCTTTTTTTGGTACATGTTTCGTTTTCATAGTGTTTGGTGTATTTTTTTGGTAAGAGAGCTTAGGGTCTCACAGTAGTTTTTGGTGTTCAAAGTATTTGTAGATTAAAAAAATAACCACACTCGCCCAGTAAAAAAGGTAACCAGTAACGCTCTCCAATCAAAATAGGCACCACAAAATTCATTCAATTGAAAAGAATCCAAGTAGAACTTTTAATTTATAACTAAATTAGGAAACCAACAGCTAACACAGAAATTTAGAATGAAATCGCTTATAAATAATAACAATGCCAATGACAGGTTTGCTTATATTGAATATAAACAAATAAACCGACAGACAAACACGCACATTGCATATCCCCAAATTAAGAAAGTAAGTGTGTGTTATGGTTAATATACAACGGACCAGTCTGGGGCCGTCCCAGACACCCAGACTATAGTAAATAACGGAAAGTTCGTTAACGAAATTTACCATGCCAGGAATCGAACCCGAAGCCTCTGCATTGTTGTGCGGTCGACCGGTAAAGGCTTAGCCCGCTCAACCACACAGGCCCTCATATATCTATGTATATAAAAATCAATTGCTGTTCGTTGATCTCGCTAAAACTCGAGAACGGCTGGACTGATTTGGCTAATTTTGGTTTTGACTTATTTGTGGAAGTCCAGGGAAGGTTTAAAAGGGGAGTAAATATGAAAAAATGCTTGGAATATAGTAAAAACAATAATTTTGCTTTCCCTTAGAAAATGCGTATAGGTGGTACGAAGTTTGCCGGGTCAGCCAGTAATATAATATAACCGAAAATTAAAATAATATTGGGCAAAATGCATGAAGTCTCGGTATCAATAAGTTAACAATAAAATATATATTATACAATATGAGTTTATACATGTATTTGTATATGTATTAAGTCTGCTGTCAACATAATAAAGCCTACGTTCATAAAACTTAACGGTAAGTCAAAGCACCCTTCACCAGGCAGTTATGGCTTATCTGGTTCTTGCAAATATGCTTTAAATTTACTGTTAACCTAAAACAATTACATTTTCCTCATACGTACATAAAATTAACAGCTATTGTAAAAATTCCCTTCGCTTTCTTAGATTTCGATTTTCTACTAAATACAACTGTATAGATGTGGATTTTTAGAGAAAACTTTTTTTCTTGAATGACTTCCGCGATTAACGTTGAGCCAGTAGTGAAAATTTGTAAAGTTTTGCTAAATAATTCTACTTAAAAAAAAAACGTTTGTATTTCGTTAATAAAGAACATTAATTTGTGGCCAGTATTATTTGCTATTCTTAAAGTACTCAAGATGGTAATCCGATCAAATTAAAACGATTCTCGAATGTATGAAGCGTCATAAGGTCTCGTGACGCTTCAATTACAACTTCATGTTGGCGCAAGCCAAAAACATTTTTGATTAAATAAAAATGACAACAACAACAGTCTGGCATTATCAATGAAAGTAATAAAACATAATCTCGAAACTTCCACAACTTTCATCGAGCTCCACATGTTATTTAAAATTCGAAACTTGTAATTACACGTGTAATATAACATGTATTTTTAAGATTTCTCATTTACAAGGAACTCCGTGCCATTAACTTAGAGAAAAAAAGTTATATAGGGAAAACGCTTCAATAATCGATACCGGTATTTGATTTATATATTTGACATTGAATACGAGCACTTTCACCGTCGGCACGCGAAAGTGTGGCAAGTTCGGTTCTGCATTTCCGATTATCACGATAAATAGCTATTTAATATGCATCAGCATATTTTTATATCAAAATCGTGATATGATAATGTTTCGCTAGAAAGTTGTTTGTGATAGCATAAAGATTTGATGATTGTTTATTATGGTGTTTGAGATTTAGATGATTAAATTCTATTTTTAATATGTAGTTATGAATATAAAGCTGATTTAAGTTGGCTTAACATTTTCGAAATTCATCAGTATTTAGATATCACTCTTTACTACGGCTTTCAACAAGCCTCCACTGGTATAAATCATGGATATTGACTATTCCATTCCCTGGGATAAAATATATCCTGTTTCTCTTCCTGGTATCATTTAAAAAACTTCATTATAATTGGTTCATTTCGAATAGTGTGAACATAAAATAGGCATAAAAACGTATTTTTAAATTCATATTTTGGCATGGATTCTTAAAATGGAATATCAAGAATATTTCAACAATAGGCGTCTTTGCCTTATTTTGTCTAGCGTGCTTTTATCTAAATGCGTAACATAATATAAATGTTGTAGTACATATTTAGATAAAAAAGCAACATAAGTTTTAATTTTTTTATGTATTGTATATGTATATTCTTATAAATATTTGTAGTATTGCAGGAAAGCAAAACTATTAACGGTACCTAAAGTAAGATTTTTTTTACTTACCTATAAAGTTAGCCAGTAATAACAAGCATCCTCCTAACAAAACAGTCTTCATTTTTTCATCCAAATTATAACACTTTCACTATGAAATCAACACTTAATTTGCACTTGCATTACGTTTCAAATAATTCATTCAACGAGTTCTCATTAGAAATAAAATAAAACACTACACATTTATTTAAAATATTATTTGGTGATACTCTTGTGTGATGCAACAAGAAACTTTTTATTTTTTAAATACGAAAGTTACCGCCAATATTTTGACAGATGGTTGCGCGCGTCGGGCCAAATCGTTCGAAAGTCAAACTGCGACTGGCTGATTCAACAGGTGCGTATGCCCGTAACCGACCAAAGCACCGTATAACCTTGCCATATTAAAGAACAATTATCCGTTATCACTCTTGAATTTGTTTGGTGGTATATTAATAATCTCCGCAGTTTATACTTTATCATAATTATCTCTACAAAACCTTAGCTAAATAGCCTGGTGGCTATTTTCCAAGGATTTTTACAGCTAAGCCTTAAGCCTTCTCAATGCTAAACTGTAATGGATTTCCCACTTGAGGATTAAGACGCTAGATAGAAGCTATCAATAAATCACCCCGGTATATCATATCACCATCGAGAGGTAAGGAGCAGAGCTCGAGCGTTAAACGCGGAAGGAGATAACCATCTTGAAAATTACCCGCCGTTTAAAATGGGAGATTTGTGAACCGCCATAAAAATTTTAACTCCAAGAAGACCCTTGGTGAGGATGGAATAACATCCGACATATCTCAGCACGACGTAAAAGCAGCATCAGAGTTTACCCTATCACTGGCAAATAAGTGTTTGGAACTTGGGCACTTCCCAAAAATCTCGCCACTGTGGTAATATTGCGAAAACCCGGAAAAGATAATTATTAACACTGCAAAATCGTATCAGCCTATAGGTCTTCTGCCAGTGATGGGAAAGTTGTTTGAAAAAATGCTGGTAGTGCGACAGCAGTGGCACCTGGTACCGAAGTTAAGTTCCCGGGGTTACGGTTTCCTGCCCCAACGAAGCACAGAGGACCTCCCTCAGTCAAACTTGTAACGTTGGTCTCATTGGGCATAGAGGGAACTTTCGATAGCGCTTGGTGGCCGATGATCAGGATCCGGCTGGCTGAAAATAACTGCCCATGAAATATCCAGACAGTGTTGGACAGTTACCTGCAGAAAAGACTGATAACAGTCAGATACGCAGGTCAGCAAGTCACCAGTGCCACAAATAAAAGATGCGCACAGGAGTCTGTTGATGGGTTGATTCTTTAGGATCTGCTGCTTAATCCATTACTATATGGATTGGAAAGTATGGACGTATAAGTTCAAGCCTATGCCGATGACGTAGTGTTAGTGTTCGATGGTGATACCGGACTACAGGTGGAGCGAGAAGCCAATGTCATGCTCGCCTATGTTCAAAAATGGAGAGTACGTAATAAGCTGATGTTCGCATCGCAGAAAACTTGTGTGATGTAATCATGCGGAGGCTAAGTACATTGACATTATTTGACACTGGCATTTGGCATCGCGGCAAGTAAAGTTGCTGGGGTTGATGCCCAAGTAAGCAATGTTAGCGCTCGGGCGTTGGACGTCTACAAGCAGTTGTCGCGAGCCGCCAACGTCAGCTGGGGTCTGCCCCCAGAAGTGGTCATGTCCATATACACCGCCGTAGTTGAACCGATCGTCATGTATGCCGCTAGCGCCTGGACTCCAGCTACGGCCAAGCTAGGGGTACGTAAACAGCTAGGTGCTGTACAGCGGGGCTTTACTATGAAGCTGTGCAGGGCCTACCGCTCTGTCTCCCTAAGCTCGTCAATGGTGTTCGCAGAAATACTCCTTCTAGATCTCCGAATACAAGAGGTCGCTGCTTTATATGAGGCAAAGAGAGTAGTCCTGCCAGTGCTTAATTAGAGAGAGGTGGAGCGGAGGATGGCTATGCACTTACACCCCACCCGGTTAGTCATTCCGTCAGTCAGTCATTGAGCTGCAGTTTGTGTGCTTGGTAGACCAGATAAAGGTCGATAACCATCGCCACCAAGCAGTACGTATCTTCACAGATGCCGGCGAAATTTAAGGGAAGGTGGGCATCATTGTCCTTTTGGGGCAATAATGCTGAAACCTATAACCAGAAATTGAAGATGTCGTCTTACAGCACGGTCTACCAGGACGAACTGTTAGCCATATGCAAGGCAACGAAAGTCATCCCGGCGAGCCCAGAATCGTTGTGATTTTGAGATTTATTTAATTCAAAATAAAATACATTTCTCTTTACCCGTTAGTATTACTTTTCAATTTAAATAAAACTTAAAATATTTTTGATGAATTTTCGCTTTATTTTTATATACTTAAGGTAGATAGATTCTTTTATATGTAGATCAAAGAAAATTCTGCGTAACAATAAATGTTTAGAGCGTAATTTAGATTGATTTTTTTATTTTAATATGTTGACGGATGTAGGCTAAAGGAATTATATTTATATTAATAAAAGTTAGAGAAGAATTATCTGTGAGTATATTCTATGAATTAGAATCAGAATCCCTCCCACCCCTTGTCATACTTTGTTACACTTCTACTGCGTGTGAACTGCACTGCACACACATACATTTTTTAAAATAAAATAACTGCTTTTGTGCAAACTATAAAAAAGATGTAAAACCTTTGAATATAAATAAATTCATGTACTTTATAAAATATAACATATTGCAATAATTTAAGCATGTGACTAAAATAATTAACGAGTTAATGTTAATAACGAATAGATAATGAACCATTGGCCATATCTCAAAAATTAATTGTTTTTTATTACTGCCTCCAAGAAGCAAATACAGTGCGGTTTTAATAGTAAGGAAATCTTGTTGTAGTGCTTTTCTTTAGCAAGAGATGGATGCACAGTGACGTTTTTACTTACTTTGTTAATGCGCAGCTTTCTATTAGTATTATATATATATGGTATTGTTGTCTTTCTATGTTAAATTACATAACAATATTTATTAAACTAAAATCAACTCCACGCTTTTATGTTCCATATTCTTTTGCAGGAATTGATTACAAGTTACATGGTAGGTGTAATAGATACATTATATGTTTTTCTTGTCCAAAATAAGTGGATTCGATTCCTAAGTAGGGTATTTTTTCAAAAATCTAATAATACCGCTTTAGTTTTTATCAAAATTGGCCCCAAGGCTCCTATGAGTATTTTTCGCTATACTTTTTAAGGGATAAGCTTTAAATTAATTATTTATAATTTTTAAATTTTAAATTGAAATTTTTATTATTTATATTCTTAATAAATTTTATTTTATTATACATAATGTTATAATTTATTTTAAAATTTAATTTTTTAAAATAAATATTTTGAATTAGTTAAAAATTGATATAATAATAAAATTAGTATATAAAATTACTTATCTTATAGTTGTAGATTTTGCCATAGAGACTCATTGGAGAAATTCACGCTTTACGTCCCACGGCTGGGCACGCGCCTCCCTACAAGTAGATTTAGAGAAAGGGACATTATACCCACTATGATTCACCAAGGCAACTTGGCGGGTTTAACACACCGGTTATCTCGATGTGCAGGTTTCATCACGATGTTTTGCTTCACCGTAGGCATGTGATAATTGTAACAATTTACACATTTGGTCAGAAAAAACTGCCTAAGAAGTGCATAATTGTCGACGAGAATTGAAACCGCGTCATTTCAATTTGTGACTAGTGCTTTACCCACTTCGCTACAACGGCGTACATAGATGCATATATCCATTCGACTATCTTACAGTCCTAAAGTACATATATCCATTTTTTTTACTTTGTCATTGGTAAAAAATTGACATTGGGTACTTCTATGCAGTGTATGTGAAATTTTAACCAATGCTGACTTTAGAAGAATCAACAAATTGAATCAATTATGTTGTCTATGATGCAATGCAATCTGAATATCTATGCAGTTTAATCAACGGACACAATACTGAAATGACACGATGGTATCTAATATCATTGAAATATTCAAGTAATTACGTTTTTATCACTTTGGTAGATTAAACTAAATTGAAAAACAGAAATTAAGCCACATAAGAGTCGGCCTTCGATCATGCGAGATAGTAAAGTAATATCATCTCGGAGCTTGCGGAGCGTCTTAATGTGCATTCACTTTTAGAATACGAGATAGGTGAGAAAACACACCGTTCTAAAATTTCACAGTGTCTACATGCGATTTGAAGTCACACATGAATAGCTGCATGCAATTGCGCTGGGAATTAATTACCTACCAACAGATCCACAATTAAAGGACGCCTCACAGTGTACCGTGTGGAAAACGAGCCGATCGTTATCAACTAGTTTTAATTAGGGGAAACTGTTATGTTATCATTCCGCACGGTTAGCACTCCCGCACAGTGATTGGCACCCAAACACGAGTAAAGCCCGCTCGGGCACCGGCTTACCAGATTGACTCTCGACTCCATCCAGTGTCGCGCCGTTCGTATCGTCGACGATCCCATACTAATAGGCGGTTTAGAATCGCTTAGCCTTTGGAAAGATTTTGCCGCTCGCTGCATATTCTAACACTTGTACAACGGGGAGTGTTCCAAGGAATTATTTTTCACCTCCATTTCCTTAAGTTCCCACGCTCAACGCAACGATCTTCTAGAAGTCTAGAACATTTATTCCGCGTACAACAATGGTCTACAGGGATCTTCCCGCTACGGTTTCCCCTCTGCTCTATGACATAAAGTTCTTTAAGTAATTGTGAGTTCTACTCAAATTTCAATATCCAAATTTAGGATTAGATATAATCGGACGCCCAGTAATTATTCTTCGTTAAAATAAAAACAGGAAAACTTCCAAGGTTTGCCTTCATATTTCCTATAGTTAGATTTCTAATGGAATCACGCTCTATTAAACAATGTTAATCATATTCACAGTATTATGATGTCGGAAATATCTAAAACCATTGCTAGGATACTGATGGTGAGCGAAAACATGGCGATGAAACCATGAAACATGGAAATAAAACTAATTACGGAACTGCTGTTTTAATTTAATCATTTCTTGATGTAAAATTGAAAAATTTGTGATGTCACACTAGGAAAGGAGGAGACCCACGAACGTGACCAGCTGTGACAAAGACGGGGAAGGGTCAAAAAATCATGAAATTCGTGTGACGTAATTTGTGGTTGGCCCTAGAGTGCTACGGGAAAACCTTTCCGTGAACTTCTTTCTAAATTATTGTCGTACTGTAAATAAATGGTGTTTCGTATTTTGATGTTTTTCATTAACCTAAGCAAATCAAGGAACTTGATTACCTAATAATATTTAGTTTCCATGTTGGCAAATTCGCAGATAGACCACTTGATAATAAGTTGTTAGAGCAAGTATTATAATGAAAATACTAAACTAAATACTTAAAAATAAACTAAATTATAAATAAATTAATATAAAGTATTTAACAAATCGCTGTCAGAGGGAAGCGTGCCCAGAAGGCTGGCTGCATTGCCAGTTGCCACTATGGCAATGCTGATTCATTGCGCGAAATACGAACCAGCCTTCTGATCACGGGTGGTATCAAAGAGTTTCTTACAAATTTCTTTGAAATAATAAATACAAAATATTCCATAATTGAAGCTGTAAATTTATTTCCTAACTACTTTACGAACAAAATTCTAATAAATAGCGGATCTGCCACTTGTTGTTCCTTTATTTTCCGCTGGGCTTCTGTTACGGTACAGATTCATCTTCAGTCTTTATCGGGTAAATGCGAATTAATTATCTATTTACAGTAAGTACTTCTCTGTCTATAAAATAGAATAATTAGCTTCTTGAATAAAAGTTTATTTTCTAAGTTCCCGCTAAAACATAACTTCCATCTAATGTGTTTTTTATTGAACCAAATAGGTAGCCATTTTTATAAGCCAACTTGTGTTTCCATAGGTAGGTAGCGCTTACAAAAGTCTCAAGTTATGAATAAGTCATAATAGATGTCATTATAAGTTATTTTAAAGGTACCAACATTAAAACATTAAATTTCAAATGCGAATTAATTATCTATTTACAGTACTTCTCTCTCTATAAAATAGAATAATTAGCTTTTTGAATAAAACTTTATTTTCTAAGTTCCCGCTATAACACAACTTCCATCTATTGTGTTTTTCACTGAACCAAATAGCCAATTTTTATAAGCTAACTAGTGTTCCCATAGGTGGCGCTTACAAAAGTGTCGAGTTATGAATAAGTTATAATAGATGTCATTGTAAGTTATTTTCAAAAGGTACCAACATTAAAATATTAAATAATACCTTTTATTTATATTAATACTATTATATTCTACACACACAGTTCAATTTGATGTAAATTATATAAACAAATTCGTTTCAAAATGTTGGTATCGAGAATGTCAGTCCATTTTTTTTAAGCTGTGACATCGGGAAAACAATTTTCATTTACAAATCAACAACTGAAATAACCACAGTTGTTGTAATTTTATTGTAATTTTCTTTTATTAATCTTTATTTACAGTAATCTGATAACGCCATCATTAATATCAACGGATTAATTGAAAAGTTGTTGTGCGTCATAGTAGTTTTCACGTCGCCGTCGGTTGGCAGTGAACGGAACGAAGTGTCGTTGTATAGATCGCTCGCTGGGTGGCTGGCTGGAAATAGTGAACCGAAGTATGAGTTTTCGAAATATGTTCGAATAAAAAGTGAATAGTGAGTGACTGTCATCCAGCAAGATGGTTGATGACGTGAGAGATATTACCGAAACCGCTGAAAGCAAAGGTATAATGTGCAATTATAGTTAAAATGTGTCGTTCTAGTGTTTAAAAATGTGATTGAAAAATTGTCTAACCCTAACCCGTGTCGTGGCCCCACGTCGCGGGTTCGCAGCCGCTTTCGAGAATGTCCGCAGTGAAATATTGTCTTTACAGCACAAGTGTTTTGTTTTTTACCTATTTATGGATGTATTTTCGCGTCGTGGTATGTTCTATAATTAGAAAAAACGCCTCGCCATACACTGTAGATGACCAATGAAAGTGTGTAAAATGTAAGACTCCCGCAAACGTCACTTGTGATCATACCTCAATTTTGATCGAATTGCTTGGTTATTTACCGTTAGAATGTACTTTTGTTTTGTTTTTTGAGGTATTGCAGATAGTTTGAACCCTTTCAATGACGTGTCCGTAGTTATACAGCAACCTGAGTCATGATAAATGATGACTAGCTTTGACGTATTTTGTATGTACATTAATTCGCGCAGTTTGTGCACTCGACTTTCTAGTGTTATCTTATCGAGTATTTTTTATTATGTGCATAATGTACGAGCTATTTAGAAATTGAGGGACGCAATATTCAGGGAAATCGTGCTATAATCTTGATAACATTGATAATATAAGCTGATTATTATTATACCAAGGGTATGTTGATAACAAATAATTCATAACGAATTTAAAATCTGCATATAATTCCTACATAAAATATTAAACCATGACAAAAATTATTTTATTTTCTCTATTATTTATTATTTTTTATGTGATCCACTCAAAATGAATGCAGCTATGCTCTGGTGCTATAAACACCAATTACTGTCATAAAGCAGTCTTCATCATATAGGCTGCCACTCTATGTGATGCTTTTCTGAATTTGGCATTGCACGAGTACAGATTTAAACAGTTTCAAATACTTTTATATTCAAGTTTTATTTTAAGTAAATATACACTGGGCGAAAGTTACACCTACACTTCCTTACCTGAGTTTTAGCCAAATGGTACATATTGTAAATTGGAGATAACATTCTACTGAAGCTTTAACATTTTAACATAATTTAAAAATTGTTGCTTTTGAACAATGGATATCCTACAGCTCACTGTTAAGGAAGTATAATTTTTTTTAATAAATCCATATTGAGTAATATTTTCTTTAGATTTCACAACTTGTATACATAATAAAACTACATTTTAACAGTTTTAAGTGCAGTATTGTATTCGATTTTTATTATTCCAACGTTTCAGCCACTTTTCAGTGGCAGTGGTCACGGCAGACAAAGATGTCCAGTGTCAATGTTGGAACAATAAAAACTAAATAAATTACCATGCTTAACTGTTAAAATATAGTTTTATACTATATTGAGTATCACTCTGACCTCATCTTACAATTATCATGTGTTGAAAATGAAGAAGAACTTGTGATAAAATCTGCACATTAAGTTAACAAATACATCAAATGCACCAAGTTGTCTTCGGCAAGTGTGGTAGGTATACCACACAGGTATACCATTCCCACTTGATTGGGGCTTCCCATCTCCTTGATTGTTATTATTGCTTAATACAATAATTATTTTAACTAATTAGCCACTGACTCCTGATACAACTCGCATGTTCTATGTATAACACAAGCCTGCAAAAAAAGTGGTCTGTACTTTTGACAGACCCATCTATTCTTATGTATTTCAATGCACTGAATCCAAATCTGAGGACAGTTTGGTCCATTTTGATGGTGTGTGTGTGTGTGGATCAAAAGACCGAATCTGGGGTCTCCAACCCCAAGCAGAATGCATAGCGCATCAAAATACATAAGAATAGATAAGTCTGGCCAAAAGTACAGACCATTGTTTTTTGTTGTCGGGTGTATTATCAAAAAATGGTCTTCAGTAGAATTTAATGTAAAAAAATAATAATATTTAGTATATTATTATTTTATTTTATTTTTTATTTAGAATAGCCACTTTTAGAAGCAGATGACTTACCAATTGATTATTTTAAACAAAAAAGCAGTACTACTTTGCCTTCTACAGATAATCTAACACCAATAGAAAACCTGGTTTTGCTAGAAATGTGCTAATATTATTGGCCTTTGAGTGGCAATTTAGTACATTAATCTATGTAGGTCTTGGACTTACTTTAATGCTGTGACAAATGTAATGACATCAAATAAAAGCAAAAAATTACATTACTTTATTTTTACCTTCCTGGGAAACCAGACCAATAATATCTCTAGTTATTACTGTAATTAGTCTCAAGGTGCACAGAGATTTTTAAGATCTTTCATGTTCTGCTGCGATTCCTTAATATCAATTATTATCTTAATATGTAATAGTTTGTACACCCGTCATGTTATATGGGTCTGAATATTGGGCTACTAAAGTGATAAGCCAAAATTGTCTTCACTCAACTGAGATGAGAATGTTGAGATGGATGTGTGGTGATACAAGAATGGATAAGGTGAGATATAAGTGCATAAGGGATCTTTGAAAGTTGCATCCAAGACTGGAATATTGGGAAGAAGGCAGATGGTATGGTGGTGAAAGAAAAGAGAGTGAGTTTGATTTTTATCAAGTGATTTACAGGATAAGAAAATATTTTATAGAGCATAAGGAAAAGTCAAAAGATTTATATTTGACAAGAATATCCAAATATTTTGCAATTTGATTAAATAATATCTTACTTTATATATTCTGTTGAATGAAATATTTTTCCATGTTTTAAACAGCTTTTGCATTTTTAATTTTTGCACTCACTGTTTAAAATTCAGAGGGGGGGTGTTGGTAAATGAATTTTACCCAAGTTGTGTGGTGATAGTTAAGCAATTTTATAACATACAAATAAGAGCTATTATTGAATACAATGTAAAGTCCATTTAACATCACTCAATTTAACCAGAAACTCCCTTAAGCGTCAAAATTTGGCTTTGGTTGGTTTAGCTTGTCTTCCATACAATGATACACTATATAGCATTACACCCACTTTCATAATGACAACAATTAAGTAATAAAAAGTACCTTTTAAGTTGCTAAAATTAGTAAGAACTGCAGCTGTGTACATTCTTTTATTGCTTTACTAGCTTTTGCCTGTGACTTAGTCCATGTGGAAAGTTTTTTAACTATCCCACGGGAACTCTTTAATTTTTCGGGATCAAAGATATCCTATATTTTGATCAGGGATATAAGCTACCACCATACAAAATTTCATTTTAATTGGTCCAGTCTTTTCGGAAATTAGCCAGTACAAACTGACAGACAACCAGAGAAACTAAAAATTTGAAAAAAATCTAAATTGATTCTATTTCACTTCTTATAACCTCCTGACTTGGTTTTTAGCATTTTTTTCATTGTACAGAAATGCAACCAATTACAATTTTATTATATGTATAGATTATCCTAGCCTGTAATAAACTCGACTGTCCACATCATGCATACCGAAGTTTCTAAGTACTACCTATATCACCAAAATGCCTCAATATCGCAAGATATGAAGAAAATAAGTAAAAAAATACAACAGTTACTGGTGAAGCAAAAACCCTTAGATAAAAATAACAGACTTCTCTCCATTTAATGCCAACTCTCTTTAACGCCATAAAATGCACAGTCCCGGTATATACTAGTGGTCCCAGTAGAGTTTACACTATATATACTAGCGGTCTCGGCAGACATTGCCCTGTCCTGAAAAGATAAAATCTAGAACCCAATTTCAGCACCACCTACTGGGTCTAATTGTGAGTCTAAACCACCCCTAGGACTCACTCGAACACATAAAATTTCATCAAAATCATAGAACCTGATTCCAGATTGATGGGTACATTATTGAAGTTTTAGTAGGGAGCTCTAATTTTTATATAACCTTTTTGAAAGTGGTCCAGTAACTTTTGAGTTTATTCATTACAAACATACAAATCTTTCCTCTTTATAATATTAGTATAGTTAAGCACACCTGTCTTCAAACATTAGATTTTTATCATAAAGCATTCCACTTGGACAAAAAAATACAAATTAGAAGCGAAATCATTCTACATTCCTTCATAGTTTAGTACAAACCAAAATTGATATAACCTTTTATTGTGTTGTGTAGGTGTTATTAAAATGCTATAGACCCAAATAAGTGTTATTGCTACATCATCTATATCTTTAGATATAAATAATATGAAAACAGTTGAAGTCCTTGAAAATAGTTGCTACAACATATCAGATAGCTAGCCTTATTCATTTGAGATTCAGATTTCACACTTCTCTTGTTGAGTGGGCTAAGCCTTTGCTGGCCTAGTTCACTGGGATGTAAAAGCTCCTGTTTAGATTTCATGGCAAGGTAAATTGTGTGTACAGACTTTCCGTTATTTACTGTGGTCTGGGTGATTCCAAAATAGGGATTGCAATCCGGCCTCATTTTCAATCCGGCCGGATCCGACTCGATTTCCGTCAATCCGCCGGGCCTGGCAGGATCCGGCCGGATTGATTTAACCTAGTTAACTTTCCTTTTTCGTTCCAACATGGACCATTAATAAAGTGTAAAAATAAAACGATACATATACGAAATCAACTTTATTATAACTAATTTTAAAAAGTGAAAACAATTAAATTCTGTGTCAAAACAAATAAAATTACAAATTATTATAAAAACATCACAAAAAATCCAGTGTCTTTATCTAACGTAATGTTAACTTGTGGTTCAGTTTTCTTAGATTTTAAAGACAAAGTAGAGATCAATATTATAAATTAAAATTAAACAAAACATAATAACAGATTACCGAATCTATCTAATGAACAGCGCAACAATCACAAAAACTATTCTTTATAATATTGTTACTGTTTAGTTTTTAAACAAACAATTTTTGGTTTGTAAATTTAAAATGATCTTTTGGTTTAAAACGATGTTAAATCGACACGCTGCGGCGCGGGCACGCGGTTGTTCAGCTTCAAAGGACTCGCATTATACTATGTGATCTATGGACTTGCATGCAGAAGCACCACGCGTTTAAAGTAGCTACTTATTCATGCAACGCGCGACTATTTTGCCAAAATATGTAATCAACGGACCCGGTGGATCCGTCATGTTTGTACCGGATCCGCTAAGTGCATATTGATGCCGGATCCGCCGGATTACCGGATCCGGATTACCGATTACCGCATCCGGATTTCCGGATTGCAATCCCTATTCCAAAGTGGTTGGTTATTAAATACCCATAACACAAGTATAACTTGCTTAGCTTGGGAATAATATACATCAGTGTTTGTCTGTTGATTATTTTAGACTCCATAGTTTTTAAGAAAAAGAGAAAGAAGATGTGACATATACAATATACATAGAGATGGGTGTCATATATTTTTATAGTAATTCCTATGCAACTCTTAAAACTGGATGTTTTGTATCATGATACTCATCTACTTTATTACAAGCTTTTATTTAACTTGCAATGGATGTATGTATGTAAGTTCAGGTGGAATCTTGTAAGTTAAATTTGACCAACTTCCTGGTTTCCGATTGAGCTGAAATTTTGTACGAATATGTATATCGCGTGACAATGTAATAATATAGTACCATGGAGCTGATCTGATGATGGAGTCTGAAGGTGGCCATAGGAACTCCTGTACTAAACAAGATAGACCCGTCGTGTTTGGTGTCGTTTTACTTGTCTTTGCTAGCACTCTGCTGTTACATGATATCCAGGATCTCAAAAGCTTGTATTTAAAAACCTTTTAAAAAAAACTTATTTTTACGAATTGATTAAATTATAACCAAATAGAACTGACCACTGATGTGCCTGCACACTGGAATGAATGGATACAATTTAATGAAATCCATCATAGAAAAAATCTTAAGAATCATCTGAACACAGATCTTACAAATACCTGCCTGTGTTATTGAAATTCCATGAATAATTTATATTTGAATCATCAGTTTGTGTTGGAATTGTTCAAATGTTTGAAGATGGGTGTGCTTGTACAAACGTTCAATAATAGCTCTTAATTTAGTATGTAATAGAATTGGTTCTAGCTTGATAAATCACTTAAGTAACTTAGGTATTTAATTGTTTGTAGATAGTTTAGAAAGTTTCTTATGGATAAGTAAATGTCTAGATATGTTCTAGAATTCCCACTTTTTGAAGTGAAAACTTCTTTAGCCGCGTTGGGCACTTTCTGGTAGGGGAAAATCTTATGGGTTCGCATCACCGCCATGCTCATGAATGGCGCACGCGCAGTGGCTTGTGGTAGGGGAAAATCTTATGGGTTCGCATCACCGCCATGCTCATGATTGGCGCACGCGTAGCGGCCGTGTGCTGTGCGCTTAGACGCTTTTTGGATGTGTGAGATTCTCGTGCGTTCGTGTCACCGTCATGCTTATAGCAGTATATCTGTAGCTATACAGTTGACCTCAGCTGTATAGCTACAGATATACTGCTATAAAATAAACAATACCTATTGTGCAACATTAGTGCTGTATATATCTTATATGTGAAATTGAATGGATTTAGTGAAAAGTTCAATGTGTATATGCTGTACATTGTAGAAATAGTGTTTTAATACAAACATGAAAATTTCAAATTTTAATACTAAAAGTTCTAAGTTTTCACTTCTATCGTCAGTCTCTATAATTGCCAATTTTTTTGTAAAAGATTGTTCAGGTTATTGATAACTATATGTACCCCTGACATAGTAGGTACAATATATTTACAGTACAATTGTATTATTATGATTATGTTATTAGAAATTATATTTATGAATGTCGAGTTGAAAACAGATTAAGTATAAATGTCAAATACAAGAATCAGTCAATTTTATGTGTACGTCATATAATCCTGCATTGTATAGAAACATTTATCCACTAGCCAGTTAAAAAGCTTTATATGAAATAAATTACCATTATATTCTTTAAAGGTAGTTTATTATAGATTTTTTTAGATTACTGTATATACTTTCACTAGTTTCTGCCCGCGACTTCGTCCGCGTGGAATAGTTTAAAAAAATAAGTTAAACAAAACCCCGATTTTGAAACATTCTTCATTGGTGCTCCGCTCCTATTGGTCTTAGCGCGATGATATATAGCCTATAACCTTCCTCGATAAATGGGCTATCTAACACTGAAAGAATTTTTCAAATCAGACCAGTAGTTCCTGAGATTAGGGTGTTCAAGCAAACAAATAAACTCTTCAACTTTATATATTAGAATATATAAGATAAATTACCATTATATTCTTTAATGGTTTAAGGTAGTTTATTATAGATTTTTTTAGAGTATCATGTATACTTTCATATGCATTCAGTGAAAAGCTGTTGTTTTGACATTACAAACAGACGCTTTAATTTTATTTATTTGTATAGACGATATGGAGATTGTTGCTTTCTGATTCAGTTAGCTACAACTTCATTAATTCTTAGAAAGTAAATTGTATGACATATTTATTATACAAAAAGCAGACATACAAAAATAAAATAAAAGAATTCTTCAATTTGAATATCATGGCGTTGCGAAGACATTGAAAGTATTATTCCATTGCGATAGTGTCCAAAATTCGTATTCTACTAAATCCCTAACATCTCGATGTCGTCGCGGCAAAATAATCGGCGAGAAAAGAAACTGCTTGATCCGAAATAAATATCGAAAGCTATCAAAATTTTCGCTTTAAATCTTATACTAATACTAGCTGTGCCCGCGACGGCGTCCGCGTGGAATTTGTTTTCACAACCCCCCGATTTTTAATCAAACTAATATATAAAGCTGAAGAGTTTGTTTGTATGATTGAACGCGCTAATCTCAGGAACTACTGGTTTGATTAGAAAATTCTTTCAGTGTTAGATAGCCCATTTATCGAGCAAGGCCATAGGCTATATATCATCACGCTAAGACCAATAGGAGCGGAGCACCAATGAAGAATGTTTCAAAATCGGGGGTTTTTTTAACTATTCCACGCGGACGAAGTCGTAGATAGAAGCTAGTCTATTATAAAGATAAAGTGGCGTGCCACGGGCATGCTATTGGAATTGATAGAATACCGAAATCGGGTAAACCTACGATTGAGGCGATAGTGTCCGGCGATTTTAACGAGATAGTAATAGCAGAATTGGGCCGCAGTTTATTGTCACATATTCTCTTTAAAAGTTTGAAACAGAAACAACATTTTGCGAAGTGGTTTACATAGAATAGGAAGTAAATTTAATAATTAGACCCTGGAACGCCTGACTTTTTTGCGTAAAATAAGATAGACAATAAAAAAATATTATTAAAAAAAAAAAATCCAGTTTAATTTTTCATTATATTTCACAGGAAACGTAACTTGTGGCAAAATTTGAGATTTCACCAGGTGCGTAGCTACAGCCGTATCAGCCGTATCAATGATACGGGGCCCACAGGCTACACGGGGCCCCGAAAGTGTGTAAGCAAAAATTCCTAAAAATTTTGTCCACAATCTTTATAGATTAATATTCTTACGAGTTTGGGAGTCGAATTGAAATGCCGTTGGAATTACTATAGAATTTATTAGCTATACAAACACGTATAACACAGGTAAAAATATAAATGGTCACAACCAGTACAAACTGCACGATTCAATAACACGCGCAAAGTCCGTCACTATATAACTTATCGAATGTACACGTCTTGCTGGTATCGTAATCGTCGCTTGACTGCCGATCTCTTCGTTCGGGCATTCCTTTATACTCAGCTTACAATATGTCACGACCGTGTAAACAATGGTTTCCAAGAATCACACCTGGCCACTGCCTACCATAAAGGATTACAATACACAATAGGCGGCTTTTCTAATTACAAATATTAAACACAAAGTAAAGAAAAGAAGTCCAAATGCGGGCAGGTAATAAACTTTATGGCCGGCAGGTGTGTATTCACAGTTGGAATTTTGGCTAAGTTGTAACAATATTTTTTGAGAATAACTGCTGGGCCAATAGGAACGGCTATCAGACTTGTCATTATCGTCTATAGAGAAAATCCAGAAAAACTAACATCGTCATCAGCTATAGGTGGTTTGTTAAATAAATTTGCTGAAAAAAAGGCGAGAAAAGTGTATCTTTGATTTGAATTGTTTGTCAACTTAACTTCTAGGAGCATTAAGTAATAACTCATAATCAATATACAATTATTTTAATTCAGTTCGAGTATTTTTTTGTTTTCTACATAAAAAACTTTACCCTTCCTTTGGGCCCCCAATACATTTTGATACAGGGCCCGTCTAAGGCAAGCTACGCCACTGGTTTTACCATTGCCCAACACGCGACATGAGGGTAGCTAAAAAGTTCACGACACTCACGGTTTTGTATGTTGTATATGTGATTTTTTTCCAAGGCAACTTGTTTGGATAAAGACTTGAATTTCCTAAAAACGGATAGTTATCGCGAAACACTCGTCAACTTTGCGCAAATTAAGCCGCATGGAATGTCCTAGTATTTTATAATCCATAGTGACAAGAAAAATCCTTGCCTGAGTAAGCATAAACAACATTATTAGCTTTACGCAGTGAACTCTAAGGACTTTGTTCTCACGGCTATCGGTAGCTGATAGTGGAAATACAAATTTATCCACTCGGGTATAAGAGCGTAATATTAAGCGTAGGCGCAGCTAAGGTGTCTGTCCGCTTGACTTTAGATGTCGTCGGCAAGGGCGTATGAAACGCTCGAGTGGTTAGTGAAATTTAAATATTGTCTTTAATTCTGTGAAATAATATTATCAGTCCATACAAACCGTTTAATGAAAATTTACTAATATGATAATGATACGATTTTAATTAAAATTATTTAAAAAAAAAATCTAAAGCACTTAACCAAACAATCCATTGAAACGAACTTTATACTACGCTATAATTTATTATTAACGTTTTGACAGCTTCTTTGGTCTAATATAATCTAAGATTATTCGCGTGCTTGACTTTCTAGGATTCGGAGTTCCATGTTCGATTCACATTATTATATGCCGGAGTCTGAAACCTACAATCTAGGTGTCTTCAAGTCTCGTGTGAATAGGTACCTTCTAGGTAATCGTGCCCGATCTTAGACCATATATTCGCTCAAATCGAGCGAGATAATTGTCAAACGCGAACCCATACAGTGATAAAAAAATATATGAACAATATTTAAAATGATCTTTTGGTTATTCTCTTCGGTTGATCGAGGTGCTACTGGAATTGCAGCATTAAAACGCTCTAAAACACTTAATTTAAAATATCTAGGACCGTAATTGATAAATTAAATCTGTTTAGAATCAAAATTGCCTGTCATTATTAATTTTAAATTACGCGTGACAGTTAAGCTAGATTTTAAGTACAACTTCGGCCACGTACGCGATCAGAGCACGTCAGAACCCATACATATATAGCGGCTAGTTGTTTAGAGTTTACATTGCATTCACGCTTTGTGATACGACGGTACGTATGCGACGCCTGTCTAGCAATCCCAGACTTTTGTCGGATGGTAGGGGTGTATGACAGCGTGTAGCTCTATGTCTGAGACGTTGGACGTGTCATTACCCGAGCGCCATCTATCAAAAGTTGAAGACGGAAAGAATATGCTACAACCAGTGTGAAATGCGCGACACGCGTATTAAACGCGCGTGGAGTTGATGTGCACATCAACCTTCCATGCGTTAGTCGTCGTATGGCTCATTCCTACATCTTATCAAATTCAAATTCAAAGTTTTTTATTCAAAATAAGTTCCACTGGAGAATACTTTTTGAAGGTCATATATATAAGTTAAAATTTAATTTTTCTTCCTATTCTATGTATACCGCTTCACAACGTGTTATTGCTGTTAAGGAGAAAAAGTGGCAAGAAACTCCCCAGCAACACGTCTAGCTAAATATTGTTATTCTTTAAGTTTCTTATTCTATTTATATCTCAAGTTGTCTTTTTTTAATAAGTTTTATACAGAAGTATGTTACAGAATTACTTTATGAAGAATTAATGGAGTTGTAGCAAACAGTGCATACTCAATAAGACCAAGACACAATAAAAGGAAAGAAAAATATTATTAAAGTTATAATAATGACATGACGTACTAAAATGTTATGCTGCAATATATCTCCGTAAATTCCTTACAAGCTGGCAAGATAAAAACGTTATACAAAATATAGTAGGTATAAGAGGTTGGAGCGAGTTGCTATGTAAATGAAATTTTGCCATTTAAGTATTCTTCAATAGTGTAGTATCCCGTTTTTAGCAACACACTTTTTAATTTGGTTTTAAATTTAGTGAAAGGCAGATCTAACATTTCACTCGGAATATTATTAAAGAAGCGATAGGATATCGTTTGTCAATCTCCTCGTAAGTAATGTCAAAACTCAACCGATGCCGCAATGGTAATGGCATGGTATGACAAACAAGGGAATGAACTGGCCACTAGAAGTATGTGACGGCCTAATGTAGTTGTAGCTTATTGTGGTCTAAAGTGCGTTCATTTTTCAATTCATAAAGGTGTCGCGGTTCTCGGTGTAGTTACACTAAAGCTTTATAATTTGTACAAGTAATCTTTAGCATTGAATATAACTGAGAAAGAATTAATAGTCGCATTGAATATAGATGAGTGACTGTGATCGCCCACATATCACATTTCAACAGGTGTTTTTTTTTAATAACACCTACTTAGTGTAGTGTCTGGCTCATTGAGAAACGCATGTTAAGTTATGGCCACTGAATCGGATTTAATTAGATAATTTGTTGATTTTATTACATATGTCTTGACACTTCGAACAACGATGGCGCCTGTAATTAATTGAATATTATTGACGCTTTTTAATATTTATGGTATGTATCTATAAGTCAAGTAGGAAAAACAGGACTTTTTTACCCCGGGAAATCTCACTATCTATTCATTTGCAACTACTGGTCAAAATTGACAATAACTACAAATCGTAATGTCAAGACCCACAGACATGGACTGTAAAAATGGTGATTTATGATTAGGCATAAATAACAGTTTGTATTTAAATTTGTCACTTAGTTAGAAGTAACAAACACTGCAATTTTACTAGTATATATAGATAATAAATATTTTTTCTATATTGTAATATATTCCTTATAGGTACATCTTAGAAGTATCCCTCCATATTAAGAAGTTCTGGCTCACGAAGAAAATCCTTTTCTTATCAGCCGGTAGCCCCATAATCCGTTTATCGTCTGTAACCTCGTGATAACGCGAGATGGTATGCAGTTTTACGTAACAACCAATAATAGGTGTTGTGTTTACATTATATTCGCAAACCGGCTTATCTAGTCGAGATTATTTACCGACAGAATACGTTGACGCGGTCACGCATGCATAGTTATGTTTTTCATTATTTCATGTTTGATTTGTTTTATAAAGATGTCTTTGAATCTCGTTGAAGTTCTCGTTATGTTGGATTAGAACACTGGTTGGATTTCTTACAAGCTTTCTACTAAATCAAGTCAATTCAAAAGAATTTATTCAAACTAACTTCCACTGTAGAACATTTTTTTAAGATTATACATCATCGTCGTCAGCCAATAACTGTCCACTGCTGAACGTAGGCCTCCCCAAGTCGGCGCCACTCATCACGGTCCTCTGCCTTCCCCATCTAGCGCCTACCGGCGACCTTGCGGGGTCGTCAGTCCATCGGGCTGGAGGGCGTCCAACACTACGTCTACCGAGACGCGGTCTCCACTCCAGCACTCGTCTGCTCCATCGGCCATCGGTCCTGCGACAAATGTGACCGGCCCACTGCCACTTTAACTTGCTAATTTTGCGAGCTATGTCCGTTACCTTGGTTATTTTACGGATATCCTCCTTTCTAACTCTATCCCTAAGAGAAACACCCAACATAGCTCGCTCGATAGCCCGTTGAGCGACTTGAAATTTGTGGACCAGTCCTAACGTCAGTGACAGTGAGGACGCACTGCTCGAAAACTTTGGTTTTCAGGTATTGCGGGATAGTCGACGAAAAGACTTGACGAAGCTCACCGAACGCTGCCCAGCCCAACTGAATCGTCCTGTATTTTCTGTCCAAGGTAGACATATTCCTGCAAAACTTCAAGGGGGGCGCCATCGACGTTTACCGAAGCTTATACACATAAGTTGAAAATTAACGTCGCGTCTTAATCCATGTTACTCCGCTTCGCAACGTGTATGTTTAAGGAGAAGCGGCAGCAAAAAACTTCTTTTTCTTCTTCCTTCTTAAGTCAAGAAACACTTTTAGCTAGAAATTCTTTTACTTCATATTTGTCTATCTCGGGTCTTTTTTTTAAGTACAGAAATTTTAGTAATAAAATACTATCGGTCTTATTCATATTAAGTTGAAAGTAGATTTGTAGACTTCTCTTAAAGAAATATAGAAACTCACTCTAGCTGATTATTGATAAGACCGTATAATTTTAGCACAGTGCCATCTGTAGTCTTGATTTGAATAGATGGTGTTTTAGAATTCTGGAATATGTGATTTTTGATGGCTTTAAAATATCTCGAACTCCAAACTATGTACAAAAATTAAATTTCCGTTTATTTATTTCTATATCATGCAAAAAGTCAATCTTATTCCTTTAATCTTAAACAACCTTTAAAAGCCAAAACTATATTGGAAGCTCCTGTTAAAATCATAAACGATTTTAAACTTGGCACTTTACGAATCAGAAACATCATGGAATGTAATGAAACTTCAACATACGATGGCATTTACACTGATGTCAGATTCTCCGGCGTCATAATGAGTCAAGGCCGTACCGGTCATGCCGTAAATACGCCCACCAGTATACCGTATTGATATTATATCAAGAGACTGATATGACTAAGGTCATAGATATTAATTATGCTAATAGCGGTATATACAAGCTTGTAGATTCCGCGTTGGACATTTTCAACTGTCACCAGGGTCTATTTTAATCTATTCTCAGCGTTTAATTCCTTTTTCTTGGTTTGACTTCTCATCCAAAACAACACAAAGCGTCTGAAAAGGAAAGACATTCGAAACTAGTCACAAATAGAGTAACAGAGCAGACGTCTTCACTAGAAGATACACTGCATTTTATTACTGCATAGCCAACAATTCTGTTTATAGATACAAGTAATTGCAAATATAAAGTGGAATAAAATATTGATTTTAACAGTTGTGTCCAGGCCATCCTTCGCGTGTACCCTGGATTTTAGATTCATATATTCTGAAACTTGCATAATAATGAAATGGAACCTGTAAGTTTAAGAAAAATATTCTGTTTTAATCCTTAAAATGTTTATTGAAACTCGTTGAGCCGTTTTAGAACAAATTTGAGACAGATTACCAGATAAGGATTCTATAAACGGTTGCTTATGATTAGACATCGTATAGCAGTTTTCACTTTAATTTTGGCAATTAAATTGAAATCACGACTAGACATTACAATCTTATCCGTTGATATATTATTATGAACAACTCTAGATTCGATCTCAGTATCAAATTAACCTGAGTATTTAGGTACGACTACAGTGAGCAGTGCAAGTGGATCTATTACTAGAGTATATAGCACACAGACTAGTTACACACCTGATAGAAAGTGGTTATTATTGCCTATGGACATTGCAACACCAGAGGTGCTACCATTGTGCTTCTGACATAGAAGGAATTTTATGACACCGTTATTTAAAAAGCCTATAATCGTGGCGCTGTGGGATATCCACGGCTAGGAAGAGACTCATTCTAAATTTCTAGCGCAGAAGAGAAACAGAATTTCTCTTCTAACAGTAACTACCAACTAAAAATTCAAGCAAAAATTGTAAATGAAACCTAAACTAATATAATCAAGGTTTTGTTGATCCAATCCACTTTTACTGCCCAGTGACAATATGAAGTTTTTTCACTGTCAGTCTCTAAAATATGCAATAATGAATGGTTTTTATGCGAAACTTTGAACGACCGTGGCATACAAAAAAGGCTTGCTATAAAATATAAAAAAAAACAACTCAGAATTGTTATCTATACAGCTAAATAAAGTTGAAGTGTCTTTTTGTAATCTGGAATATTATAAAATTGCCATGCCATATGCCATGTCTGTACATTTAAGCTATTTACAAAAAAAAAGCAACTGTAATAGACTATATAAACGATGGAGAACACGACGCAATTTTTTAGATATCTTGTCTATTTGTCGTTTTGTCTGTCTGTTTGTTCGGGATTCACGCAAAAACTACTAGGACGATTTCGATGCACTTTTCGCTGATCGACAGCTAATTCTTAGATAAAGTCTGCGCTACTTTTTATCTTGGGAATCCCTCGGGATTCTTTCTGCGAATGATTTAAATTGTCCAAACTAAAAAAAATCGAATTCCAATGTGAGTTTTTTACTGATCAATAGCAAAATGTAATAAAATGTCTGATATTTTTATCCCGGGAGTTTCCCCGGCAGATGTTTGTAGTTGTGCGGGTGCGTAAAAATGAGCTTTCTCCGACATTTTTCACTAAAACCATAGCTGGGGTACTTTATATCCCGGGAATTTCAAGTCGAGCGTGAAGTCGCGGGCATATCCTAGTGTCAAAATAAAAATGCAAGAAATCGAGGGGATTATTCAGATCAGGGCATACCGAAAATGCAATTTTTAGAATTTTTGTGTGTCTGGATGTTTTGGCTAATCTCTGAAACGGCTGGACAGATTTTGACGCGACTTTTACTGACACATAGCTAATATTATAAAGCGTAATTTAGGCTACTTTTTTAGGGTTCCGCGAAAAAACTTCATACCAACGAAGTCGCGAGTACAGCTAATCTAATTATAACAATTTTGTGTTCCACAACTCGGGTGATATTTGTAAGTTTTCTGCTATTATATTGTTCAAATTTTGTTCCTGTTAGTGATTTGTCTTCAAATCATTCAAGTCGACAGCGTTTTTTTACCTGTTGCTTATGGTCATCCTAACGTTAAATCTCGGTTGCATTCAGAATGTCCGCTCAAACCCTGTCTTATATCTATTGTTAAATGTAACAAAGGTTTAAGGTGAATAATTGTTATCATTTAAAATTATGTCTAGGATACAAGTGTTAAATATACTGTTACAACTTAGCCAAAATTCCACGAAGCACGCCGACAAATGTGAATGCACACCTGCCTGCCATAAAGAACTGTTTACTACCTGCCCGCATTTGGACTTCTTTTGTTTACTTTGTGCTTAAAATTTGAAAAACATATGTGTATTGTAAACCTTTATGGTAGGCAGTGGCGAGGTGTGATTCTTGGAAATCATTGTTTACACGGTCAAGACATATTGTAAGCTGAGTATAAAGTAATGTCCGAACGGAGAGGTCGGCAGTCAAGTGACGATTACGATACGAGCAAGACGTGTGTAGATTCGATGAGCTATATAGTGACGGACTTTGCGCGTGTTATTGGTACTGGTTGCGTCCACTTATATTTGTTTATGTGTTATACGTGTTTGTGTAGTTCTAATAAATTCTATAGTAATTCCAACGGCATTTTAATTCAAGTCCCGCACTCGTAACAATACTAAATGGTAAGACTAGTTCGTCGCTATAATTACATACTTGGATTCTGTTTAGAAAGAAAGCTACAATATTTAGGTCATTATGCTATCGTCAGGTTTTTTATTCTTGTTTTAAGCGTTTTTAGCCTTTTTGTTCGATTCACCTGTAACATAGACTAATCAGAAGAATGTTTTATAATTTAACGCCCGGTCTGATTATATAACTGGGCTTTGATTGGACCATATTGTCGTTCGTTTACAATCTGACGGTTAGATATTCGAGAGACTATAAAGGTGCGGTATCCGTTCGCAATTTAGATAGATTGTACACTTTATTGTACACTATTACAGAAAACCTTATAGCCTAAAAATATTCTAAATGTGCACAATGGGCGGTCTTATTGCTAAGAAACGATCTCTTCCAAACAACCCGTGACAGGAATAAAACAGATTATATTGGTCAAAGGTGGTATACATAAATATTAGAGGATAAGCAGTTACTTACATATATTTAAATAATTTTTTGAGCAATTTATTGAGATAATCTGAATAGTTATAACTCACGGTTCTTGCAATATTCCGGTGATGTTTTTTTTATGTTTGCTTATAGGCCAGTTTGGCAAACTGGTCCACTTGATGGCAAGTGGCTACCATCGCCCATGGACATCTACAACAGTAAGAGAGCCGATGCGTTGCCCAACTCGTTGAGACTTTAAGTATCTGTTTACGCCCTTTTTGAAAACCCCATATTGTAGCGCTCTGGGAAAACCGCGGGAGGGAGTTCATTCCACAACTTGCGTGATGTACTGTCAGTGGAATACTGCAAGAACCGCGACTTTCACACTTTGCTTTGAGTCCATAAATATGTGTTCGTATACGACATTTGCATTAAAAATGTTAATATAAACTGTTTTAAACAGAGCATCCATTTGAGATGTAATCTAATTGTATAGGTATTTTTATTATTAGGATATCTTGTTACGTTTGGCGAATTCTTGTATCATTATTCCCACGTCAAGGTTGTGATTAGTCATTGCTTTGATAAATGTCATTATTTTATGAGCTTTATTTTGTTATTTAATTATATACTTACGTTCTTTCGTGTTAGTAGAGAATACTCTAGCTTATCTAGCATGAAAGAAGAATGGCAGTCTCAGTACGTGATCCTTGCAAGAACGGAGGGCGAAAACGGCCTGTTTGTAAGAGGCGACAAAACAACCCACAGCCGGGTGGTAGGACATTTGCCTGTCCGGACTGCTACCACCCCTGGTTTAAAGTATGCTGCCATAATATTCTCGCGTCGTGTTCCGGCATCAGCGATCAGGATGGTGTTGCAAACGTCTTAAGCAAAGCGCGAAGGTAACCACTTTCCATCAGGTGGTCCGTTTGCCTGTTTGAATACAGATTCAGAGGTACCTTTTACTGGGTAATTTATCAATCTCAGTATTTTTCTGATTATTGTCCAGTTTCTAATATTTTCCTATGCATTAATTTACCTCACTGCTGGTTAAATTTTGACATAAATTCAATACAAGTAATGTCACTCTGGGCCGATTTTACAATTACCAGATTATACAACATGGAAAAATTAAAAATGTCAGTTGCACGAATAAAACAATTGGATGGTTTCACTGTTGGATTCAGTCAGGTTATAATTTATTCGTCTGATAGCTTTTTGACAAATCGGCCCTTAGACATAGGAACCCGACCTATAACGTTGGTCCTATTTAGTTTGCGAAATGTGTCATATTCAGGGCATTCCACTAGTAGCTCACAATGCCCAAAATGCTCCGCTAGCCGTTCCACAAAGCGACCGCAGTCGTTGTGGTCGTGGTGAAAACATCACTAATGACGTAATCATTTTCGATCACACAACGCTCACAACGACCCTTGTCAAGAGGTGGGTCGAATAGCCGTTCCACTTGGGTTTACGATTGTAACGCCAGCAGCAAGTGGAACGGGAAAGTCGCAGTCGTTCTGAGTGTCTAATGGAACGTAGTTATTGTAGTTAGATTTAGTTGAATATAATAAACCATTAATTCATTTTAATTGTTGGATATGAGCCAGATACTACAATGTGCTAGAACAGTTTTTAAAAGTAACAAAGTTCCCTTCAGCCTCTTTGAGTGCTCTACTTTGGAACTATTGACAACTTGAGTGGGGAAGGAAATGTGACTTAGTAGACAACTTATCTATTTGTGATCACAACAGTAACAATATTATAGGTTTTATAGCGAATCAAAATAAATGTAACTTTGTTGGTATATTTGTATAAATTGTAGTTAATATAATTATTATGAATTATTTTGTTAGTCCCGATTAATGAAATTTTAGGTTTTTACTAAAATTCCCCTTTAGATTGTGAAATTTTTCTTCTTTTAAAATAAAATATAATTTTCAGTGGCATAATATCTCTTGAGAATCTAAATCCGACACCTTCCCGTGTATAGATTATATTTAAACATCCGCGTTCCACAGACTGAAGTGATCTATATTGTCAAATTATTTCGTCGCTGTTTCTTTTTTTTAATTAAAGCTGCACCATGGATAAAAAACGTTGGGAATTACAAGAGCCCATTACAATAAATCATATTGTTACGAGTTACGGGACTCGAATTAAAACTTCGTTGCAATTATTATAGAGTTTATTAGAACTATACAAACACGTATAACACAGGTACAAATAATAGGTTGGAGAAAAAGTCTTTTCGCATATAGTATGTATGAACTTGTAATAAGATCTCTTTGGCTATACCATTTGTATCTGGCTGGTTTTGGTATCATTAAAAGTTTTAATTTTAAAGAAGACAATTCCAAATTCAAATTAGGAAAATGTGTGATTTTCATTTGTTTTTCTTATTGTTAAAATGAGTGAATCTAATGAATAAATTCGATTTATTTTAAAATTTTACTACAAAAAAGGTAAAAATACAACACAACCCGCGAAAAAAAATTGTGATGTTTATGAACCTAACGCAGTATCTGTGAGAGTAGCGCAAATTTGGTTTAAGCGTTTTCAATCCGGAAATTTTGATATCAGAGATGCACGTCGCTCTGGTCGCCCTGTTACGGACAAAATTGATGCCATTTTTGAAAAAGTGGAGCAAGATCGGCATATTAGTAGTTACGATGTAGCTGGAGAACTGAGAATTGACCACAAAACGGTTTTGGCGTATTTGAAAAAAGCTAGGTACACAAAAAACTCGATATTTGGGTGCCTCATGAGCGCACTGAAAGAAACCTAATGAACCGTGTACTCAGTTGTGATTCTTTATTACGACGTAATGAAACCGAACCATTTTTGAAGAAGCTGATAACTAGTGATGAAAAGTGGATCACGTACGACAAGAACGAGCGAAAAAGGTCGTGGTCGAAGGCCGGTCAGGCTTCACAGACTGTGGCGAAACCCGGGTTAACACGCAACAAGGTGATGCTGTGTATATGGTGGGATTGGAAGTGTATTATTCATTATGAGCTGTTACCCCCAGGCAGGACCATTGATTCTGAACTGTACTGCGAACAACTGATGAGATTAAAGCAAAAAGTTGAGAGAAAGCGACCGGAATTAATCAACAGAAGGGGTGTGGTTTTTCACCATGATAACGCTAGACCTCACACATCTTTAGCCACTCAGCAAAAATTACGAGAGTTTGGCTGGAGGTGTTAATGCATCCGCCGTATAGTCCTGACCTTGCACCTTCAGATTTTCACCTGTTTCGGTCTCTGCAGAATTCCTTATGCAGTGTCAGGTTAACATCACGAGAGGACTGCCAAAACCACTTGTCGCAGTTTTTTGATCAGAAGCCCCAAATTTTTTATAGCAATGAGATCACGTCCCTACCCACAAGATGGCAAAAAGTTATCCATCAAAATGGCACCTACATACTTTAGTCAAATGTAAATAAACTTTATAAAAAAACCTTTTGAATTTTTATATAAAATGCGAAGAAACTTTTTCCCCAACCTAATATAACCGAACACGTCACAGTCCAAACGTAATGCAGAAGGTCGTAATTCAATAAAATGCGCAAAGTCCATCACTATTAGATTTCCCATTGTAGCGTCTCGCTTCGATCGTGGTTCTCGCTCGACTGACCCTCTCTCCATCAGGCCATCGTTTTATACTGTACAAATGCAAATATACCGTCCCGTCAAAGTGACCCAACTTCCTAGAATTTGCTTGTAATTCGTAATCCGCGACACCTGGCTAATGAAAATAGGCTGCGCTCCACAATAAGTAAACAAAAGAAGACGATCATAAAAGGATTACAATTAGTTCAAATGCCGCCAGGTAATAAAATGTACTTCGTTACAGATATGCAGGTGGATTTCGTTTTTGTCGGGATCTGAGTTGTAAAAATATGATATTTTCTTAAGTTTTCGCGTCTATACTTAATAAAACTACGTTTTAACAGTTTTAAGCGCGGTAATTTATTTGATTTTTATTATTATTCCGACGTTTCGGCCACTTTCAGTACCTGGAGACGAAGATGTCAAGTGTCAATGAGTATTGTTAAAGTTTTATTTAGCCTACCGCCAACTTGTTCATTTTAATTATTTCGTTTTAATTTTGTTTATGGTTATTATTTACTGTATGGGAGGCTAATCTAATTTACCACCGCTTCGCAACATGTTGTGGCTTGAAGAGAAGAAGCGACGCATGAAACTCTCCAACAAACATGCCTAGCTCTAATAATTTTATATTATATTAAAATGGGTGGAAGGTGGCAGGAGTGCATCATATGGCTATGAAAAAGCCTTAAAATCTAGAGACTGCTAGAAGTCTTACTTCATTAGCGTTTTCATATCACAGAACATCACTAAATTTTCATCTGTCATTATTTTATGTCCATGCTCTGTCTGGGATAATGTTAGTGTTAGCGGCTGTGGCCAAACGAGTTGTTTATGGCGTTAAAATAACGCCGTTAATGATTAGATACATTAGTGTATATACATACGTTATATGTTAATATTTAACGCCAACAATATACCATCACGAATAACGCAATAAACCCATAGCTACATCTGCATGAAACGGTCACTAACATTAATATTATCGCAGATGGGGCATTAACATTACCATAAATCATTTTTAACTTCAATTAAATACAATTGAATAAAAACTTATTATGACCACACTTTTTACTAATTGTAAGTTTAATTTTTAAATGAGATTCAGGATACCAAAATCTTTTTAGTACTAAAATATAATATTTGTAGTATTAAATTGAAATAAGTTATTTAAAAAATATTTGTTTCAAATATAATTTTAAATATTTAGATATTACTAGCTGTACCCGCGACTTCTACCGTGTGATTTTTTTCCCGAACCCCATAAACAGTAGCCTAAATTACTCTTTATAACATCAGCTGTCTGCCAGTGAAAGTCCCGTCAAACTCAGTCCAGCCGTTTCAGAGATTAGGCGGAACATCGATACAGACAGATAAAAATTTAAAAAAAAAGTTTTTTTTATGTTTGCTTATAGGCCAGTTTGGCAGACGGGTCCACTTGATGGCAAGTGGCTACGTTCGCCCATGGACATCTGCAACACTAGGGAGCCGATGCGTTGCCTACCTCGTTGAGACTTTAAATATCTGTTTACGCCCTTTTTGAAGAGCCCCCCCATATTGTAGCGCTCTGGGAAAACCGCGTGTATATAAGTACCGTATATACTTTCATATGCATATAGTAAAAAACTGTTATTTTGACATTAGAAACAGACACTTCAATTTTACTTATCTATATAGGTGTAAAGGTATGGCGCTGAATGAGTCCTGGAAGTAAACCGACGATTTATATGAAACACGATACCCTTCCTTAAGGGTCATTTTACTTAGGTAACATTTTACTCAATTTAAAAGCAATATAATGTTCACTTAAATTCCGTATGGCAAGCCCTCAGCTGGTGCTATGACCCAATTAATTCCGATCACGTTATAACGCGAGTTGGAGTACCAACTAGCCAAACTACTATTATTCTATTATATATATATAGTACTGAGATCAGTACTATATATATAAAATAGTAGTAGTTTGGCTTTGGCTAGATAGCCAAAGGCATCTTAAACTTGTCACGGCTAGCTTTTCAACAGAATTAGTAAATGCTTAGACGTAATTAATCAATAAAAAAAACGTGCGCCTCGGGATGCCCGACAGAAGTGATAACTTAAACTAATCTAAGTTGAACTATTTAATATTGAAATTGTATAAATTGAGAAAAACTTAGCTTAATACTTAAATTTTATGTAGGTATATAGCGCGTGGTTTAGAGTGAGAGAGGAGGAGCCTGCCTACCGCTGCTGTATGCGTGAGAGAAAGGGAAGCCAAAGAGACTGGCGCCGTAACGCGTTACGTAACGAAGCGGTTTACCCTCCCATTAGAAGTTATCACTTCAAAAAGCCGTGTTAGCTTGATGGCTAGCGTACGCGTCCCAAACACAGGGCGCGGATTCCAAAACTGGCCAGAACGCATACACCAATTAGGTTTTCTGACCTAATGTGCATGTTACAATTACCATGTACTTACGGTGAAGGAAAACATTGTGATGAAACCTTCACATCGAAATAGCCAATGTGCCAAGCCGCCTTGGACAAGCGTGGCGGGTATACTGTCCGTTCCCCTATAGTGGGAGGCCCAAGGCCAGCAGTGCGACGTTTATGGGCTGTTATTATATTATCATTATATATAATAACATAATATTCTTAAAAAAATAGAAACGTGCATCAGATCGTACGACACATAAAAATGCTAAGAACGTTTTTGAGGTAACAGCTTTATTAAGTTGGGGTCGCGATATAACATACATACACACACACAGATCTACCTACCTACGTAATATAAATATAAACTAAAAACTAGAATAATCTATACATATTGTTACAAGTTGGGCCACCTGCATACCTATTGTCACATACCGCCAAAGAAATGCTGCGAATATTGTTTATTGCCCCTCCCGCATTCGGAGTTCTTTTTATTACTTCGTATTTGCAATTAGACAATAGCCTATTGTTATTATTTTCGACTTTATTGGCCGTTCGCACGAACAGATAACCAGGTGTGCAAATTACTATTTCTCGGAAACTCAGTGCGCGCGGCCGATTTTTTTGTACTGTATAGTTCGTATAAGACAATGCCCGAATGGGGGGTGAGGCAGTCAAGCGACGACTGCGAAACGAGTAAGACGTTTTGTAGTAATCTCGATTAGCGATATAGACGACGGACTTTGCGCGTGTCAAATTGTATTGAATCATGCAGTGTGATCTGGTTGCAGCCAGTTCTGTTTGTATTTGTTTTATACGTGTTTGTACAGTTCTAATAAATTCTATAGTAGTTCCAACGGCATTTTTAATTCGAGTCCTGTAGTTCGTAACAATATAATAAAACTGTAGAGGTCGAATTTCTGTACTATGAAAAAAAAAATGTTAAAATACGAGTCAGGGGGCTATAAGAAGTGAAATAGAACGAACTTAGATTTTTTTAAATTTATTATTTCTCTGTTTGTCTGTTTGTACCGGCTAATCTCCGAAACGACTGCACTGATTTAAATGAAATTTTGATGTTGGAAGCTTATATCCCTGGTCAACATATAGATACTTTTGATCCCGAAAAATTAAAGAGTTCCCGTGGGATAGTTTAAAAATCGCACCACGCGGACAAAGTCGCGGGCATCATCTAGTAAAAAAAAGTATTATAATAACTCTATTTGTTACATGTTAGTTGACATTGAAATTTTCCGTAATTATGCCAATGCGTAAAACGTTTTTCTTTATGTCGTTTTCTGAGAGACGTTGTGTGCGTACTCAGAGTAAAGGTGCGGTGACCCGAAAGTTAATCCCGGCTTCCGACACTTAAAGGCATTAATACTACTTTGTATTTAATGAGTCTTAAATTTCGATCGGTTTGATATTGTTATTTGTTGTTTTTTTACACGGTCATGTTTTCGTCACGTATGATTCCCGCACATATCTTGAACGGTCGGCGAAATAGTAGAGATTACTTTGAGCATTGGGCATGGCCAACGTGATGTGATTTATCGACATATCGATAATTCGATGTGTCGATATATCGATCTATCTTTTTCTGAAGTACGAAGTACTGAGGGCTTACTCTCAAACGTCTTTGGTCGTTCGTTTTCGTTTTAGAACGTTTTTGCTTGTTTTTCTTTATGCATTTAAGTGCATTGTTCATTGTATGTTCCAGTTATTTTTGTGTTATATAGACCACTAGCTGTTACCCGCGATTTCGTCCGCGTGTTTTTTTTATTTGCGGAACCCTAATTATGAAAGTAGCCTAAGTTCTTCCTTATAACATCAGCTGTCTGCCAGTGAAAGTCCCGTCAAAATCGGTCCAGCTGTTTCAGAGATTAGCCGAAACAAACGGACAGACAAAAAATTTAAAAATTGACCTTGTGATATATGTACCTACTTACCGTATTTTATTTTGACATTACTAACAGACACTTCAATTTAATTTATTTGTATAAAATTATGAGGTGAACGGAGAAATAATACAATTTCCTGCAGCCGGGCGGGGCGGCCTGTCGTAAAAGGCGACAAAACAACCCACAGCCAGGTGGTAGGGTATTTACCCGCCTGGATAGCTACCACCCCTGGTTTACAGTATGTCGCCATAACAACCTTGAGTTGTGTTCCGACATTAGTGGCAGGTTTAGATATCCTATTTGAGAGCGGCATCACATTGGTAGAACTTTTGGTGTCACAAAAGTCCGTAGGCGATGAAACCACTTTCCATCAGTTGGACCGTCTGCCTGTCTGCTGAACTTGTGCAATAAAAAAATTACTTGGCACCGACTATAGAATCTATTGTGAAAAATGTCACCTAACCAACTATAATAATTCTCTTATTAACGCAAAACTTTCACTAACATGTTGTGCGTCAATAAACGTGAATATCGTCTATAGCTTTATGGGCAATAAAGAAGACGTTCAGAAATGGACCTCGTCGAATCGGCTGTTGGTTGGTGCAGAGAAAGGGTATTTCAAGAGATTACGCATTATATAGGTGGTTTTATCGTTTCTTTCATCATTTTATGTGTGTATGTGGACATTATTTAGGTTGCGTTATGTTTTGGCTATTAACATGAAGAATACAAAGAAATCACAAGATGTACAGTAAAGAACATAACGCGCGTTTCAGTCCGTTCATGTTATAAAAAATCTCAACTAAAACTTTTAACTAACGTCTTATTATCCAAAGCATACGTTTTTAATATTAACTAATTAAAAGTACGTTTTAACGGTTTTAAGCGCGGCATTTTATTTGATTTCTATTCAGACGTTTCGCCCACTTTTCAGTAGTGTTACAGTTATTGAGTAGCATAGTTGTTCTTGTCGTGTTTCTTTTTAAAGTTAATAATTGATTTTGTTATGTACCCTCTTATTTCTGAACGATACAATCGGCCATTTCCTTAATTGAATCATAATGTTATATTTTTATTAATTAGGTAATTAGCGCCTGTTTTGTATAGAGTAGTTGTCTATAATTTACAATAATTTTGTTACAATATTTATACTTTGTATAATGTGATAATTGTGTACAGATTATAATTCAAACCTCTCAATTGTATATAGACGGTATTTACTACATTTTATTTTCATGTTGGCAGACGTGATAGATTTATACAGTGTTCGACTTATTTTATTGCATATAAAAATTTAAGTATAATATTTTATACAATATCTTATATAAAATATTATCTGAATTATCCAAACAACAATAATGTATTAAATTCTTGTCATGCATAATCCTTTAATTAATATGTATGATGTTTATGAATGACTTAAATCCGCTATCGGTTGTGCCAATATGCTAAGTTTCATATACTGTAAGATTGGAGAGATGTCGAGGTGTTCTAAAAATGCTTGTCGAGTTTGAATAGTCAGTGTATGAAATATCACAAACTACTATGGATACTACGTATTGAAATATGTTAAAACCGTAAGGTATTGGGAATATAAAGTATTGTGACCAGTTGTTCTTCTTTTACTACCATAAACCCTTCTGAGCTGTTGCAAGTATTACATCAGATTTAAATCAAGTATAAATTTAAAGTCTTATTTCGTTTTAAATTTTATGTATTTCATAATATAAAATAGAAGAGAAGTTTATTATTATCTATAATAACAATTACTTGAACGCGACGGACCTTCGCACGTTTTTTTTTAAACCTGTTGTATAGGTTAAATATTTTTAAGTACGAATCACGTACTGAATTTATATGAATATTTTTAATGTCATATAACGCCATATTTTGCCATCATCGCCAAACCTTTTGAGTTAGTGTTGTAAAACTATCAAGACAAAAGTAAGGTGAAGTAGTGCAATATGCGTAATATTAATAAAGAACACGAACAAAGTGTCTTCTCCTTAATAGAGGCAATAAGAAAAGTGTTATTAGACACGTTCTTGGTATAAATAATTATATCTAATTTTTTAGGTCATATTTAAATTACTTATTCTTAGATAAGTCTTCATAGATCTTGAGGAAGCATACGATTGCGTCCCCAGAGCGAAAGGTGTGCCAGAAAAGTACTTAAGACTGATAGAAAGCATGTATGAGAATGTTAGTACACAAGTCCGCTCTGCAGTAGGAACCACGAACAAGTTACCTGTGAAGGTAGGTTTGCACCAAGGATCCGCCTTAAGTCATTACCTGTTTCTACTGGTCATGGATGCACTGACCGCAGAGGTACAGGATGAGGCCCCCTGGTGCATGCTCTTCGCAGATGATATTGTTCTGGTGGATGAAGACGGGGTGGCACATCAAAACAAACTAGACAGGTGGCGGCAAGCGTTAGAGGGCGTTGGATTAAAAATCAGCAGAACCAAAACCGAATACCTGTTTTGTGATTTCGGTGGGACCTCTAGTGCTGTGCCTCTTAAACTACAATCAGCTGCACTACCGTGTAACCCTTAATTCAGATACCTTGGTTCACTACTGCAGAGTAATTGTGATATAGAAGGGGATCTAAGGAGAAAAATAAATGTAGCATGGTTAAAGTGGACACAGGTAACCGGTGTGACGTGCGACAAACTAATGCCACTGAAACTAAAAGGTCAATTATATAAATCATACGAGCAGTCATGCTATAAGGGTCCGAATGTTGGGCCAGTAAAGTGATAAACCACAAACGTCTCCACTCAGCTGAGATGAGAATGTTGAGATGAATGTGTGGTGTTACAAGAATGGATAAGGTGAGAAATGAGTACATAAGGGGGGCGGGTCTTTGAAAATTGCACTCGTGACTGAGAAATTGAGAGGAAGAAGTTTAAATTGGTATGGGCATATAATGAGGAGGGATGCAAGTCACGTGACAAAATGAATGTTAAACTACAAGATGGATGGGTACAAATGTAAAGGTAGACCAAAAAAAAGATGGATGAATTGTGGGAAAGATGATATGATGATTTGTGGTGTAACAGAAGATGTATGTCAGAATAGAGGAGTGTGGAAAGAAAAGACATATTGTGCCGACCCCAATAAATTGGTATATGGTGAAAGAAAAGAGAGATTTAAATTATTTATTAGTAGATTAGATTGTAATTTTAATGTTTTATCTCTAAGACGCACCATTTGGTAAAAAAAAATATATATATATAGCGCCGTCTGACACAATTTGGAAGTACCATTTGGTTATCATAAAGTGGCAGTATTGCAAGAACCACAACTTGCAAAACAAGTACCACAAGAATTGATGAGATAACGCTAGCAGACAGAAAAACGCTGTAATAATTAGTTACAATTTATTTTCAGGGACGGTACCTAACCTATATTGATACAGTTAAAAATTTAAACCTTAAATATGTAATTTAAAAAATTTGATCTAAATCGTTAGAGTTGTTTCTAAGATACACGAATTATACTTAAACTCTCTATTCACAGAAGCCCTAGACCGAGCGAGGCTAGCAAGAGAAAGGCGCGAAGCCGAACAGAGAAAACGACTGGACGAGTTACGAGCACACGCGGCAGCCGCACAAGCACAAAGAGAGAAAAGAGACGAAGAACGAAGAAAAAGACAAGCAGAACAACGCGCCAAAGATGATGATAGGCGGCTACAGGTCAGTTAACGTGAAATATTTAAAAAATATGGATTTCGGTTAGAACGGCAATCAAGAAACCACAATAGTTCTGTCGCTATATACATAAGTAGAAAGAACGAACACAATATTTCCAGACAACACAGTCGCTCGTTGCGCATGTATACTTCTATGCTAACGTATCTACGATATGTGCGCCACTTTTAATACTCTTTGTATGTCTGTATTATATTTAACTTCCTAAACATATAAAAAAATCATATTATTACAACTATTATAACTAATATGTGGATGTAAACAAAAAAATGAAAATTTGATTCTATAAATGAAGCTTTCGTATCTTTGTTTGTTGACTTGGTCGCAATATCTGCAAACAACGTCTAAGAATTATTTGTTGTTACAAATGGTTCACAAAACTAGTCGCTATACTCACAAGTGGCGTTACATCCGAAGTCGCTGTAGCCAAACTATTTTCCTCTAAACGTATACCTTAAATTCAAGGGACTAAGTCGTCGCTATCAGCTGTTTGCAGTCCACTGCTGAACGTAGGCTTCCCAAAGTAGGCGCCACTCATGCCTGTCCTCTGACTTCTTGATCTAGCGCCTACCGACGACCTTGCACAGGTCGTCGGTCCATCGGGCTGGAGGGCCGACACTACGTTTACCGAGACGCGGTCTCGACTCCAAGACTCGTTTGCTCCATCGCCCATCGGTCCTGCGACAAATGTGACTGGTCTACTGCCACTTCAATTTGATAATTTTGCGAGCTATGTCGGTTATTGGTTGTCTTACGGATATCCTCATTTCTAATTTTATCCATAAGCGAAACACCCAACATAGCTCGCTCCATAGCCCGTTGAGCGACTTGGAACTTGTGGACCAATTCTGCCGTCAGTGTCGCATGTCTCGGTCCCGTAGTCAGGACGGGGAGGACGCACTGCTCGAAGACTTTTGTCTTCAATCATTGCGGGATGGTCGACGAGAAGACTTGACGAAAGCTGCCCAGCCCAACTGAATCCTTCTATTGGCTTCCCCCTCGAAGTTGTGCCTGCCTACCTGTATTTTATGTCCAAGGTAGACATATTCCTGCACAACTTCCAGAGAGGCGCCATCGACGTTTACCGATCTCGGCACGACGTGTTCATTGAACATGACTTTCGTCTTGTTCAAATTCATGCCGCGACCGAGAGAAGGGACTAAGTGTTACGTCGCTTTATCCAAAAAGTCGTTATAACCGAGATCGTTATAAATGAAATCCATTCTATATGCAACCGGGTAGGTATCGAGAAATACAGACTCCTGCAATTAGTTCCACTCTTTTGCTGTGCACATGTGAAGGTGGACGCAAAGCGTTTCGTTTGTATAGATAAACTTTTATTTCCCTCCGACTCTTATTGTGTCACAAATTAATTTTTTGCTTATAACTATTTTACTTACTATTGTAATACTATTTTTTTACATAATACTTTATACCTTCTCTTATTTTGCTTATTTTTTATATCATTCTTAATTCTCTCATCTAGTTTTCTTATCACAGGATATATATATTTTTTAATACACTTATCTTTTTGTACCTTCATTATATAATTATCAGCTGTTAATATATAATACTAGGATATGCCTGCGACTTCGTCCACGCTTGAATTGAAATCCCGCGGGATTCCCGGGACACAAAGTATCGCAACATTTAATAAAGAATGTAAGCTATCGTTTTGTTCAAAACTGTATCGGAATAAGCTAATTTTTATGCACCCGAACAACTTCATACCGCTCCTTGTAAAATTCCCGTGGGATTCCCGGGACAAAAAGTGTTACACATTTTATCACATAAAATTTGCTATCGATCAGTGAAAAAATCGTATTGGAATTCCATTTTTTTAATCTGGTCATTAAAAATCATTCCCAGAAAATTTCCCGCGGTATATCCAGGATAAAAAGTAGCACAGATTATAAATCGAAAATTTTCCTGTCGATTAGTGAAAACCGCATCGAAATAGGCCCAGTAGTTTTTACGTGAATCCCGAACGAATAGACAAACTGACAAGCAGACAAGAAATCTAAAAAAATGCATCGTGTTCTCCAGCGTTTATATAGGTCTACTCCAATTGATTTATAATGTTATACAGATTGAGTTATTTACTTGTTTTTATTTATGACTTTCCTCCTTTCTTCCTTCCTATAAAATAGTTCCTCCTATTTTAATGCAAAATGTAATGAATGTTCCAAAAATATATTTACTCAACAAGTCTGACATATTTTCTACCTTGGTGTGTATAGCTGGAATTTTAACGCTCGGACGATGATAACGACTACCACATATCTTTTATTAGTCAACTTTTTTCCTTTTCCACTTATTTTGTAACGTCGATGTGCGTTCAAGATAGTACATAATTTCTTATTTTCACCGTTACTGCGACTATTATTTTACCTGAATGGAGAAAGTAAACTTGTGGACTTCACTGCGGTGTGCGCCCGCACAACGCCGCACCGTGGCCGTCGCCAAGGTAGAAAGAGTTCACTTACCGACATGTAACATGACTTACGTGTTATTCAACTTATTGCAGTGTGCCGGTATGATACTGTACAGTTCGTACACTCGCTCTTGCTTGTAGTGGTGGACGCTGGCAGTAGTTGGTGGAGTGCTGTTGCTTTCTTGTAGTGGGCGAAGAAAATACGGCTTGATGCTTTCAGGGACTTATTCTCGTACTAGTTGGTGAACGGTTATGAGCAAAAATAAGTAAGATAGTCTTGATTTATTATAGATTACAAAATCACAAACACAAAGCACCATTCTATATATAAAGAGCATGGAATGAGAGAAAGAAAAAAATGTTGCCAGAAGTGATACCAGTTTATAAGAAATAATTTTAAACAGATATTTTGTTTATTTATTACCGAACGAATAGTAACACTAAGTGTTGGAGCTTGGATGCTGATCTCTGGATTCATCTTAGTGGTACTTGAAGTCGTATGAACTAATAGCAAGTCGTAGCGACTCGATCGCAATATATTGTTACTTTATTAGAACCATACAAGCACGTATAACACAGGTACAAATATAACCAAACGCAATAAGTCCAAAGGTAATGCATGATTCAATAACACGCGCAAAGTCCATCACTAAATAGATTACCGAATGTACACAAGTCTTGCTTCGCTTGTGGTTATCGGTCGACTGCCCTTCCTCAATCGGGCTATTGCTTTATATTGCACAAATGCAAATATGTCTGTCCGGCAAGCGTCGACGCAATTTCTTAGAAATCGTAACCCGCACACCTGACTAATGACTGCCATAAAAGATTACAATACACAATGGGCTGTTTTTAATCACCAATTTTAAACACAAAGTAAACAAAAGAAGTCGAAATGCCGAAAAGGTAATTAATGTGTTTCTACAGGGCTGCAGGTGTGAATTTGTCTTTGTCGGCACTAGGTCGTAAGAATATATTTGTAACCGTCATTTATACTAAGAATGTTGTGTTCTTTGAAAAGAGGTTTACATGAGTCTAGAAAATGTAAGCCATATATAGCATGTAGACATTTCTTTTGAACCTTAAAAACTCTTATCATCATTTGTATTATATAGCGCGGCGAACGCCATCAACCTGCACGGGCTTCACCTGTGCATGTTGGACGTAGACATCGCGCCGTCGGGCAAGGATTAGTCGAGGCAGCGGTTCTGGGACCGCAGCGCCGACTCGGAAAGCACATCGGGTGCTTCCACGCCGGCGCGGGCGCGATCGCCGCTGCGTCGCACGGGCGACGCGACGGCGAGCGTGCTCGCGGGTGCGGAGGCCTACCTCCGCACCGAAGGGGGAAAAGGGTCGCAAGGCCAGAAAGGCCACTGCTGCCAAACTGGCCGCGGCTAGCCAGTGCGCCGCGCTGATAGGGGACGTACGTGTGCTCGGCCCTGGGGAGCTCCGCCTGGCGGCGAGCGCCCAGGTCGCCGACATCCTCCAGGTCGCCCAGACGTCGGGCAACCTGAAGGGCGCATACGTGCGCCGACTGAAGGAGGCTGCGACCCGGCTGTCGGACATAGTCGACACGCTGGTGACGCGGAATCCAGAGTCGGAAGCCTGGAGACTCGGCGCCTTGCGAGAACTCCAGGCTGCGCGCCGAGCTCGGCGCCTTGCGGGGAGGAGAACCTCTCCTACCGCAAGGAGTTCGAGCAGATGCGGAAGGCCATGAAGGCCCCGCTGCGGATGCGGCCCCGGTTCCCGCTGTAACGGCGGGCCGGGGGCCCGGAGCCGTGCCGCTTAATAAAGCGGAAGGCCAAGGCCGCCGCGGCGGAAAAGTCCCGGCCCCGAGCCGGTTCATATCTCCGCCGCGGTCCCCAGAACGGTTCCGGCTACCGCCGCTGTGGCGGAGCCGGTTTCCTACACCAACCGCTGCGACCGGTGTGGATTATGATATGCTCACGCATATCATCGCCCGCACGGTGGGCGCGATGTTGAACGCTCGGCTTGCCGGGATTGAGAGCGGCTGCCGCCCGCGCCAATTCTTCGCCCGCCGCTTGCGGCGGACAGGAAAAAGGCCGCGGAGACACAACCGCTGCCTAAAACGGCGGGAGCTGCCGCCGCCGCCCGCCGGGCCCCGGGGAAGTAATTCCCCGGTACCGATGGAGGTGGTGGTAGCCCCCGTCGTAGGGGTGGCGGACTCCCCACCGCCACCCCTCCCCAAGAAGAAGGTGAAGAGGGGGAGTAAAGCAGAGGGCGAAGAAGCTGCGCCGAGCCGCAGCTCTCGCCGCCGCCTCTGCTCCGGCGCCTAAGCCTGGGCCACCGGCCCCAAGCCGGCCCCAGACTCATGGCTAAACCCGCGGCCGCGGTGCCGGCCGTCGCGGCACCCGCCGTCGCGGCACGCGCCGTCGCGGCACCTGCCGTCGCGCCACCATCGGCTGCGGTGGCCCCTGCCCCCGCCCCCGTTCCGGAGGGGGCGTGGTCCCTGGTCGTCCGAAGGAAGAAGGGCAGGAGGCGGGGGCGGAAACGCCCCCCCCTCCCTCGGCGCAAGCACCGGCTTCGCCATCGGGCGGAAACCGGCGCGCAAGCCACGGGCTACGAAGCCCGTGGTATTTCAGGAAACCGAGATCGGCAGCAATTATCATTAAGTTGCTGCCGGAATCGGCCAAAAACGGTATTGGCTACCGGGAGGTCTTCGCGAGAGCCGCCTCGGTGGTCAATATCACCGAGCTAGGCCTCAGAGAGGGGCTGAAAGTGACGCGGACCGCCCGGGACGCTCGACTCCTGGACTTCCCCCAGGACCGAGAGGCGCGACTAGGGCGAACCGCGTCGCCGAGGCCCCTTCGAGAGCGCGCTCAAGGATGGCCGAAGTCATCCGCCCCGTAAAGCGTGGGGAGCTTTACGTCTCAGGGCTGGATGAGTCGGCCACAGTAGATAGGCTTCGCAGTGCCATCGCCAGCGTGGGCAACTGCCTGCGCGACGATGTTAAGGCGAGGCACATCGGCATAGGACCTGGGGGGATGGGCGCATCATACGTGATGTGCCCCGTCTCTGCAGCCAAAGCCATCGCCGAGCGGGGCCACCTTCTGGTGGGCTTCACCTCGGCGAAGGTGGAGGCTCTGGAAGCCCGGCCCATACGTTGTTACCGTTGTTTCAACGTCGGCCACGGCACCCAGACTTGCCCGGACTCGTGCCCGGACCGGACCGGCTTGTGTCTCCGCTGCGGTAAGAGCGGACACAAGCAGCCGGACTGCACAGCCCGCGACCCCCACTGCGCCGTCTGCGCGGCGGGGGGCAAACGCGCTACCACCCGACGTTGGCGAGGGGCCTGCCCAGCCCAGGGCATACGTCAGGGGTAAATTCGTCAGACTTGCCTAAATGAGGGCGAATAAACGACCGGCGAGTGGAAGGGGGTACCTATGGACACCTAAATGCCCAGTACACCCTTAACACTCTTCCAAGCTAATGTTAACCACTCCCCGACGCCCAGGACTTGTGCCTGCAGGCGATGGCGGAGTGGCAAGCAAACAGTGGCCGTAATAAGCGAACCTTATTACGTACCCCCAGCCAGGAACTGGGTGGGGATCTCGATGATGTGGTGGCCGTGGTCGCCAGAGCCGGATCTGGCACACCGCTCACCAGTCTCGAAGAGGAAAGGGCTACGCGGTGGCGGAAAGCGGAGGTTACGTCATCATAGGCGTGTACCTCACGCGCAGCCGCCCCTGGCGGAGTACGAGCTCGCCTTGGACTCCATTAGGGCAGCCGTCGGCAGACTAGCGCCGAAGACGATATTCGTCCTAGGCGACTTCAATGCCAAGCACCAATCCTGGGGAAACGCGATTACCGATGTTAGGGGACGGACGGTTGAAGACTGGGCGCTTCAATCCAACCTGTCCATCCTGAACCAGGGGTCGGGTCCAGACCTGCGTACGTGCGCGGGGTGGATCGATCATCGACTTGTCATTCGCCACACATGCGGCCGCCCGCAGAGTGGTAGGATGGAGAGTGCTGGAGGAGGTGGAGACTCTGTCTGATCACTTGTACATCAGATTCGAGCTCTCTCCCCTCGCCTAGCGCTAACCCTGTTCAGGGCCCCTCCCGGCTCCCGCGCTGGGCTCTTACCAAGCTCGACGCGGAGCAGGCCGAGGAGAGGGCCATCATCGAATGCTGGACCTATCCAGCCGACCTGGGGAATCTGGAGGCGCAGGCTGAGCACATGCGCAAATCCCTCAAAAGGATTTGCGACGCTGCTATGCCTCGAGCCAAACGACCGCCGCCGCGTACATCGGTCCACTGGTGGACTGAGGAGCTGGCTGAACTGCGGAGGGCAGTCCGCAGAATCAGCCACAGGCTCAAACGCAGCAGAGCGCGTCGTCCTCCAGACTATGTTGAGGAGAATGGACTCGTGGGGAGTTCAGAGAGGCCAGAAAGGCCCTTTCGATCGCAATTTTGCGAGCGAAAGCCCGGGCTCGGGAGGAGCTCCTCGAGACACTGGACCGGGACCCTTGGGGCGTCCGTACCGTGCGGCCCGCAACACGTTGCGGCCCTGCACCTCCACGGCTACGGAAACGCTCGAACCCGAGGTCCTCCGGTCGGTTATCGATGGGCTCTTCCCGGATCCGGGGATCTTCACTCCCCGATATGGGTCCAATCATTCCCGACACCTCGGAGGTGGAGCCTCACTCCATCACCGAGGAAGAGTTAGACGTCGCCCTGGACCGGCTCCGGGGCAGGAAGACGGCTCCGGGACCCGACGGGGTTCCGGGTCGGCTCCTCTTCCTGGCTGCCAAACACCTACGCGGCCAGCTGCGGGAACTGTTCGATGCCTGTATTCGCGCAGGCCAGTTCCCGTCGCAATGGAAGGAGGGCCGATTATGCCTGATTCCCAAGGGAGGCCGTCCTCCCAACGATCCGTCCGCCTACAGGCCCATAGTGTTGCTTAACGAGGTCGCCAAGGTCTTCGAGAAGATCTTGGCGGAACGCCTCGTTAAGCATCTCGATACTGTGGAGCCGGGGCCAGCACAGACGCAGTTCGGGTTTCGGCGGAGGCGCTCCACGTTGGACGCCTTCGAGACACTGCGATCTGTAACGGACGACGCAGTCAAGCAAAGGATACTGTCCTGGCAGTTTCGCTAGACATAGCGAACGCCTTTAACAGCCTCCCACACGAGACGATCAGGGAGGGGCTTCGTGCACACGGAGTCCCCCCGTACCTCACGAGGCTGTTGGGCGCGTACCTCCAGGACAGATACATCCTTTGGGAGGGCGGCGAGTCCGGAGAATCGCGCGATAGGTCGGCGACGCGTCGCGTGCGGCGTCCCACAGGGATCGGTCCTCGGGCCGGTTCTTTGGAACGTCGGTTATGACTGGATCCTTCGGGTTCCGGTCCTGCCCGGAATAGGGCTAATCTGCTTTGCGGATGACACCCTACTCACGGCACGCGCTGCGTCATTCGCGGAATCCGTGGACCTTGCCAACGCCGGGCTGGCGATCGTGGTCCGAAGAATAGGTAGGCTGGGCTTGAAGGTCTCCCCCGCGAAAACGGAGGCCATCATGTTCCATAGGCGGTTTCGTAACCCCCGCGGACTTGTCCGTTACAGTCCAAGGGTGGACATTCGTGTAGGCCCCAGATGAAATATCTGGGGCTAATTCTTGATGGGAAATGGCTGTTCAAAGCGCACTTTGAGCAGCTAGTTCAAGCTCGTGAGGTCCGCAGGCGCCCTCTCTCGGCTTCTTCCCAACGTGGGGGGACCGGGGGGACGACTAGGAAACTCTACATGGGCATCCTTAGAGTATGGCCCTGTACGGTGCACCCGTATGGTCCACTGCACTTCACCGCCATAATAGGACTTTGTTGTGCCGCGCACAACGGGTCCTGGCGGTGAGGACCATCCGAGGATACCGTACAGTGTCGTGGACGGCGTCGACACTTTTGGCAGGCGATCCGCCCTGGCCTCTCCAGGCGGACGTGATAGCCAAAGTTCGGCGCTCCCGACAGGATGCCCTCGCCCGTGGCCTGGTCTATGGCCAGGCCGAACTCCAGGTGATCAGGACGCGGGAAACCGCGGCCATGATCAAGCTTGGTCAGTAGAGTTGGAAAACCCTGTTGCTGGCATTGACACGGTGGAGGCGGTTCGACCGCAGCTGTTGCGATGGCTCTCGCGGAAACGCGGGACCCTGACCTTCAGAATGACACAGATACTTACCGGGCACGGCTGCTTCGATAAGTATCTGTGTCAGATTGCGGGCTGCTTGCCTTCACCCCAATGCCGCCAATGTGGCGCGCTAGACACGGCGTTACACACGCTAGTCGAGTGCGCAGCATGGGCACCTCAGAGGTTTGAACTCGAGACACTTGTAGGACCGATCGAATCGCTGGGCGATCTGGTGCAAGCCATGCTGCACAGCGACGATTGGTGGGTGGGTGCGGCCAATTTCTGCGAGGCGGTAGTGTCTCATAAGGAGGCCGCGGAACGAGATAGGGAGAGAGATGGTAGTGCGCATGCGTCTCGCGGGCGCCGACGTCAGTTGGGAGCCCGGAGGCGCAGGTATGCGCATGACCTCCTCCCTGAAATACCGCTGCAGGGCCCTCTAGCATCTAGGGAGCAGAGGAGTCTTCACCCCTGTTGACGAAGTGAGTTTGCCTCTCCCGGGGCATTCTCAAGCACTTGTGCGCTAGGACATGGGAGGAGGGTGGTTTTAGTGGGGTATTGATTAGTCGAGTCTCCACACAAGCCGGTTGATTATTGTTTGGATTGCCTCAGTGGAAAGCCTCCATGATCAACAACGGTCTAATCCCTAGCAAAGGACCCGGTATGTGCGAAATGCATTTCCCCCGCCTTAAAAAAAAAAAAAAAAAAAAAAAAAAAAAAAAAAAAAAAACGACTAGTTATCCCCCAAACATTATCCCGAGCTAAAAGTCAGTGAAATCAGTTGTAATAAAATGGACTTGGAAGGATTCAATGGGTTCATCATCATTTCCCCAAATTTTGGAAAATACCTCCTATTTATCACCTGAAAACATCAATCAATTCGATAACCTTTGATTTATCGAAATTAAATTTCATGTTTTCTTTAAGAAAACATGAGAAAAATGTTAAACTTACCGATGAAATGACATCTTATCCTTAAGCTTTCCTCTTTTAAAATAGTTCCAACACATTTTAATGGCGCAGGACGGCATAATCACTTTTTTTTTGCGAGAGCTCTAACCAGTAAAGTAGTCGAAACGATACTAACATGCGTGGGGAGCAAAAGCACTTTTTTGTGGCCGTTTTTGTGCAATTCCTGCTTTATCTAGACGTTTATATGATCTAAGATAGAGGAGTATGGAAGTAATTTGCTAGGTGGTAGGGCATGTTTCCGACTGGATGGCTACCACCCCTGGTCTAAAGTATGTCGCCATAACAACCTTGAGTTGTGTTCCGGCATTAGTGACCAGGTTCCAGTCTCCCTTAAGAGAGTAGCAGCGTGTTTGTAGCACCTTTGGTGTTGTTGCAAATGTCCACAGGCGATGGTAACTGCAATAAAAAAATAAGTTAGTTAATAAGTTGCAAATTAAAAAAAAGGAATTGGGAGAAGGTGGAAGAAAAGAGAGAAAGATATATATATATATATAAGTATATAAGCTAAACGAATAAAGTAATACAAACCCGGCAGTAATGTTATCGAATGTGGTCACATATCGCTTGTTTGAACGAACAGGGCATGAACTAAAAAAATGATTTTAAAATCTTAACATGTTCTTTTGAATTTTTGTTGTTGTAAATTATAAGAGAGCGTAAAGATGTCATGAATGCACTTACGCGATATAATTATTTACGTAATGAGCATTCTAAAGATTGTAGTTTTATGAATGACTGTTACGCGTTCGTACAATTTAAATTAATTATTTAAAAAATAAATTATTTACTCGGCGAATTCAGAACCTCCCCCTTTTTAAAAGTCGGTTAAAAGTACTCGATGAAATTAATTGACGTTAAAATACATAAAATAATTAATAATGACGCGGTTGTGATACCCAAGTAATCAGTTTATCATAATTTAATTTAATATATGTTTTCAAATGTATATAGGAAAGAAAACTATATTTATGTTTTTCTAACAGATATATTTAGAAAAATGTAAAAAGATGATGTCCGCCGGCAGCGGGGCCTAAGGTCTAGGCTATATAGGTGGTTAGGTATATGACGATGCAGACAACGTGTCGCGCTAAAAATTGCGACGAATTCCGAACCTCCTTTTCATAATGTCGGTTAAAAATAGTTGATGAAGTTGATTCCAACGCACGGAAATGGGAGAGAATGTTCAATTTAATTAACTTCTGTCGTGTAGAGGTCTAAGCGTTGGCGCGTAGTTTTTCGATTCCCGGCAAGGTTAAATACGAACAAGATTTTTCATCATTTCAAACTAAGGGGTTCTTTGAAGGTTGCAGCCTTAACTGAAAAATTGAAAAGAAAGAAGACTAATTTGATGTGGGCATGTCATTAGGAGGGATGTAAGTCATGTGACAACAGAAATGTTAAACTGGAAGATTGATGGATTCAAGTGTAAAGGCAGACCAAAAAAGAGATACATGGATTATGTGAAGGATGACATGATGATTTATGATGTGACAGAGGATTTATGCAAGAATTGAAGAGTATAGAAGGGACAGAAATATTACGCGGACATCAAATGATTGGTAGAGACGGTGCAAGAAAAGGGAGAGGTACCTACGCTGGTAAGAATGGAAATACAATTAGCAGGTGTTTTTTTTTCGTTTACCTATCCATCTACAATTAGTTAATTAATTTAGAAACAGCACGTCTTAAATTTTCCTTAATACTGTTACAACCTGAACGCCGACAAAAGACAAATTCACACCTGCATACCTGTAGACATTTTATTACTTTTTCGGCATTTGGACTTCTTTTGTTTACTTTGTGTTTAAAAATTTTAATTAGAAAAACAGTCCATTGTGTATTGTAATCTTTTATGGTAGTCTAATGACTACAAGAATCACACCTTACCAGGTGTGATTCTAGGAAATTCAGTCCACGCGGCCGGCGGTCCAATACATACAGACATTGTATTTGTACAGTATAAAGCAATGCCTCAATTAAAAGACGAGGGAGTCGAGCGATAACCACAAGCGAAGCAAGACACAAGTCTTGCTTCGCTTGTGGTTATAATGTACACAATGTACATTCGGTAATCTATTTAGTGACGGACTTTGCGGCGTGTATTTGAATTACGATCTCCTGCATTACGTTTGGACTTATTGCGTTCGGTTATATTTGTACCTGTGTTATACGTGTTTTTATGGTTCTAATACACTATAGTAATTCTATCGGAATTTTAATTTGAGTCTCGCGACTTGTAACAATACGGTCAAACATGAGAAAATTAGGACGTTTTTATGGACCAAGATTTGTTTTATTGGAACTCTTTATAAGTTGCGATTTCAAAAAAGCAATATTGTCCCGACCTAATTATGATTGGGAGAAGGTGCAAGAAAAGAGACCTAGCGAGACTATGCCAGACATGTTACTGTGTTTGCAATTCGATCGGTGTATGCATATTATATCAATTTTCAGTCCATCATCGTCGATTTCGTGGTTTCAATTAAAATATTACGTGTTCCAATTAGCATGTTGCAACAGCTCTTACTTCCCAATGATATTACACAGCTCGTTGTAACTTTCACAAACGCTTTATAATTGTTTCTGTTTATGGTCTTAATTGATTCCGTTGTCTTTTGTATTTTCGTCTGACTACGTCATGTCTGGCTTGATTGGGTTGAATCACTATTGTTTGGGGTTCTATATGAATTGTTTATTTATATGTCCATATAGGCAAGGATGGTTCACCTGATCATAAGTGGTTAACGTCGTTATTGTACGTCTGTAACACTAAAAAAGACTGCCTTCCCTACGTCATTGAGATATTAAATGTTTGTATTTGTTCTTTCTGATGAGTCCCAAATTTTAGCGCTAGAAAAATCGCTAGCAGATCACCAGCTGTTATCAGTAGTAAGCCGATATCGTAAACTGAAAAGTACTTTGGCCACATAGCCCGAAAGTACTCATACAATATGCAGAGATTTGTTGTCACTTTGAAGGCAGAAGATCTTGCGGTAGATGTCTAGATAGGTGGATTGACCAGATTGCTGAACAGCTGGACAGGTCAATAAATTCGGCCGTCCACTCAGCTCAAAACCGATCTCGTTGAAAGAGAACAAAGTCACTATCCTCAGCAGCGAGTAAACGACTTTAAAAAAGCAGAACCTCCAGAGTTCTTTCTACAGCTTGCACACGTACGGCGTGAAAGAACGACGTCACACTCTGAACAATTGTCAAGTGTCGAAGATGAATCTCTAATCGTTGGCAGGTTCATTTGTTGTGTTTTTATAAAGATCTTGTTGACTACCTTCACCTAATTACTAAGCATATTCATTAATGTCATGATAATTATACCTAGTGTTACATCCTTAGGTCCGCTCTCGTTCTAGGCAAGGAGTTTTTATTAGCGCGTATAGCATCCCTCATAACTCAAACCAGCACTTTTTGAGTCTCTTTTTTAATGAGATTTAGAAAATACGCCATAACTATACATTTGTTTCCCATAAGTACCGAACGCTCCGTGACAATAGTGGGAGCGTATGAGATCATTCTCTTGCAGTTTATCTCTTATATCACAAACATACTGCAAATATGGGAGTTCCTGAAACTGTACTTCCTTGTTATTCCACATAGATATCAGTAGCGTATTCATCCCCGTGACGCGCAGCTCCTTCTTGTATCATTCAAATACAGGCAGCGAATATTTATTATTATTGTTACGAGCTACAGGACTCGAATTAAAAATGCCGTTGGAACTACTATAGAATTGATTAGAACTGCACAAACACGTATAAAACAAATACAAATAAAACTGGATGTAACCAGTTCACACTGCACGATTCAATGCAATTCGACACGTGTAAAGTCCGTCGTCTATATCGCTAATCGAGAGTACTACAAACGTCTTACTCGTCTCGTAGTCGTCGCTTGACTGCCCGCCCCTCCATTCGGGCGTTGTCTTATACTCACTACACAGTACAAAGAAATTGGGCGCGCGCACTGAGTTTCCTAGAAATAGTAATTTTCACACTTGCGAACGGCCACAAAGTCGAAAACAATAACAATAAGGATTAGTTCGACGCTAATGATGGTTATAAAACAAGTAGAAAAACAATAGCATGTTTTTCTTAATTACAAATTCAAACACAAAAGAATTCCATAATCCGGGAAGACGATAAACTGCGCTTACAACAGGCAGCTGTGCGCTTATCTTTGACGGCATGTAACATTATTAATGTTGTTTCAAATTGAGTTACTTTAATGTATCAAGCTCAGTATCAACTTTCTTAAATTACGATGATAATTAAAAAAAGATATTGCTATTTAAATAGTAATGCTTTGTTTATTTTAATTACTTTTTCTTAACACAATCTAACTGTATTTATTGTTAACGGATGAGTTTAGGAAAATTTATAAATAGAGATAAGATAATTCCGTTGGGCCTCCGTCGGCCATATCGTAAGCACGCCACGGTCAATTTATAGCTCATGACCTCATAATTGACAATGGGCAGTCATGTAAGCGGTGACCCACTCACCTGGAGCGCACTGTTTGATCAGATTACTCTATTTACATGGAATTTGTCTATTGTTTGTACGTTTATCGAGGATATCCGTGTGTTAAATTGTAGACTAGAAGCCTTATTACCACATAATTGTGTGAATTGTATTTGATCTATTTTTTGTAAACTATAGAGATGCTAACTAGTATTTTATTTCATCTTTTTTATGGCTAGTTCTATATCTTACTATTCATTAACTCGCCTAAAATTAACCATACCTGTAAGGAGTTTATTACAAATTTTCAAATCAAATCAACGTTAGTGTCTAAACCTCATTGGATCGTATACTTTTTAGAGTGATTCTTTAATTTAAACTCTTATTTTTCTATTTTTTTATTGGTCTGCAAAATTGAATATAGATTATATTTTTTTTTATATATTGACTAAACCGTTTCATAGCTTAGCACTATAATCTGTTTATGCAAACACGGCATGCATAATATAATTGATTGTCTACGGACTATGTATGTATGGTCTTGGAGTGTCTTGGAGTGGTAAGAACATCTTAATAATAACACTTACTACACGAAACATGTTCCTTTTAATTTAATTTATATTTTCTAAAAAGACCGGCTATTAATCTGTTGGAAGCGTCGAGTTCGTCTTTCGTCGAGAAAAAGTAATCAGGGGTGTCAATTTGGACCAGCAGTTTTCGAAAATGCAACCTTTCGAACATTTCTCGGTGTGTTACAGTATCACCTGAAAACTGAGCAGATTTAAATGAAACTTTACACAGAACTAGGTTATATCTCATGACAACTGTCTTAAGATACTTTTTATCCCGATAAATGATGTCGATTCCGTGGGATAGACGAATACAGCAAAATAGGTGGCACTGTATTCGCGTTTATTTGACACGCCGTTGCAATTGATTAGCAAACACGTTGTCGCCATGGAAACGCGAACGAAGTTTCGCTAACATATGCTAGTACATTAAGCCGAATTTAGTGGATTATTTAATTTTTCTACGAAGTAACCAAAGTGTCATTTCAGTGTCATTGAATATTATCGTGTTTCGAAAAGAAGAAAATAATTTTATTTAGGACAGTTAAACTAATATAAGACTATAATATGTTGTTAACAAAAATAGACTTAAAAACAAAATTTGTCCTAAAATCATTATCAGGGCACCAGTCTCTAGTCTGTCGACCAGCGTTGATCTTCCGCTGAACCCATACGGTATTGTCACATCACATTACAACACCATTACATAGCATAATTATAACAGCAATAAAATGGTATACACATATATATGCAGTCAATAAACTATACTATTAATTGCATGTATTATATACATTTCCTTCAGTTCGTACCGTTCAACCAAATTGATTCAATATGATTGATCAGTCTAATATCAGCATTATGAGCCTCTTCGCAGCGTATTTCCATTAGTATACAACTGACGTTTTCATTACATAACCGCGTCCTTGTTTAGATGATGTCATGCGCTCTCACTTGCACATACTGTTCTTATGGCTAATTTAAATTTACAATGATTCAATTAAATAACACTTGAAAAAAAAACAGTACACAGTATAATAATAATGAGCGGTCGAACGAATTTCGACCGTAATTCATTTAATTCTTAAGTTTGAATGTCAATGAGCTTCTTTCGTGAAACTGAATCCACTGCATTCATTGCAAATATTTTTAAATTTGCAACTGTTTAAATAATTAACAAATTTGGCGCTGCGTCTGTTTGAGGATAGACTATTATGTATGTTTTTGACATTTTCACTTATATTTTATTTTATTTAGGGCCGATATTTCAATCATCAGATAACAGTTATTCATAGAATAAAGTATAACGTGGAGAAATTAAAAATGTCAGTTGCATGAATAAAACAATTGAATAGTTTCACTTTCGAATTCACTCAGGTTATAATTTATTCCATTGATAATTCTTATCTGATGGTTGAAAAAGCGGTCCTTATTAAAGGAACAACAAACAGTAATAAAAGGAAGGACGTCTATGTAAATGAAAATAAATGTTTGTGTTTCTCTATGCGCTCCTAAACCATTGATCCGATTGGGATGAAAGTTTGGTAGATTGTTCTGAAAATGCCCACGAGGGTTTCTGGTCCAAAAAACAGAACATACAACCAAATTTTTATTTTTATTTACGTGGTTTTGCATCGCATGCCGCGTGCAGCTTACACAATAAAAGTTACAGTAAAATCCCGTAATAATATTGAAATTAACGACATTGTCCACGGAAAAACATTTATAAGATTTAGAATAGAATATACTTTAGTGTATAATCAGATTAATATAAAATGCACAAAAGCAGCGTAGAAATAGGTACAAATGGCGGTCTTATCGCTGATAGCGATCTCTTACAGACAATCTTGGGATCGAGAGAGAAATATGACACAAAAGCTAGGGTAGGGTTTTTATTGCACAATATTCTAAAAACCTTTAAATGTAGAATTATTTAGTTTATATACTACATACAGACATATTTATATACAAACATACTTAAATACATATAATAACAGCCCATAAAATCCCACTGTTGGCCTCGGGCCTCCCATTACAGGGGAACGGACAGTATACTCGCCACGCTTGTCGATGACTTGGCATGTTTGACCCATCGGTTATCTCGATGTGCAGGTTGCATCACGATGTTTTCCTTCACCGTTGTTAGCACGTTGTAATTGTAACAATATGCGCATTAGGTCAGGAAATTGCCTAAGTGGTGCATGCGTTCCGGCCAGGATCGAACTCGCGCCCTTTGAGTTTGGGACGCGTGCGCCAGCCATTACGCTACCACGACTTAATACATAGATCATACTAATTTCGGAACGAGATAGGGAGAGAGATGGTAGTGCGCATGCGTCTCGCGGGCGCCGACGTCAGTCGGGAGCCCGGAGGCGCAGGTATGCGCATGACCTCCCTCCCTGAAATACCGCTGCAGGGATCTAGGGATCAGCTAGCATCTAGGGAGCAGAGGAGTCTTCACCCCTGTTGACGAAGTGAGTTTGCCTCTTCCGGGGCATTCTCAAGCACTTGTGCGCTAGGATCGGTGTGGGCGTAACTACGTTCTGTATCTCACGCCTTTCCTACCATAAGCGCGGGGCACATGGGAGGAGGGTGGTTTTAGTGGGGTATTGATTAGTCGAGTCTCCACACAAGCCGGTTGATTATTGTTTGGATTGCCTCAGTGGAAAGCCTCCATGATCAACAACGGTCTAATCCCTAGCAAAGGACCCGGTATGTGCGAAATACATTTCCCCCGCCTTAAAAAAAAATAGATCATACTAATTTCATACACATACACAGGTCTAAGTAATACGTAAGATTATTATTTAATATACCTTAAGGTAGTGATCCTTAACACAGGGAGACAAAAGCTTCCGGCAGTGGAAGAGGCCGACGGGCCAGCGGAGAGGCTAGGCCATTTGCCCGTGGCCCTGGCATTAAAGGCGAAGGACGGAATACCGAGTGGTTTTAGTGGGTATCCCGAACTGTGATTTGGCTATAGCATCTTTAGCTTAGGCTAGAGGTGCTACAGCCATCTTGACCTGGCGAATCCCACACACCGGCCACGATTTCCCCAGTTCACTGCGCGGCTGATGGCCCTCAATCGGGTTACCCCTCGTAAAAAAACAAGTTAATTCAAAAGATGATATAGAACGGGCTTGTTTCACTTCTAGTGGTAGCATGTTCATAATTGGACAGCTTGAACACTGAATGATTTATTGTAGAACTCGATTGTATTGAGCGGTTTCCAGTCTGATGTTCACCGATGATCTGAGGAATGTCTCCTGATTCAGATTGAAAAGTGGAAAGGTTCCTTGAGATAGGAAGGAGACTTGGGACTAAACAATATTTGCTACAGAATAGACAGGATATGTGTATTCCGGCGAAGGCGAGTAGGGAGCCACTTGAGATTAGTACGAAATCCTGATATGTGGTCATATTTGCGTAAACCAAATATAAAACGTATACAGAAATTCTAGAGTCGCTCAATTTATTAATTGGTATTCTGCTAAATCTAAACAGCTGGCATCAGCATAGTCTAGGTTGGGTAAAAGATAAGAACAAAAGTCGTGTGCAGTTCACACGCAGTTGAAGTGAAACAAAGTGTGGGAGGAATTCTAAATTTCGTGACGTCACATTTCATATACCTATATATATATATATATATATATATGACGTCTCTTCTTCTGCGAGCGGGGGCGGTTTCCGCAACTTGACGACAAAGCGCCTATTTTGCGTGCGAGGGTGGATGAGGGTTTACTCCATCCAGCCCAGCTCCTCCAGGAAGTCCACCACTTTCTTGACGTTGCTGAAGACTTCTCGGAGGCTACCTGAGGCGTCCAGATACTTCGCCCTGTATTGGGCAACCTCTCTGCATTCAAGTAGGACGTGGGCGGCGTTTCTTCTGCCTCCAGGCATGCTCTGCACAGGGGGTTGTCAGTGACACCTATATATATATATATATATATATATGACGTCACGAAATTTAGATTTAGACACAAAAGTGTCGCTTTATCGTTTCACCGAGTTTTGAATCACGATTCTAAATTAGTTTCACTTCAAAACGGGAGTATCTAAATTATTTTAATTGTATACCACAATAAGAAAGTGAAATACCAATATTTTGGCGCTTACGATGTTTTAGTCGATATCGTAGTGTGTTAAATAGCTAGACGCTCAAACGTATTGATTGGGCAATTGCAGTTTCTGAAATTGCTTATATCTAGCGCAAATACATTAGATTTAATATTATTGTCACTTATTACGTATGTATGTTGGATAATAATGTGCGATGCGCGATTTATTTTGTTAAGACAGTAAATATACGAATATTGCTTAAATTATATAATGCACTGGGTGATTCTTCTGAGTGCATCATTCGAAATTGAACCCTTATGTAATCGCCATGTCCAGTAGCTGTCCGTCTGTCCGTGTATGTCATTATTATTTTTTTCGGATGCAACTAGGTGTACATGAATGAAAGGAGACGGGGACTTTAGAGCCAAAGAAATGTAATGAGTTGAGATATGGCTTTAAAAAAAACGTTATTTATTTCTATTACAAAATGGAAAATAGCCTTAGGCTGTATCTGAAAGACGAGAAATCTTAAAAATAAGGTCACAAATAAAATAAATAATCGATTTATCTGGATTAATTTTAACTATTAATAGTTTCCGTGATAAAATTAATTAAATTTTGCAGGTGTGAATAGCGCCTAGATAAAAAAATTATGCAATGTAACTTGTGTGAATGCTTGCTCTCATAATAAATTTCAGTATTTACCTAGTGTAATTATATAGAAGTAACTCGAGACGGTTTGCTAAGTAAGCAAAGCCACATTTGACTTTTCCGAAGCCATCTTGAACGCGCATCGGGCACGGATGTCGCGACAGTTTTAAGTGCCACTACATCGTGGAATGCATAGTCCTGAAGGAAGTGACTGTAAGCTATTTCTGTCTCAGCTCCTTGACGCCCAACCGTTGGGTTATTTTTGATATATTTTTGATCCAACGACGAGAAAGTTATTTCAGTAAGACGAGCTATTCCATCAATGTACGGAACGCTGATGTTAAAGGTAGAATAGAACTTTTGGATTCATTCGATTTTATGTTGGTCGATGAATGTTTCTTCAATGCAGTATAGTTGGTTTTTGTATTTGCCCACCCACGTATTTTGTAATACAATAAAGAGACGGATACGCTTTTGTACATTTTTTTTAGGCCCAGATTGTAAAAAGGTGAGAGTGATTTGAAGATTTATTGTTTTGATATTTTCATTTATAATTGTTGTGAATTTAGTTATTTTGGATGAATTAATCATGTGGTGTAAGTGTTTTTACGTTATTAATTGTTAATATAATAACATGTAATTACATAAATCGATTATATATTTTATTTGTGGCCCTATTTTTTAGGATTTCCCGTCTTCAAGATAGAATTTATTATTTATTTATTTATTAGGGCCGATGTTTTTCATTTTGTAATAGAAAAATATAACGCTCTCAATTACATTTATTTTGCCCATAAGTTCGTGTCTGCTTTGGTATTAATAATATAATACGCTTGTGTTGTGTGTAATATACAACGGACCACTATGGGGCCTACCCAGATACTCAGACCATAGTAAATAACGGAAAGTTCGTTGACTTTACAATGCCAGGAATCGAATCCGCAGTCCTTTGCGTTCGAAGAGCTAGGCCGGAAAATGCTTTGCACACTCAACCATTGAGCCGTCAATGATAGGAGAGCAAGTAGAAATTAAATCCGTAAGTCTACCACCGCTTCTAAAGTATTTTTTTGTTACTGTTAAAGAAGAAACGGCCCAACAAACTCCGTAGCAATATATTTTGAACCGACTTCAAAAAGGAGGAAGTTCTCAATTTGATTGATATATATATATATATATATATATATATATATATATATATATATATTTACACCGATTCACTGAGATTTATGATTCGATTTACGTGATTCTTTTTTAGTTCGATGCGGAATAGTTGCAATTTAGTCCCCTAAAAAATTAACATCGTTTGGCCCAGTAGTTTTCATTTTATGAAATTTTTTCCGTTCCCGTTTCTTGGGATCTATGTTTTTTAAGGCGCGCGACTCCTTTCGTAGGCCTATTTTGCTAATACATCTATCTGCAAATGTATCCTATAGTTATCCTAGTTTATGAAAGTACATATTTTTAGGCTATAAGGTTTTCTGTAATGGTGTACAATAAAGTGTTATCTATCTATCTATCTATCTATCTATCTATCTATCTATCTATCTATCTATCTATAATTATCATATTTACGATAATCGGTGAAGGACAAACAAACTTGCAAAGTCACTTTCATATTAATCATTTATGTGTTTAGTTTTACCGTTCGAAGTGTCACAGTATTAGACAGATTGAATAATTACTTTTGGCGTAGTGTGACTTACTATTTGTTTCTGTTGTTTTTCTAGATCATAAGTATCCATTTTTGGTTTAGGTTTATCATTATGTATTGTTAGGCCTTAAATTTATGGAAATACTGTAGGATACTTTTTAATAAGTTTAGTTTTGGTTTAGTTAATATCAATATGTTTTTATTATATTTCAATGTTAATGTATAATATATAATTACTATTATGTATGTATGTGTGTGTGTAAATATATACTTATAACATTATAACATTCCTGCGCATAGTTCAAATTTCTACAACAATTCTTTTACCGTCAAGGCTTATAAAGCTTTGGAACGCGCTGCCAATTGCTATCAGACAAGCAAAATCGCTACCAACATTTAAAACGATGATCAGAAAATATTACCTGTTCTTGGAATATGATGATATATAAAATATATTTACCTATAAACAATTGTATATTTTTGTACATATGTATTTGTATATTAAGTATATATCTATTTAAATATATAGAACATCCATATATACTGCATTAATATATTTATTACTAGAATGTAAGAAATTGTACTATGTATTATGTATACCACCATCATCATTATATTCTCAATTCATTCTTGGGGTTGTCTGGAAGAGATCGCTTTTTAGCGATAAGACCGCCCTTTGTGCATAATGAGACATAGTTTTGGTCTGTAAGTTCTTTTTTGTATTGGTGCACAATAAACAGTTATTGATTGATTGACTTATTTTCACTTATGTATATATTTATTGCATTTTCAAACTTTAGTTCTCTCGTTAGCTTACAAATGAATTCAGAAAAACCTGTTATTAGCCCTACATTCTAAGTAATTTTTGGTGTTTGCATTTTGATATGCGCTCTTGGTTTTTTTTTCAATAAATAAATATATATTAGTACGGATTTGCAAAATAATACATTACTTTATTATATTTCGAGAACATGAAAAGATTATCTTTACGTAAGTTTTTGGGTTTGATATGTAGCATCGTAGAGATAATACTATCTGAATCACGATAAAAAGAAATGTGTCAAGCGTGCTGTAGAGCGAATAAGAGCAAATTGAAGTGTAATTCACTTAGGCAATACGTCGTTACCTTGTTTCTTTACGTGACTAAAAGATTAAGAGGAAAAAGACAAAGGTGGTATGGACGTGTAATGAGGAGGGATGAGTCATGTAACAACAGGAATATAAACTAGAAGGTCGATGGTTACAAATGTAAAGGTAAACCAAAGAAAGATGGATGATTGTGTGAAGGATGACATTATGATTTGTAGTGTGATACAGTGGAGGAGTCCAGAAGGAAAAAGTCTGTACAGGAACGGAGAAATAATACAATTTCCAGCGGCCGGGCGGTCTGTCGTAAGAGGCGCCAAACCAACCCACAGACAGGTGGTAGGGTATTTGCCCTACTGGATGGCTACCACCCCTGGTCTTGAGTATGCCGCCATAACAACCTTGAGTTGTGTTTCGGCATTAGTGACCAAGTTCCAGTCTCCCTTAAGAGCAGCAGCGTATTTGTAGCACCTTTGGTGTTGCAAATGTCTATAGGCGATGGTGACCGCCTTCCATCAAGTGGGCCGTCTGCCTGTCTGCTGAACTCCTGCAATAAAAAAAGACATGTTTTTTATTCAGAGGGAATACATTTCGTACACTACCGGGGGGTTTCTTTGCTGAGATTAGACCAAAGCAATGAGAGTTATCCGCTGAAGATAGCGCAGATAACAGAGGCAATTGCCGGCTTGTGTAGAGACTCGGCAAGGTACCCCTATTAAATAGGTAACCCATGGGCTAATACGCCACTAAAACTTCCTTCCTCCCACGTGCCCCGCGCTCATGGTAGAGTAATAGCGTGAGACTTAGAACGTAGTTACGCCCACACTAATCCTGCGCATCAGTGCTTGAGAATGCCCCGGGAGAGGCAAACTGACTTCATCAACAGGGGTTGGTTCCTCCGCTCGCCAGATGCTGGAGGACCCCAGGAAAAGGCAAATTGTGTCGACCCCAAATGATTGGGAAAAGGTTAAAGAAAGCGAGATATTTGGAATTTGATCGAAGTTTCATAATAAAATATTGAACCGACTTCTTGCTACAACATCTTGAAGTCGGTGCCAAGTAAAACATAAAAAAAACAACAACAAATTTGCAAAATTAAGTGATTTTTATGTTTTACTTCGCACCAAGTTCAAGATGTAGTAGAAAGAAGTTGGTTATATAACAACCTTGAGTAGTGTTCCGGCATTAGTGGCCAGGTTCCAGTCTTCCTTTATAGTGTTACTGAGAGATATAAAAACCTGAATCGATTAACAATATTAACGCAAGCGAATCCGCGGCAATAAGCTAATCCAAATGTAATCGGCTATATTATTTCTGTTTCACATATAGACCATGCCGTTATAAATGACGTATGTATTATTGATTATATGAGCTATACAAAACGACCGAACCGTCTGGAAATTTGAACTTGCAACCTTCCCTCTGACTCGCAAGGGTCCGCTGGGATGGATATTATTTGTAATCAGATATGAATATTTACATCGGCCCTAAGTGTATTTGTGTATTTTGATATACGTATTTACTATATAAGATATCTCTTTATTTCTACACGTTATTGGGAAAGTGTTGCTTTAGCCATATAACTAACTAGCTGTTGTCAGCTAGCGGCTGACAGCCGCTTCGCTCGCTTAGATTGAAAATAATCAGTTTGAGTAGTTAAAAAAAAATTAAATCCCCTATTTCATCCCTTTAAGGGTTGCATTTCGAAAAATACCGATATACGTGTACATTTATTTCTAATCAGAAAGGAATGAGTATATACAATTTCATGCTTCTTACTTTGATGATGACGGACTTTCATACAAACTTTCATCCCCTTTTTCACCCCTTTGGGGGTGGTATTTTCACAAATTCTTTCTTAGTGCGCACCTACAGTATAGAAGAAACCAACATTCGAATTTTCATGGTCCTGGCCACATTAGTTCGGGCTGTGTGTTGATATGTCAGTCAGCAAGGCTAAGCAATTATATACGTACAGATATTCAAATTTTTATTTTTTATTCAAAACTAACTGTGCTCGCGACTTCGTCTGCGTGCATTATTTTTTCGCGGAATCCAAAAAGAAGTAGCCTAAGTTACTCCTTGAGGGACACACGCATCCATACGGTTATGTAAGTACTGTTACAACTTGGCCAAAATTCCACGAAGCACGCCGACAAAAGTAAATGCACACCTGCCGGCCATAAAGCACAGTTTATTACAGTTTTATTACCTGCCCCCTCTTTTGTTTACTTTGTGTTTAAATTTGTAATTAGAAAAGCCGCCTATTGTGTATTATAATCCTTTATGATGGTCGTTAGCCAGGTGAGATTCGTGGAAATCATTGCTTACGCAGTCGAGACTTATTTAATAAATCAAGTTTAGTATAAAACAATTCCCGAACGGAGGGGTGAGGCAGTCTAGCGAGAACCACGATAAAGCAAGACGTGTACATTCGATAAGCGATATAGTGACGGACTTTGCGCGTGTTATTTAATTGTGCATTACATTTGGACTTATTGCGACCGGTTATATTTGTACCTATGTTATACGTGTTTGTATAGTTCTAATAAATTGTATAGTCATTCTAACGGCATTTTAATTCGATTCCCGCACTCGTAACAGTACTATAATTACATAACTGTATCGAGTGGTGTGCATCTTTCCCATTTGCCATCCATTTGTTAGTATTATATAGAATCAGTCCGCGCCGGCACTCCGTAGTGCCCATTGGTGTATTAATTAACTGGAATATAGATATTGCAAGTACATAAAGTTTTCCTTCTATCTCCATCACGATTGAACCCACATTGGCGGCACATACATCACAGCCCCATATTGGTGATCAGACTACGGAACAAGTATTTTTGGAGCAAAAATGACAACCTCCGTGTCTGCAATTTGGGAATACCACCATACTCCCTAGAACATCAGCTATCTGCCAGTGAAAGTCCCGTCCAAATCGGTACAGCCGTTTCAAAGATTAGCCGGAACATCCAGATAGACAGATAAAAATTCTAAAAAATGCATTTCTAAAAAATGAATCTCCTGGTCCGAATTATCCCCCCTGATGTTTTTCGCGTTTTTATTTTGACTTTACAAACAGACACTTCGATTTTATTTATGTGTATGTATATATATGTGAAAGTCGCGTCACGAAAAGAATGTTAAACTATAAGATTGATGGGTACAAAGGTAATGGTAGGCCAAAAAAGGAATGGATGTATTGTGCGAATTATACTTTGCGATTTGACAAAGGATGTATACCAGAAAAGAGGAGTATGGAAGGAAAAGACATATTGTGCCTACTCCAAATAACTGAGGCGAAAGAAAAGAGAGATACATAATGATAGAAAAAAACTAAGTCTAAGTCCAGTCTATATTCTACTGCTGCTTCGTAACGTGTTTATGAGCAGAAGCGGCGAGAAAGTCCCCCCCATCAATATGTTTAGCTAAAAAATCTTTTATTTAATTTTTATCTGTCTTAATATCATATCTTTCAAACTAGTGTTTGTTGTTACAAAGTACTTAAAAAGAAAACTTCGAATTTATAATACTAATGGCCGATGTGAAATGAAAAAGAGTTTAAAATTATTTTCTGTAATTTAAAGGTAACATTTTTTAAAGAAATGTCATAAAAGCATTACGAAGCCGGCAGCATGTTGGTAGCAATTATAGTGTTGCAAATTAATGTCCATAGGTGATGGTAACCACTTTCCATCAACTGAGCCCTGTATTTTAGCAATACAAAATATTTCGTTTTAACAATTGTAGTAATGATTACCAGTTGCATGGAGTTTAAACTTTATCTCTAGATGAAGTACTTAAACTTTAATCTGTGGTAGACTCGAGATTAAATGGACATTTTCATGGAGAGAGTTTATCGCACGTTCTGAGGCGAGAAGTCGTATACTATTTTCGTAGGCAATACTGTTTAGATAATAATTGTATTGAAATGTTTACATTCAACGAAAAAACAGAAACTCACCTACGAATATGTCATACGATAATCGTAAGGTAATTATGACCAAGAGTTTTGTTTACACTACGACACAAATCGCATTGAGATATTTGCCTATGGTTTCTAGACTTGCCTGAACGAGATCTCGTATGTCATTTTTGCAAGTTCATGCGAGTATGATATAAATAAGTTTGAATCGATTTGAATCCGAGCCATTCGAACACGGTGTACTTTTTATAGTAAATATGAAAACTGTGATTTAGTAATACCATGGAAGATAAGACGAAACATGTTTTTAAATGTTTCTTAATCTTCTAGTTGTAATTCAGACAACGTATTTGAGACTCCTAAAATGTTTATTTTTTTATCTACTTTTTGACCCAACATATTTTTTTTCGCCTTCGTTTAATTCTTGCCTTAGAAGAGCAGAGATAATTAAACACTCTCGCGCCCTACACTCATGCCTGCGACTGGTGACTAGCTGAACTCGAAATACGATTCGTGCTTTAAAATTTTGTTCACACAGAGACGTCAATATCCAATGAGCAGGCGATTATCGCCCATCCACGTACGATATCGTATGTTTAGTTTACATGATCATATTTTTTTTGCTTTCGACAATCGTATCTTCGAGGCCAGAAACTCTCTTCATGTAAATGGCCCTTAAAGTTTTAGTACTCCATCTAAGTTAAGGTTTGTGGGTACACCAACTTTACCTTTACTGCTCTGAGATCTAGTTGAGATAACCACGTGAGTTGTTACCTAAAGTTTATAAACATGTATAACAAAACATACATACAATTATTTTGCATTTAGTGCGAGCTTTGGTTTTTTTTACACATCTTGTCTTTCACCTTATCTTAATAATTTGAGGTGGTAACAAATATGTCTTTTCCTTGCAAAATCAACATCTCCCTTGGTTTGCCGTTTCACATTCCTTCACAGAAAGTGATCTTTACAAGCTACACTATGATGTGGCATAATAATACAGGCTGTTTTTATTTTTTCAAAATCAGCCGATTCGGTTCCTGAGCAGTATAATTGATTTTTCTAAAATCTAATGAGTTTAGTTTTCGTCAAAATCGACCTTGAATGTTTTTGCTATTTCGTGTAGTTTAGAATTTGGCCCTGAAGGCCCACTTGAAAAGTGAACCTGTATACTTATAATACTTCTGTACGTGTGTATGTCACTGAACTCCTAAATCGCAAGACCGATTTTGATGACATTTTTTGTTTGTTTATTTTTCAGGGCAAGACGACGTCTGCCAAGCCCACTAGTGTATGTACATTGTATTGTATTTATTTAACTTTCCATACTTTGAATGAACTATGATTTTCGTCAGATCATAACGAATCTTCCGACGTAATAAGGGGCCATCTATAAATACGTGACAAGGGGTGGGAGGGGTTCTAAATTTCGTGAAGTCACATTTCAAAATCTAATATATATTTTAAGCTTTTCAACACGAAACTTGAACTATTAACGAAAATCTTCAAAATGCTTCCAACTCTATCTGTATGAGTATAGTGTTTAAATTGTTAAAAAACAATTGAAATGATAATTAATTTAAATTATAAGTTTGTACATAAATAAGGTTCTGTTGTCAAAGACTATACTTCTATAATCACAGCTTTCGCCAAGGCTACACTGTTAATTTGACTTTAACAATAAACAAAAGATTATATATGCGTGTCGTGTCAAATACATGGTAGTGTGTTTTTTTATTGATTTAATGTATTTTTTATGCATAATTTGAAATAAAAATATTAGCATTTTGCACTCCTTCTCCATGTGAACTATAAGTGTGCGAAATTTCATACTCGTCCGTCCGCGCAATATTCGTAGAAAGGGGTACAAAGCTTTTGCTGTGTTTTGCTTTACGTATTAATATTATATATAGATAATTTCTTGATGTAAAATTGCAAAATATGTGATGTCACACTAGGGAAGAAGAGTCTCAGGATTGTGAGAAAAATCGACGTAATTTGTGGATGGATCCTAATTTCAACAAACGTTTCGGTAAAGAGATCGCATCCAATTGTCAGTGTATAAACTATTTGAATAGCACGCAACGCCCACCTGGGCTGGGTGAACGACTCCAGACCACGATACAGGCCGCCTAGATAAAGTCAAGAACGTTACACTATTGAGGAATGCGGGATGTAATATTCCTATGGACTAACGTCTTTAAATAGCTCCAAACTGCATAGCGATTCGGAAACACGGGTCGTTGGTTCGGCAATCGTTCGGATTGTGCCGCGTCCACGTTTGTATCTTTTTTGTCGATCCGATTATTGTCGTTCAAATTAAATTCAACTAGTGGTCGCCCGTGGTCGAAATTCGACCATAATAATTTGCTGTCCAAGACTATACTTCTATAAACACAAATTTCGCCAAGGCAACAATAAACAGAAGGGTAATGCGTGTGTGTATCAAATACATGGTAGTGTGTGTAATGTTTTTTTTATTGATTTAATGTGTCTTTTATGCATAATTTAAAAAAAAAAAGAAATCTTCGCTTCTTCTCTATGTAAACTATAAGTGTGCGAAATTTCATACTCCTCCGTTTGCGCAATTTTCGTAAAAAGGGGTATAAAGTTTTGCTTCACGTATTAATATGGAAATTGTTTAAAACATGGTTATATAGTTGGTATTTATATGCTGTAGTGTACATATGTTTTGCTTACATAGGAGCAAAAAGATTTACGTATGTAACAAATATCAAACTCGATTATTAAAAACTTGAAACTTGTATACTGCTATCGGTAATGGAACGGAGAAAGAATCCAATTTCCTTGTAGTAGGGTATTTACCCGTCTGAATGGATACCGCCCCTGGTCTAGACATTAGATTGTGTTCCGACATTAGTGGCCAGGTTCCAGTCTCCCTTTAGAGAGAGTCAGCACATTGATAGCGCCTTTGGTGTTTCATTTCTATAGGTGCTAGTAACCGCTTACCATCAGGTGGGCCATCTGCCTATCTGCTGACCTCATTCAATAAAAAAAATTACTGGTAAGTAATGATAAATGTCAAAAAATATCGAAAATGATAGATAGATAGATAACACTTTATTGTTCACCAAAATAAACAAATGCAAAAACAAAATGCAAAATTACAATACTTCTTGGCAAAACAACAGCCAGCCTTATCGCTAAAAGCGATCTCTTCCAGGCAACCTAGCTTAAAAGAAATTCTTAACTAATCTGGCGATGTAGGTGGAACAGAAAAAAGATAGGACTGTACATTTTAAATATACATACTAACACTAATTTATAAATTTAATACATACATAGATCCAGACACATTTATAGAATACCAATATACACGTATATACGATATAATGTAAATAAATATATTTATTAATATTATATATGACAAGCATTTTATATTAACAATAGATAAATAAGTGAATGTTTAATATATTAGACATATTTTTTTAAAAACAGATAGGACTTATAATGTCAATGTCTCTATTTATAATTGAGGAATACGTGTCTTTTTCGCCTTTCTTATTTCACAGATTATGTGCTTCCGTTTTCATTCGTGTAGGAACAGAGAAAAACACTAACTCTTACGGTCGAGCAACGACATAAGAAACGACAAAACAACACTCAGCTAGGTGCTAAGGCATTTGCCTAGCTAGTTGACGATTACCCTGCCTGGTTAAGAGTATGCCGCCATAATAACCTTTAGTTGTGTTCCGGCATCAGAGCCCGGGATCTAGTCATGCCCCCCATATTTGGTGTTGCCAATATTCAAAGGGGACGTTAAACTTTTTGCATCAAAAGAAAGATAAACAAGGCCGGATAAATATGTTCGTCTGGTAGGAAAAAAAAAAAATATAAAAAAAAAACTTGTATTAGGTGGGCCGTCAGTCGTATGCGTCGTTATTATATCAATAAATCTATTTCTTCCTTTCTGTTATCTGTGTGAAACTCACCAATCCATAGGGCACGTAAGGCGGGTTTAAGTCCGTTCCTGTGATATAGGGTAGCAAGCCTCGCAGTATGATTACACAATGTCAAAATGTTATCATTATTTGAAGGATGCATACGGAGATAAGCAGATAATAATTCTCTGCTTTCATCTGAAACGTGAACATTTCACGTGTGATTTTTCAGATGGAAAGTGCTTGCTTTTCTTACTATCTTCGTGTTTGAGAGTTGTTTGCTTTGTGTGAAATCTTCCACGTACAATAAGTGATTTGTGTGTATGTCGGTAGGTTTATAATATTACAAATAAACATTTCCACCATGCTAGAATGAAATTAGGAAGGTTTCTAGCACTTTATAACGTTGTCTAGATGGTCAGTTTCACCGTATTCGCTAGATGTCGCAAGTATCGATTCTTAATTTGTATTTAAATGTGAAATCTAAAATAAACATACTAATAATTCGAATTGTTGCTTTAATATTTCGTATGTTTAAAATAATATAATGTTATTTGAAAGTCAGTTACTTAAATATTTTTTTATAAACCAAAACGCGTAAATAATAGACTTGTGATATATTTATAATGAAATGGCGTATACAGTTAAACTATGATGATGTAAAAAAATCTGGCAATAGGTAGGTATAATATAATAATATTATAACTAGAAATTCTTAGACATACACACACACACACGCACACAGAGACACGCGCACGCGCGCGCGCACAAATACACGCACGCACGCACACCCACCGACTCTTCTAACTTTATGAGTATTCCTAGATATAATATTGTTAAGCTTATGCAATGGGAGAGAACACTAGCTCCCAAAATACAATGTAAACACAGTAACAGTACTTTAGGAGGCTAGTAGAAACAATACATTCGTTTAATATAAAACAAATCGAAATTTTACAAACGAATAAATAAAATAATACATAAATACGTGTACAATAAACTGCGTTCAAAATGACTGAATTTATATTTTACCGGTCACAGGCACAACATAATTTAAGCCATACATTTTAATAAATATACTGCGCAAACGCATTGTCTGAACGTATGAACGCTTCAAGACGTCTTAGAACGTTTATTATTGTTTTTCATTCTTGCGCGCTACGTCACACAGTCGTAATTTACATTCCACCAATACGAGAGGGACGGTTCTGAAAAGCTCATCAATTAAAATCCAAACGTTCCCTGTTCTGTCGACTACGTGTGCTACGAAAATAGTGCCAATAAAAAAAGGCGGTAATGCGTGGCAGTTTACGAACTATGAAGGGTTCCGTATAAATGACAAACGTAGTTACGCTGTTTTCTTAAGTTGTCTAGAACCAAATCTATATTATAAAATTCTAAACATGCCGTGTTTGTACATCCAAACTATTAAAAACAAACAACTGGAATAGACTATATAAACGATAGAGAAGACGATGCAATTTTTTCAGATTTTTTTGAATTGTCTGTTTGTTCGGGATTCACGTAAAAACTACTGGGCCGATTTCGATGCGGTGTTCTCTGATCGACAGCAAATTTTTATACTTAAACTCTGCGCTACTTTTTATCCTGAGAATCCCCCGGGATTTTTTTCTGGGAACGATTTAAATTGGCCAAATTTTAAAAAGAATCTAATTCCAATGTGATGTTTTCATTTAACCTGCATATTTTCCCGGGAGGTGTTTGTAGTTGTCCGGGTGCATAAAAATGAGCTTATTCCGACGTGGGTTTCTCTAAGACAATAGCTTATATTCTTTTTTAAATGGGTGTTTCTTTGTGTCCCGGGAATCCCGCGGGGATTTCAAGTCAAGCGTGGACAAAGTCGCGGGCATATAGTATAGTCTATATAAAACAAAAATGAATGGATTGTACAATGGAAAATGTACTTAAATATAAAAAAAAACAAGCAAAAAAAGTTCTAAAACAAACGACGAAGGACGTTTGAGAGTAAGCCCTCACTCAGCTCCCTTAGTGTTGCAGATGTTGGGCGACAGTAACTAACCACTTGCCATCAAGTAGATCGTTTGCCAGATTGCCTACAGACAAACATTAAAACAATCATTCACACAGACCCGGTAACTTCTGTGAAAATTCACTGTGATATACGGACAGAGACGGACATAAATGACAAATATGAAAATGAATATATTTATTTCAAAACGGAATCTTACAGATTACTTATTGAAAGTCATGAGTCGACCACCGCTTGTAAAGCATTTTACTCGTAGTTACTCTTAAAGGAAAAGAAGCGGCGGCGTAACAAACACGCCAGCAGTAGTATATCATATTATGTATATACATTCGTGGTCTTTTTTAAATGTATTTTAAACTAATACAAGGTGTAACAAAATAATTTGTATGAATAATTACTGAAAGAGCATGGTAGCGGTCGCATGTTCACATTCGGTGCGAGGTCGTTTAGGAAATCTATAATATACTTTGTCGCACAAGCGTTGCTTTACTAATTTACGAAAATAAAGGTTAAATTTTCGCCAAAATAATTACGGAACTACCAACTCTGTTTATCTTCCAAAAGATGTGACGTTGCGGGAGACTGACGCGGCACTGACACAGTTGGCAATTATTGCTAGTCATTTTGGCGACACCAAAATAGACCGTTGGGTTTTCCCCATGTTTTTGACATTGACCGTCTGCTGTGCTGATTTGTGGTTTATATGATTTACTTCCTGTCTCTTTGACTTAATATAATACTCCTACTACTTATAGTTATTACAATTCACAATGATCGTTCCTTCAGACACGCACACTATCGCAACACGCATGTGCACGTTCAACTACGAATACAGTACGCTCAAAACTTATATGCGTCTCGAGCGAAGTTGACTACTGAATTTGCGCAGGGCCAGTAAGTGTTAACTTTAATTAACATCTGAGAGTGTGGTGCGAAATAAATGTGCACGCATATCCGGATAGCGATCGAGCAAGAGCGCAGCACTTCCTTCTCAGCTCTGTCTGTGTACCTTATAACTGTATTCTGTGAAATAACCTGTACGAACTTCAAAGACGCATCGAAGTTTTGCTCGTACTATGAAGGCCGTTCGCCTCCCTGGATTGTAAACAAAAAAGGATTATAATGCAGTAAAAATGTCACTTTAAGTTCATTTTCTTCTACTGGATCAATGTATACATTATTATCTGTGATTTTATCCTCACCGTCAATCATTTTAAGATGTTTTATCAGACATATTTATCGCGACACCATTCATGCGCACGATTTGAGAACACGTGCATTCAACTGAAGTGTGTGATGTGAGGTTCTCAATATGAAAGGTGGTGGTCCGTTACAAACGCAGTAGGCTGCGTGCAGCGTAACGCTGTACGCGACCGATGAATTATAGAATAAAATAGATAACACTTTATTGCTCACCAAATATAAAATTACAAAAATGCATGATTACAATATTGTCATGTTAGAAACAATAGGCAACCTTATCGCTTAAAGCAAGCTCTTCCAGGCAACTTAACTTAAGAAATAATTCAACCTAATCTGGCGATGTAGGTGGTGCAGATGATTAGGTAGAACGTAAACAGACATACTTAAACTACATATTTTATAAATTATAGATAGATAGACAACACTTTATTACTCATCAAATAAACAATTACAAAAAAGAAAAAATATATGATTACAGTATTGTCATTGTAAAAACAATAGGCGGCCTTATCGCTTAAAGCTTAAAGCAGTCTCTTCCAAGCAACCTAACTTAAAGAATATTTTAAATTAATCTGACGATGTAGGTGCAGAGCATTACATGGGACATAATTTAAATACATATACTTAAGACTATTTTATAAGTTTAATAAACATACTTAATTACTTTATAAATTAAATTCATATACTTAAACTACTTGATAGATTAAATACATACAAACATATTTATAAAATATATATTTTATTAGTTATATTATAGAATTATTGTGAACCAGCTGATACCCGCCTGCTTCGTGTGCCGTATTATAGTTCCTGAGATATCTCTACTTGAGAAACTATATAGGTCCATTTTGTATAAACATTCAAGTCATATATAGTTCCTGAGATATCGTGATGAGTATATATATATATATATATATTTAATATATATATATATATATATACATATACATAGATGGCAAAAGAACCCACAACGAGGTGGTTGGATATTTGCCCGTCTGTTTGGCTAACACCCTTGGTCTAGAGTATATCGCCGTAATAACCTCGAGTTGTGTTCCGGCATTAGTGGACAGGATCCAGTCCACTCTACGAGGCCGGCAGCACATTAGTAGCACCTCTGGTGTTGCAAATGTCCACAGGCGGCTGTAACCACTTTCCATAAGGTGGACCGTTAGGCTGTCTGCTGTTCTGTGATACACAGCAGATAGTTGCATAGACTCGTATCTTCTTTACTGTTAATAATATTACTTTTATCGTCTAGTGCAATTCGAAATTAAACGAATTAATTACTTTTTTGAAAACTTGCTAATTTAATTTTAAATATTAATCAGCAGCATATTGTATAGCTCTAAGCTAAGTTAGTTATGGGTAAATACATTGACATTGTCTGTGGTTAGTGGGCTAAGCCTTTGCTGGGCTACCTCACTGCAACGCAGAGGTTTCGTGTTCCATCCGGGTTAATTGTCATGGTCTGGGTGTTTGTGATCAGCCCCAGAGTAGTCTGTGTTATATATTACTCATAAGACAAACGTAACTTAATTAATTTGGAAATTTTATATATAATAAAACTCTAGAGATCGAATTTCTGTACAATGAAAAAAATGCTAAAAACCGAGTCAGGGGGATGTAAGAAGTGAAATAGAAGTAATTTAGATTTTTTCATTTTTTTGTTTATCTGTGTGTCTGTTTGTACCGGCTAATCTCTGAAACGACTGGACCTATTTAAATGAAATTTTTTATGGTGGTAGCTTATATCCCTGGTCAACATATAGGATACTTTGATCCTGAAAAGTTGAAGAGTTGCCGTGGGATAGTTAAAAAAACCTTTTCACGCAGACGAAGTCGCGGGCAGAAGCTAGTATACAATATGTGTGTTTGTCTGCCGATTTAATTTATTTTTAATATACAATGGACCACTTTGGGACCGATCCCATACACTCAGACCATAGTAAGTAACCGAAAGTACGTTTACGAAATTCACCATGTCAGGAATCGAATCCGGAGGCTCTGCGTTCCAATGAGGCTCCAACCACAGAGATCGCTATAATTAATGTTTTTGTTGTTGACGAATCAATTTTGATATTTTACCAATTAATATTTCTGTTGTTGATTGCAGGTGGAAGAACGCAAACGCGCGATATGGGAAGCGTCCATATCGCGCCGCGAGGCGTTGGTGCAGCGGGAACGCGATCGCGCCGAACGGTTAGAGCGGCAGCGAGCCGCGCGTTCGGCGCCGCGGCCCGCGTTCGCATTCGGCTCGTCCACACCTCGATTGCTAGAGCCCCTCGACTCGGCCGGTTTCTTCTGGGCTGCGCGCAGGTTTGTGTCTTAATACATGTACTATGAGATATTTCATATGCAACTTTATAGTGAGCAATTAGGTATTGAAGATGTTGTGTCGAAAGAGACAGGATATTAAAAAAAAATACCTTCTATAAAAACACTTAAATACCTAAGTGTCTGTCTGCCCTGTCGTGTTATTTTTTTTTCTTAAACTATGTCCGCACTAGGCTGTTCTTTCCTTAGCCGGACTTACATCAGGAACCCTACTCTGTATCTTTAACAAAAATATCATGCCAGTGCGGGTCAAGATCAATTCGACTGACATGGTCAAATATCCGTAGTCTCTAAAATTCACATTAAATCAGTCTCGGGCAAATCAAAATTCATTCAATATTGACCCGAGACTGTTTACAGACTACCAAGACAATTAAAAATTACGGTTCCAATTCTTGCCAATTGTGAGTTACAGACACGGCCCTGTAAGGTTTGCTCGCGAACACCTCTGAGGCTCAGCGCGCATCACAATTGACAATAGCGAATTCATTCATAGCTTATTCCAGTATTGATAAATCGTAGTTCACGCTTAGTTTTAGAGGATTACGTGAGCAAAACTTACAGATGTAGAATACTGAATTGTCGCTAGTGAAATTTTATTCGACTGTAGGATGGCCCGAATTTAGTCAAATTAATCGCGTACTCGCTAATAGTGTGGACATATCTTTATTTCTTAGATTTATTTATCCCTTTAATAAATCTGGCTTATTCCTCAAGCTGGCGATAGACATACCAGCAAGTATGCGTACTTATGGCTCGAAGAACTTTTTCACTCGTGTGTCACTTCAAATCTGCAAAGTTTCACAGGTCGTCGAGCCTATATATATAGTATATATATAGGCTATATATAGTACGCGTACTTGCTCGTATAGTTTTGCAATTCATGAAAGTGACCAGCTTTATTTGTGGTATACACGTGTTTGTGTGTGCGTGAGACCAGAAGCGGATATGATTGGACGGCACGCTCGAAACTGTTCGTTCCGTCAAACACGCACACTATCGCAATGTGCATGTACACGATCAACCACGAGTAAAGTTGGCTCGCCTTGGTGAATTACACGAACAATAAGTCTATCACCCGCTTTAAGCTGGATTAAAGCTGCTTTATCAAAAGGTTTTGGCTTCTAGTTTTAGAGAAAAAAACCAGCTACGGTTAAAATTTTCGAAATTGTTTTGCTTTGCTTAAATTTTAAGTTTCAAAAGGTGTTGGGTATACGTCGAGCACACCTACGTGAATAACTTGTATTTCCCCGAAATTTTGATTTTTTTCCTGTCACTAATTTTTGTTTTTTTTTCCACCCTCAACACAGTACCAACCCTATAGATCAGATGAACTTTTTTGAATCACTGTAAGCAGTTTTTTTTATTTTGATTTTCTGTTATGTGGTTATGTCACTACTAATTTGTTTATAGTTTTTTCGTTTACTAATGTCTGAGTTGCTCTTTTATATTTAGTTAGTCTGTAATTTTAGTTGATTTTGAGAAAGTAATTTATTAGAAATTGTTGTTGATTAAAATTTGCACAGTAATGTTTTTTGTTGTGATAATTATTTTTTTTATTTATGTGCTCTTTTTTGTGAAACCGAGCATGATATTGCATGATTTGACTGTTCTTTGTGTTTGGGTAATGGTGATAAAAATATTGTATGCATTTGGAGCACGGTGTAGACGTTTGTATGGGAATGCTTTATGAAATATACGTTATGTATGAAAAGTCATACAAATCTTGCATGCTACATATGTAAATTTTGCGTATGATAAATATGTTATGAGATTGTTTTTTTATCATTTTACAAAACTCCGAACCCGCCTACATTCTATACAACCTGTAACAAGTAAAGTCATATCTTTAACTAGTCAAATACCGTATTTATTATTGTTTAAGTTATTAACATTATAATATATATTACATTATATTAATATATAAGTCGTGGTAGCGTAATGGCTAGCGCACGCGTCCCAAACTCAAAAGGGCGCGGGTTCGATCCTGACCGGAACGCATGCACCACTTAGACAGTTTTCTGATCTAATGTGCATATTGTTACAATTACCACGTGCTAATAACGGTGAAGGAAAACATCGTGATGCAACCTGCACATCGAGATAACCGATGTGTCAAACCTGCCAAGCCGCCTTGGACAAGCGTGGCGGGTATACTGTCCGTTCCCCTATAATGGGAGGCCCGAGCCCAGCAGTGGGACATTTATGGGCTGTTATTATATATTATATTGTGTCTCTCTCTCTATTATTTTATTGTGTCTCTGTCTTATTGAATATGCACTGTTTGCTATTACTCCATTAATTCTTCAAAAGTCATTCTGTAACATACTTCTGTATAAAATTTATAAAAAAAAGAACTTGAGATATAAATAGAATAAGAAATATAAAGAAAAACAATATTTAGCTAGACGTGTTGTTGGGGAGTTTCTTGCCGCTTCTCCTCCTTAACAGCAATAACACGTTGAGAAGCGGTTGTGCATAGAATAGGAAGTAAAATTAAATTTTAACCTATATATATGACCTTCAAAAAGTGTTCTCCAGTGGAACTTATTTTGAATAAAAACTTGAATTTCAATATATATTATACATTATATTATAACACGCGCTCTTTTATATGAAGATTTTGTTACAATTTACTATAGAATAATAATAATATTCATCGACAGACAAACACACACACTGTATATCCCCAAATTAAGCATGTTACGCTTGTGTTATGGGTAATATACAACGGATTACTCTGGAGCAGATCCCAAACACCCAGACCATAGTAAATAACGGAAAATTCGTCCCCGCAATTCACCATGCCAGGAATCGAACCCGGAGCCTGCGTTGCAGTGAGTAGGGCGGTAAAGGCTTAGCCCGCTCAACCGCAAAGGCCGCCATATCACATACCCATTTTGCTAGGTGCAAAACACAGCATATTGATTTTTTTGTAATGCTTATTATAAACTACACCGTGATTTTCAATTGAAAAGACCAAATTGATATTACAAACGTCAAACTGAAAAATAATGTATTCATAATTTTACGGTTTTAAGCACGGTAATTTATTTGATTTTTATTATTATTCCGACGTTTCGGCCACTTTTCAGTGGCCGTGGTCGCGGAAGACAAAGATGTCAAGTGTCGATGAGTATTGTTAAAGTTTTATTTAGCCTACCACCAACTTGTTAATTTTAATTTTGTTTATAATTATTATTTACTCTATGGGAGCTTAATCTAATTTACCACCGCTTCGCAACATGTTGTGGCTTGAAGAGAAGAAGCGGCGCAAGAAACTCTTCAGCAAACATGCCTAGCTCTAGTATTTGATATAATATTAAAATGGGTGGGAGGAAAAATTAAATAAATTATTAATCAAGTTAGTTTGTGTTCCGGTGCACGCAGAAAGAGCTCAGTGTCTTGAGGTCTGGCAGTTGGTTTTTGTTGGGTTTGGGTCTTGATCCCAAACAGGTGGTACTTGCCAACCGTCCTCTCTATTGTAATTTGGGTGTTTCAAACCGTTAAAACGTAGTTTTATTATATATACTAGTCGCGAAAACACACGAACGACACAAAGTTGTGATTTTTTTCAAGCACGGCTTTCTACCTCTTTCAAATAATCTTCTGCCATGATTATATTATGCCATATTTGAGAGCGGTTTATGAGTTTCGCAGTTCTTGCAAAATCTGCACTAATATCAAAATCTATCGACATAGGTAGGTCGAGTGGGAAATTTGTGTACAACGGCAATGCGGGCACGCGACCTAAATATTTAAACCGTCTAGCTGGACACTGGAATGTCAGAGTTGAATACTGTTTACTACACGAACAGATACCTATCATGGCATTTAAGTGAAATAACTATGATACTGTTGACTCGATGCAAATCCAAGTTGTTGTTTGCCAATAATTATTTTTATTTAATAGATGGTTATTTAGAGGACTCTTTTTCATAATAAAAAAACATATAGACATAACTAATAAATGAATAAATCGGCAGAACAACACATACGCTTTACATCCCCAAGCCAAGCAAGTTATGCTCGTGCTGTGGGTAATATACAAGGGGCCACTGTGGGGCCGATACCAGACACCCTCGTCGTCAGCCAATAACCATCCACTGCTGGATGTAGGCCTCTCCAAGTCGGTGCCACTCTTCGACACTCATCACGGTCCTCTGCCTTCCCCATCCAGCGCCTACCGGCATCCTTGCGCGGGTCGTCAGCTGGAGGGCGTCCGACACTACGTTTACCGAGACGCGGTCTCCACTCCAGGACTCGTCTGCTCCATCGGCCATCGGTCCTGCGACAAATGTGACCGGCCCACTGCCACTTCAACTTGCTAATTTTGCGAGCTATGTCGGTTATCTTGGTTCTCTTACGGATATCCTCATTTCTAACTCTATCCATAAGAGAAATACCCAACATAGCTCGCTCCATAGCCTGTTGAGCGACTTGAAATTTGTGGACCAGTCCTACCGTCAGTGTCCAAGTCTCGGCCCTGTAGGTCAGGACGGGGAGGAAGCGCTGCTCGAAAACTTTCTTCTTTAGGCATTGCGGGATGGTCGACGAAATGATATGATTTCGTCGACCCAGACACCCAGACCGGAAAATCCGCTGGCTTACCTCGCTCAACCACAGAGACAGTCAAATTGCTGAGCTAATTTGAAAACACCATTAAACCTAAAACAGACTGCATTACATATCTCACACAACAATTAAAATAAATTAAAAAACGACGAGCGCCCTTCACACGCCTTTAAAAAAAAAAACACGTAGCGACCTTGGCGAAAAGCATGCGAGGCTAACACAACGGGATTACATCTCTAATTACATTTAATCATGCGATTAAATATAAAGCGGTGATATAATGTAATTCTTATTTCTCAGAAATTAAACAGTCCTTTTATTATATTACGACATACAGCATATACAATTATTTATATATTTTAATATATTGTACGTACGTCGCTCACTTCCACCTATCTACCTCCATGCCGGTCGGGCTTTTATCCGTGCAGGAACGGAGGAAGAATACAATTTCCTGCAGCCGGGCGGCCTATCGTAATGGGGCGACAGAACAACCCACAGCCAGGTGGTAGGGTATTTGCCCGTCTGGGTGGCTACCACCCTTTCTCTAGAGTAGCCGCCATAACCTTGAGTTGTGTTCCAGCAGTAGTGGCCATGTTCCAGTCCCCCCTTTAGAGAGCGGCAGCGCATTGGTAGCACTTTGGTGGTACAAATGTCCATAAGCGATGGTAGCCGCTTTCCATCAGGTGGGCCGTCTGCCTATCTGCTGAACTCGAGCAATAAAAATAAATTCTATCTTCCCTATCCCATCAATTTCTCCCTCCCTATTCAATTGCCCTCCTATCGTATCCACTCTATTCCATTCCTCCTGTCTGATATCTGTATTCCATCTCTCCTGTATAATCGCCTTCACCTTATCCCCCCTAGCCGGTCCCCACTATCCCAATTTGGCCAGGTTGGGATCAGGATCACATCAGGATGATGACTTATAGGCGTTTGTAACATCAGGATGTTGCAAACGTCTATAAGGAGCTATAATTTCGATTATTTTGACCCGTCCCCCGTCTTTGTCACTGGTCACATTCGTGAGACTTCTCCCTCCCTGTGTGACATCAAATATTTTGCAATTTTACATCAAGAAATTATTAATTTAAAACAGCAGTTCCGCAATTAGCTTAAATAAATATTCGATTTTTGAATGTGTCGTCACAAAATTTAAGACCCCTCCCACCTTTTGTCACACAGTGACACTGTCCGTCGACAGTGGTTATTTGGTTATGTATTTTGTGACTATAAAGTCACAAAATACATAACCAAATATTAAAACTGTACAACGAACATCACAATCAGTATTTTTTATCTCTATCAATATGACAGCATAATCTATAAGATAACAGCGATTATTTCATATTTATGACATCGTATTGCATTTATGATAAGTATTGTAATAACATTTAAATGCTTACCTAAAAATTTCGATCGGATAGCTTATAAATATTCAAAGTTCTCTCCAACCATATGATGATATTACTAATATATTGTTACATGCCGTCAAAGATAAGCGCACAGCTGCGCAGTCCATTGTCCTCCCGGATTAAGGCATCCTTTGTGTTTTGAATTTGCAAGAAAAACATGCTATTGTCTTTTTACTTGTTTTATAACCATCATTAGCGTCTAACTAATCCTTATTGTTATTGTTTTCGACTTTGTGGATGTTCGCAGGTGTGCAAATTCATATTTCTTAGAAACTCAGTATGCGCGGCCAATTTCTTTGTACTGTGTAGTTAGTATAAGACGATGCCCGAATAGAGGGGCGGGCAGTCAAGCGACGACTACGAAGCGAGTAAGACGTTTTCTAGTACTCTCGATTAGCGATATAAACGACGGACTTTGCGCGTTCGAATTGTACTGAATCGTGTAGTGTGAACTGGTTGCATCCAGTTTTATTTGTATTTGTTTTATACGTGTTTGTACAGTTCTAATAAATTCTATAGTAGTTCCAACGGCATTTTTAATTCGAGTCCTGTAGCTCGTAACAATATAATTAATACAATACAATACTCTTTATTGTACACCAATATTACAGAGACAAAATACAGAATAAGCTTAAATACTAAAAGGTGGTAGGTACAATGGGCGGCCTTATTGCTTAAAGCAATCTCTTCCAGGCAACCTTTGGATGGACAAGATCTAATTGCAAAGATAGCGTTGGCGTGCAGTTGAAATAGTTACTAACAATAATATAAAATAATTATTATACATTATATTATAGTTATAAAAATATATACGTACATAGACATACAAAACAAACAATAAAACACGTTATACAGTTAGATAGTGCTCTCCCTCACAAGTCTGCTAAAGGAATGGATAGATTTAGCATTTGCAGATCGGACATCTGCCGGCACAGCATTCCAGACATGCACAGCCCGAACAGAGAATTAACTTGCGTATTAATGTGAAATAACTCTGTTTATTTTAACGACTAAACCGCTGAACGGAACTTAAATAAATTTGGTACGGGAATATATAGTATCATGGCGATGGATCTAGGCTACCTTTTCCCTCGTAAAACATAGAAAGCGATGGAATAGGGTGTGAAAGTTTGTTTGGCTAGCTCATATGAATTAGTTTAGGGAGATAAACATTCATATTTAGACCTATGACAAATAAAAGAATAACGGTCTTATTCATATTGAGTTAGACGATATTTGTAGGCATCTTTAAAATGAATCGGTGAAAAGTTTCATTCATAAACACATATTAGCTTTTATAAACGTACATATTACGGATGTTTCATATGAATTTGATTTTAATTTCATATACATTTCTATATATAAAATGCATTATCATAGGCAATAACTTATTCAGCGAGATAGTTATTTATACAGACGTAATTTGTTACTATACTCCTCAGCTAGTAAGCTAGTATTAAATTCCTATATAATAACTTGTCATGTAAGGGTGTTTATAGTAACTAGAATCAAGGAAGCATGAAGCCTATCTGAACTGCATATTCAATATGTCCCTTATATAGCTAGGTAGTAGTGTGAAATTTGCAAATAACAATCACTTCGCACCGATTTCGCGTCAACCCGTTAGCCAACCGCAGGCGTGCTAGGGTTGTGCAACTATGAAAAATAAATATTATATTTTTTTTTTGTTAACGAAAATCGTCTGATTGATGTTAAAGTTAGAACCGAAAAGTGCCTATATAGTTATACTGTAAGCGTATCGACTTTTTCGTTGCAAGCCATGTCAGCCAAGGCTTAAAATCAGTTTAAAATTACCCGGTTTTAATTACTTATAACCGGTTTTATTCAAGTGCGTCGTTTGAAGTGTAAACCATAAAAAGAGCGTATGAAACCTGCATTATACGGTTATTGTGCGAGAATTACTTTCTCGTACTAACTTTCTCAACATGTATATGTGTTCGACTGAAAACTTGGTATACCACATGGCTGCGCTTTGAAGGTGTGCGGCAAGAAGCGTTCGAAATCATTGCAAACCAGTTTATGCAACAAAATTTATTTAGCGAACTCTTGTTACCGTAAACCTTGAGGTTAAAATTAGAATAAAAACGAAAAATGCCTATATAGTTGGACTACAAGCGGTTCGACTTTTTCGTTCCAAGCCCTGTCGGGGAAGGTTCGGAATTAGTTTAAAATTAACCGGTTTTATTTGGTTATAACCGGTTTTAGTCAACTACTTCGTTTGAAATGTAAACCTTAAAAGGAGCGTATGAAACCTGCATTATACGGTTATTCTGCGAGAATTACTTTATCATTCTAGAGTTCTCAATATGTGTATGTGTTCGACTGAAAACTTGGTATACCACATGGCTGCGCTTTGAAGGTGTGCGCCAAGAAGAGTTCTCAAACTCATTTCAAACCGGTTTATTCAAGAAAATTTATTTAGCGAACTTTTGAAGAAGCCTACAAACGTATCCAACTCAATATGAATAAAACCGTTAGGCAGTAACCCGTTCCACTTTTCTCTGATTTCCAAGCCCTCCCTGCCAGCGACTACTCCAAATCAACGTGCCAGCCCTAGCACGTAAAGCGTAAGGCGACTCGGCCACTTCCTGCGGCACGGTCCGATGACCTGAATGACGTTACCTTCCTTCCTATAATTAACCAAACCCCATTGTCTGCATGTGACAATAGCCTTAATGCAACACGTCAACTTGTCAATTGTGAAATTTTAAAAATGTCACTCGACGAAATTTGCTTTCAATTGACTAAAATGGATAGCGTGTTATAGGTTGGTTGCTTTTAGAATTTTCTTTTTCAGTCGATTGTTTGTATGAAGGGTCGTTTACTATTTCCGAAAAGTTTCCCTGTTACTCTGCATTGTGTGTAGGACCAGGATTAAAGCTTGCAGCATTGTTATAATTATGTAGATTTTATACAGGTGAATTTTTCAAGGGGGCCTTCAGGGCCAAATCCTAAACTATGAAATAGCGAAAAGAGTCTTGGGGCCCGCCCGGTTTCGGCTGAAAGTAAAGTGGTATAATTACATTTTTTTTTTAATCAGTTACCCAAGGGTAATCACTCGGTACAGGTCAGGAATGGAATGGGATGATTTTAGGAAAAAACACCTTCTATATCTGTATTCTATTCTGCAGACCATGGGCCATAAAAATGGAGGACTTGCGTAGGGCCATGGGAAGGCCAACACTTAGAGGCCTCTTGACAAAAAAGTAAATGTAGCGTGACATTTACCGATGATTATCCCTGTGTACACCATATAATAATGCACCCAACGACAAGCCCCGGCCATTGTAGGACTATTGTGAGAAATGAGAACAAAAAGTACCGGGCTATTGGGGTGAGAACTGCTAGTGGTACTAACGGTCTGGGCTATGGGGACTATGGCGTCTACCTGTCATAATGTTCGGGGAACATGGAAAATTGGGCAAAAGGTGACTCGCCACTCCCTGCATGGCCTCCAAAAAATGCCATAGAAGACAGAGGCAACATGGGTGTGAGTGGCTAAAGGATGTCGAGAGGTGGGCTGCAGGTTCACCGAAGCTACTTCTAACGTGATGCCATTTATCACTTCCACCCCTGTAGCTCGAGTCTTAGCTCTAGCGATCTCCACTCCGTGCCGGCTGGCTAAGGCAAACACGGAGGCGCGGGCTTTGCTTTGGCCCCCGCAGTCAGGCCCGAGGTGTTTCTGCTCACTTAAGGCTTCACCACAAGCCCTCCTGTATAATAATACACCCGTATTATTATACCAAATCATAGTGTAGCTTGTAAGGGTTAATTTCTGTGAAGGAGTGTCAAAGGGCAAACTAAGAGAAAAATACTGAAAGCAGTCTCGCGACCGATTTTGACGAAAATTAATCATCATTAGATTTTTGAAAATATTATTAGGGATCGATTCGGCTGATTGGAACAAAAAAAAACAGATCAGTGTAGTGTTAGATCAAACTATAGTGTAGCTGGTAAGATATTTTTTTGTATAGGAATTTAGGTTATGCAATAATATTGTTACGAGTGCGGGACTCGAATTAAAATGCCCTTGGTGTTAGTATAGAATTTATTAGAACTATACAAACACGTATAACACAGGTACAAATATAACTGAACACAGTCAGTACAAACGTAATGCGCGATTCAATAACACGCTTAAAGTCCGTAACTATATAGATTATCGAACACGTCTTGTCTCGCTAGTGGTTATCGCTTGGCTGCCGATCTCTCCAATGGGCCATTGCTTTAAACTGCACCGATACAATATGGCTGCCCGCCCGCGTAGATCAAATTTCTTAGAATCAGTTCGACACACCTGTCTAATGACTGCCATAAAAGATTACAATACACAATGGGCTGTTTTTTAGTCACAAATTTTAAACACAAGGTAAACAAAAGAAGACAGTCATAAATAGTTTCAATGTTATTAGCTCAAACGCCGGCGGGTAATACATGTGCTTTGTTTACAAATATGCAGGTAGCCCAAATTGTAACAATATGGTGTTTTTTTTTGTGTAAACGAGTCGATTCGTGACTACGGAATATGATTTTTCAAAAATCTAATGACATCACTTTATTTTTCGTCAATATCGACTCTTAAACTCCTTTGAGTGTCTTTCGCTAAGTATATTTTAGAGTTTTGGATTTAGCCACAGAGACTCACTTGAAAACACTCTGTATATATATTCGAAAGGCTCTGATTTAATATCTAATTATTCGCAATGAATTAATTAAAAGAATCGTAATATAAGTGTAATGCATATATGTAATTATTGTATAACTTGAAAGAAACAACGAGAAATCATTTAATTTATTTTTATATTTTAAAAACTAGAACTAGATTGTTTTTATTACATTTCCTAATATCTCCTTCCATTAAAACGAATTTCATTTGGCGAAATTAACATTGCATGATTATTATGAGTTGTATGTAATATGTGTGATGATGTAGATCAATTTAATTTTTACCCCTTTATCCATAATAGTTATAAGAAGTTTATAGGGTCGTTAAAATACAGTTACTAAAAGTGTTATTCATAATCGCATTCGCAATGATATTGTTACGAGCTACAGGACTCGAATTAAAAATGCCGTTGGAACTACTATAGAATTTATTAGAACTGTACAAACACATATAAAAACAATTACAAATAAAACTGGATGCAACCAGTTCACACTGCACGATTTAATACAATTCGACCGCGCAAAGTCCGTCGCTTATATCGCTAATCGAGAGTACTAGAAAACGTCTTACTCGCTTCGTAGTCGTCGCTCGACTGCCCGCCCCTCCATTCGGGCATCGTCTTATACTAACTACACAGTACAAAGAAATTGGCCGCGCACACTGAGTTTCTAAGAAATATTAATTTGCACACCTGCGAACGTCCACAAAGTCGAAAACAATAACAAGTAAGGATTAGTTCGACGCTAATGATGGTTATAAAACAAGTAAAAAGACAATAGCATGTTTTTTTAATTGCAAATTCAAAACACAAAGAATGCCTTAATCCGGAAGGACAATGGACTGCGCAGCTGTGCGCTTTCTTTGACGGCATGTAACGATATTATGATAACACTTCTTTAACTAGCCTTTAAACTTCGTGTAACTATTATTAAAAAGTGGCTATATAGCTCGATGGCGCCATGGATTATTCTTGTCGTGCATTCACATATTATTGTTTAAAGTATATTTTTTAGACTAAAGACTGAAAGAATATTTGTTTCGACAAGTACCTATTCGCTTGAAGATTATTTTAATACATGAATATTCATGAATAATTGTCTTTAGTTAAAGGAAGTGTATAAATAAATTAATTAAGAATGAAACACCTCTGATGTTCACTACAAACTTGAACCTAGACAATTAACATAATGGGTGGCTTTATCACTTATAGCGTTCTCTTCTAGACGTGTCCCAGGAAATTTTAAAAGAAACAAAATAACACATTGATTGTATACCAACGGAATAAACTCATTTATATGATACTAGCTAGCATTTGCCGGAGACTTTGTCCACGTTGGACAGGTAACAGGCAGGGTAATGAATTTTTTAATTTGAAAATACATTAATTCCGGAAAGTCCCGTAAAAACTCGGAATAAGTAATATTACTAAAAACATACACAACTAAAACTGTTTTACTGAAGATTTTAGCGATGAGTGAAAATTTCGCATTGTAATCAATTTTTTTTTTGACGTGGCCACTTTACACCTCTCCCAAGAGAATTCCTTAGAATTCTCGGGATATAAAGTACCGCAGATTTTAAGTCCGGAAATTCACTATCGATCAACGAAAGCCGCATCGAAATCGGCCCAGTAGTTTTTACGTGAATCCCGAACAAACAGACAAACACAAAAGAAATAAGAAACAATACTACACTTTCACAGCTTATAATATTATAGAATAGACGATAGAAACATTTACTTGTGGCCGGTTCCTGTCTTACTAGTGATTCACTTGCTCTACCATCTGTTGAATTTTGACATTACTTGTATGGAGCTTATGTCAAATTTTAAACCGTTTGTAATGAAAACGAACGGTAGGTAACATATAAGTATCAGGCCTTAGTGTGTTTTAGATTTATGTATGTATTAAATTTATAAATTAGTGTAAGTATGTATATTTAAATTGTATAGTCAGTTCTACCTTATCTTCTGCTCCACCGACATCGCCAGTAACTAGTGTTATTATATGGTAGGTTCCTATACCTTACTACCGGTTAATTATATATACAATTAATAGTAACAAGATTATTGATTACCGTACCAGTATTTTAGTTATTATAGTTCTGTTTACTTATATATTTTCTCTTTTATTATATAGAATAATGATTCTTTCTGTTTTCTTTCCACATGTCTGTTTTATGTTTCATATACTGTGTTACTTTTTATGGGTGATGGGTCAAATATTAATCAATGAGGCGGGATCAGCACTGAAAATCAGCACTGTGCTGGAGGAAACTCAACACAGCTTTATGCCGAGTTGCCGATCTCATTTGTAGGAAATACGGTGTACAACATATCGAATTTAACTTAGAAATGTATTTATAAATTATTACTATATCCTTATATTGTCGGTTTCCTAGCAAATAAATTATTTCTCTCTTTCTTTCGTTAAAAGTTGACATAAGCTCAATACAAGTAATGTCAAATTCAGCCGATTGTAATGTAAGTGATGGCCGGTCCTATACCGTACTATTCTTTCAATTGCCTCGCCATGCATCGGTTCAATTTTGGCAACGGTAGGTAACATGTAATGAATGATGATGTGGATGAACGTATTTATTTTAAAATGGAACCTTACAGATTACTTATTGATAGTCATGAGTCATAAAACTTGCAGAAAGCTCTTGCATGCTTACTGGAATTTTGTTGAAGAGCATTATACTTTGCCCCACGAAACTATAAAAACCGGCCATTACTAATTACTCGGTACTGGCGATACGCATGGGAGACGACGGTGGTCCAACGTCTAATGGAGGGCCAATAATCTCCCTCCTAAACCATCCCTCATCATAAACACCAACTGAAAATTTTTGAACAACAATTCCCAGTCAACACTTTGTCACAAAAACTAAACAATAAATTATAACACCACACATACTTACACCAACGCGCACTACACGCACTACACGCACACTTAAAAAACAAACCAAGACACAAAGAGCCTAAAAATGAATAACCCAGACACGGAAAGCAAAAAAACAACACACATGGCACTAGTTAGGATAATATATATATATAGGTATAGACATAAGGCACACACTGCACATGCACTTCCTCACAACACCAGCATGTAACAGATACACTCTACATTAGTATAAGTTTAGTATTAAAATTAGAATAAATTAATATAATAAGTTATTCGTAAGGTACACCACAACACACATATGATTGAATAAATGTCACACACAAAAACAAAAATTACCAAGAAGCGTGTATAAATACTTAAAACTTTCTTCAAAATTAAGTTATAAAAAAGGGTACGGAACTCGAGTCCGTAGGATTGTTAAAAAATTTAAAAAAAATTACTCGGTACTTAATAGTTGTTTTTTTAATAAGCATTGTTTCTGCAAATGTGTTTCAGGGCGGCATCAACAACAAATGTGATGTTTGCGTCTGCGCCGCTCACAAGACGAGCTTCGGCGTTGCAGCTGGACACATCTGACACTGACAATAAAGGTATGCCTTCAGTTTAATCATCACTTAAACAGAAGCGATTGAACGACGCTGCGGATATTATATTCATTCATACTTTCATACTTATTTTGATTTTATTGCATGAAATCAGAAGACAGGCAGGTGGCCCACTAGTTACAAAGCGGTTAGCATTGCCTATGGACATTTGTAACATCAAAAATGCTAGCAATATGCTGCCTCTCACTAAGAGCGAGTACACATTAGGCGCTCGGCGTTGCGTTGGGCGTTCATACTGCTAGCTCACTTCGGAAATGGACGTTCAAGTGTTCGCTTGTGGTGTGGCTTCTATACCGTCGCTGTAAAAGACGACGGCAGAGATAAAGGGAATATTGGGTGCACCCAATATTACGAGATAGACTGTTTTTTCTTTTCCAAATTGTCTTCACAATCACTAAAAATTTCTACTATTTCCTCCCAATTGTTTTTTTTTTATATTTTATTTTTATAATCTGGATTTTGTATGTCCCATATAGCTGGACGCTTTTGGATTTAATCTATAAATAAATCTGTATCGAAGTGTTCGATCTCTATAATACACGTGCACCCTACACGAAAGCGCGCGATCAAATGTACAGCAAAATGGCGGCGCATGTATCTACAAGCGCGCAGCTGACGCCCGCGCAAGGCGCGTTCCAACGAAGTTCTGAGAGCGCGTGTCCGGCGCGCGCTTTATCAGAAGTGCGCGTTTACATGTGTACACTTCAATAAGAACTTTTGGATCTCAAAACGCGCGTTAGTAAATCGCGCGTTTCAAAGCGCCCAATGTATACCCGCTATAATAGGAGACTGGAACCTGGCCATTAATGCCAGAATACAACTCAAAGATGTTATGGTGGCACACTCTAGGGATAGTAGCCATCCAGAATATTCTAAATGCAACAGTAATTATGTCTATCTATTCGAAGACAGAATTCAATGGTGTCTTGGCTTCTTTGACTTTGACTGATTTGTCGTCGTCGTAACTATTAAAAATATTATGAGAGGTGTAAGGAGTCCCCTCGCTGACGGACCTCGCCACCTTGACTATATATAAAAGTACAGAGGGAAACAAACAAATTAAAGTGACAGAGGGAAACAAACAAATTGCACTTTCTGATTTATATATTAGTGTGAAAGAACAATACTATACATGACAATTCTAGTGCTTTAAAGAGAGAGAGAGAGAGGTAACACTTTATTGCACACCAAAATAGACGATTACAAAAACAAACCAAATTACAATATTTTCTAGGCAATACAATAGGCGGCCTTATCGCTCAAAGCGATCTCTTCCAGGCAACCTAAATCAAAGAAATTTGAATCGGGCGATGTATGTGGTGCAGGAAAAAGGCAATAGATACATAAACACCCAAACTAATTTGAGAAATAAATATACAAATACATACATATATACATAGTCATATAATAGGTTGGGGAAAAAGTCTTTTCGCATATAGTATGTATGAACTTGTAATAAGATCTCTTTGGCTATACCATTTGTATCTGGCTGGTTTTGGTATTATTAAAAAGTTTTAATTTTAAAGAAGACAATTCCAAATTCAAATTAGGAAAATGTGTGATTTTCATTTGTTTTTCTTATTGTTAAAATGAGTGAATGTAATGAAGAAATTCGAGACATTTTAATATTTTGCTACAAAAAAGGTAAAAATGCAACACAAGCCGCAAAAAAATTGTGATGTTTATGGACCTAATGCAGTTATCTGTGAGAGTAGCGCAAATTTGGTTTAAGCGTTTTCAATCCGGAAATTTTGATATCAACGATGCACGTCGCTCTGGTCGCCCTGTTACTGACAAAATTGATGCCATTTTTGAAAAAGTGGAGCAAGGTTAGTAGTTACGATGTAGCTGGAGAACTGGGAATTGACCACAAAACGGTTTTGGCGCATTTGAAAAAAAATGGTATATGGTGGGATTGGAAGGTCATTATTCATTATGAGCTGTTACCGCCAGGCAGGACCATCGATTCTGAACTGTACTGCGAACAACTGATGAGATTAAAGCAAAAAGTTGAGAGAAAGCGGCCGGAATTAATCAACAGAAGGGGTGTGGTTTTTCACCATGATAACGCTAGACCTCACACATCTTTACCACTCAGCAAAAATTACGAGAGTTTGGCTAGGAGGTGTTAATGCATCCGCCGTATAGTCCTGACCTTGCACCTTCAGATTCTCACCTGTTTCGGTCTCTGCAGAATTCCTTAGGCAGTGTCAGGTTAACATCACGAGAGGACTGCCAAAACCACTTGTCGTAGTTTTTTGATCAGAAGCCCAAAATTTTTTATAGCAATGGGATCACCTCCCTACCTACAAGATGGCAAAAAGTTATCCAACAAATTGGCACCTACATACTTTAGTCAAATGTAAATAAACTTTATAAAAAGCCTTTTGAATTTTTATATTAAATGCGAAGAAACTTTTTCCCCAACCTAATATATACACATATACAATAAATTAATTCAAAATACATTAGTTAGTATAATAAATGTATTAGCATGATTATATTGTGTTAATCAGACATAGCTATTTGTGGACAAATAGTGTTTTCTGAGCAAATTTCAAAAGGTTGGTAAGGATAAAGCCTCTGACAGTAAGAGGCAGCATATGCCAAAGTTTGACAGCCTGCACCGCAAAAGAGCTTTAATTCATTGCTTTGTTGATAAATTCTGACATCTTTTCATTTAGTTATGATACTCTGTTTAAATGTTTTCTTAAATTAAAAGGAACTAGTTAAGAGTTTTAATCAACTGACTTGATCTAAAACATAAATATTAGTAAATTGTTCGTAGAAAGTTGTATTGGAGTGTTTCTATATCAAAAATCGGGAAAGAACGAAGTCGACAGTAAAAATATTTAGAAACTCCCACATTTACGTATTTTTAACTGTGAATTTATTATTCTTAGTGCCTACTCTCAAGGCAAACTAGTATATGGATCTATGTGGCAATTATTTAGGAATGGAAAGAGCACCAACACCTTAAGCACTACAGGTTTTTACCTAGTTTAGTTATCAAAGTCCTCCCCTATTAGTTGTAAGTTCAAATGTTACTATTTTTAAGTTTGTTACTTTGAATTTTCATTGTATGAAAAATACATTATTATCATGCCTCATATAATATGTTGTAAATAATGCCCATTTGTTAATTCTGCTGCCTCATCAGGATTCGTGATGTTTTCAAGTTACCGTAAGTTGAAATACATTTTTCTTGCTTTTGAATATTTCAATAGAATTCATTAGAAATAGAAATTAAGCAACACGATCTTATCATTTTGATCTTTCAAAAATTACTTCTGAAGTAGTGAAGTATTTTTTATCATTATATTATTGAATGGATTAATGCTGATATTAGACGATGAGAAAAATTGAATCAAGTGGTTGAAAGGCACAGAACTGAAAGCACAGAACGATGTTCAATGACATTGAATGATTCAAGTTTATGTGTCTACAGATCACTGGTCGATTCTTCAAATTGAAATACGGAAATGAACTGTGTAAAAAATAATTTGTAAAACAGCTCTCTTGTAAAACGTTATGTTTGTCGCTTACGATGTTCTTCTATAACAGGCTCTATATTCTTGTGGACAAGACTTTGTTTATTTGTTAGAAATAATCCTCATTACGATTTCATTGTCGACGCGACAATGACAGGCTTTGAATGTATAGTAGCAAAACAACACTAATGCAAAAAAGTGTATTATGTATGGGAACAGTAATATACAATAAATCACCTGACAATAGAGAGGCAAAAATCCATATTATTATTTAAGAGACATCTAAAGAAATTTTAGATAATTAAATATTATCTAATTTATTCCATTATTATTGTAAATAAGTTTCAATTTAGTTTTAGTTATAAGATCTGAAAATTGCAAAAAAAAAACACCTATGTACACATCATTTCTAGCAATAAATTATTATTCTATTCTATTCAAAACTTTCAAAAATGAGAGAAAAATATCTATCGAAAATTTGTTTAATATTGTCCAGCTCTGCTTTAATTTTTTTCCGTCTGAACAAATCTTCAAAAAAAATATTGTTTCAAATAAAATTGCTCTGTAAATTGTTGTAAATTACACACCATTGTTTGTTTGACACAGGCTCGACCTTGAACTTTATTGTGCTGTAATCGCATATTATGCTAATTCAACACGTAAAGCAAACAAGCGGCTTTAAAGAGTCAGATCAGATATTCGGCATTATCTTGTTATAATTCTGCATCTTTAATCTTCACTGTGCGCTCATAGAGGCCAAAGAACAATTAACTTAAATAGAAATTAAAATGATTAATCGAGAAATTAACACTAGTACATGGTGAAGCTTAAGGTCTTGTCAAGAAATGTACTGCGATTGGTTGACGACGAAATGCCCAAATTGTGAAATTACAGATAGCGAAAATTAGTTATAACAAAGTAGTTTTTGAGACGCGGGGCATTTTTGATTCAATACTTTTTTATAATTGTGTAGCCAAATAACGAGAGTAATAGACGTTTATCTACTCTGAAGAACCCATTATTATGCTTCGACTGACTGACATGCCAAATGTATTAAATATCTCAAAGAAAACATTTGTCTTGACTTATTCTGACGATTTTAATATCGTTATATTAAAAACGACAGCAAAGCAATATAATAAGTAGTATGTTAACAAGTAAGATAGAAAAGAGATCGTATGTACTAGAACAAGTAATAAAAAAGTTGTAGTAATTATAATAACGAAAATAAAATTTTACGCAGCTTATAATTCCGAAGTAGGTTTCGTTTGTCGGTTTCCGACATGTAATATATTGAACTTTATTCGCAACTGGAAATGGCAGTTTTGTTTCTATGCAGTCTTAGCTCTGTCCCGCTTACACTATCCGTACACTGTCGCTCGCTACTAAAATTGGTCTATTGCGCAGTACATCGGGAGGAATTATTAGTTGTGTAAATTTGTACGTTTCAAAAATAAAAAGATTTGAGCGTCAGGAGAGTTATTTATGGTAATCTGAAAATTTTAATCATGAAATTACATTATTATATTTATTTTCGCCTTCTCCTGCATCATGTTTGAAGATACTGGGTGTTTCTTTTGTTTGATGTTTTATTTCTTTATTTTTCTACTCTCCTTCGGGGAAATGGTTGGGATGTCTTTTATTTAATTTTCATATCTTTCCTTTTCTTTTTTTTAAAACTTTTACTTTGTGCTATAGTTATTCTTATTATTATTACATTTGTTGCCTTTTTATCAGCTTTACTATTTATCTACTGTACTGCATATCATTTTATGTGTTACTATTAATGTATTACTATCTATCTATCTACTTTACTTTTACATTGTAATTATTACTATTTTATTTTAATTCTTATTACATAATCATATCGGTAGTTGTTCATTGAATCAACTATTTCATTTACAGACGAATCCGAACGTCAACCACAGCCAGTGATGTGGTCTTCGGTAGCCCGACGGCGCACGGACCTGGTGCCCACGATTCCTCTGGGCCGCGCTCCAGGTAGGGCTCATTCTATGACGCGGCTCGACAGACTGCCGACATCGCGGCCCATACATTCATCGTCGCCGTCAATGCACCATCTCAACAGGACTCGTAAGACAAATGTTTTGGAACCAACCAAGCTTTTGGCGCTTGCTTTGGACGCTGGGTGATGAGGCTTTGCGCTGGAGCTGTTTGGATTTCGTTCTTTCTTTATATTTGTAACTAACTATCCGGCTCGAAGGACCATTCTTGTATATAGGAATCGATTAACTATTAAATCGGGAAAAATTAATGCAATTTGTTTTCCTACTTGTGCAACAGTACTTTAAATTCCTAGTTTTGTTTTAATTTTTCAAGCTATCAATGCATCATCGCAACAGATCTAGTAAAACATTTTTTGTAACAAACAAACCTTTACAGTTTTCTTTGGACGCTGGGGGACAAGGTGAATTTGAGGCTCTTTGGATTTTCTTATTTTTTTAAAGTGTAACAATAATAATCTGGCTCGAAGGACCATTATCGTATATAGGGATAGAATAACTCTTAAATCAAAGTTAATGCTAATAATATTCCTATTATGATTACTTTTGAAACTCTTAATGTTGTCTTATCAGTTTTTAGAAGGTGAATTATAATTATAGAGATGATTTGGTCTATCTATGAAACTAATAATTGTGATACAGAGGTTATGTCTGATTTAATCGATGTTTTTCAAAGAGATTTAAGAATATATCAATTCTTTAATCGACATACTGCCGTTGAAGATCAACCGATTTTTGTTTATGTTTAAGTTGACCTACATATTAGTGATCGGGACTTTTCTATCGCCTGCTAGTTATTGTTATTCTTGGGTCATCTAAATCTTGTGCCTAACAGTTTGCTTCTTGCTTAGCGTGTTTAATACGATTAAGAGTGTTTATAGAGTTATTTTGGTTTTTTGTTTGGTCATAAGTTACGTTAACAGGTTTCGTATTTGTACATAGCATTCAAGGTGTGCTACTTTTGTATCTTCTCGGTTTTATCTCTCTTTCAAAGTAATCGTAGTAAAAGGGACATAAATATTTCTTAGTCACTTCCACAGTTCTTTTCGTAATTTGTCGATTTTCTCACAATTGGGTTTCTTTGGTATTTTTTATATTAATTTTGAATCTTCATCGCGCTGCAAGATATTCGCGGTCTCCTGGTACATGTTTTCATTCTTTATGTACTTCCTTCACTATAAAATACGATCACATCTCTTACTGGTCTTATGGGCTCTTCGTCAAGGTAAGGTGTTTTATTCATTACATTAAATCACTGCTGAACTGAATGCACTGGATTTCAGCTTGTGTGGTGTTTGGTAAATATTGTTTTTTTCTAATTTTGCTTTTATCATCGACACTTCTATAAACATCTGCACTCTATCACACGTTATTTAGGAACTAGTTATTTAGTCTTGTAATATTTGGGTTGATGATGAAAGTTTATTTGGGTATTCTTGTAAGAATTATTGCTATATTGTTAATAGAAATATACACTAATAAAATACACAAATCCGCTGGGTGCAACAAGTAATTGTGAGTGAATGGTACGTACGATTGAATTAATGTCAATCAAAATTTATTAAACCAAATAATATAAAAAATGCAGTAGTTACTTAGTTACATAGACTTCCATTACACGTTCTTTAGAGATCTCATTCGGGTTTTTATTTTGCATTTCTACATTTATGTTTATTCTATGATCCTCTTACACATCAAATCAAAATTTATTTTTCTTGCTGCTTCTAGAAACATTCTTTATCATAATTCCATTACATAATCATCAATACAGTGCGCAGTTAAAACGACACTGAGTGCAGTCCTATTCAATAAATAGGTTAGCCCATACGTCAATTCATTGCTGTACCTACAATATCCGCTTGACCGTACTCCCGATACAAAATCGTCAATGTACAGAACGCACAATCACAATTCCGCCGAAAGTAGCCGCATTTGACAGTATTGGTTGCTTCATTCATTACATACTAAACGTAATACAATGTTGACGTATACAATTCATTGCTGCGTCTACAACCCCGCTGGACTATACTCCCCATACATTAACGTCAATGTACAGAGCGCACGGTCAAAATTCTTTCGAAGCCAGCGAACTCTGCGATATTCACGCCCATACTTTACATACTAATTCTAACGCGATACAATGTTAAAGTATACAATTCATTGCTGCGTCTACAACCCCACTTGACCATAATTCCGATACATAATCGTCAATGTACAGAGCGCACGGTCAAAACTCTACCGAGATTAGAGCAACTCAGCGATATTCACGCCTATACTTCACTTATTAACGCGCGATACAATGCCAACTTGTACATTTCATTGCTGCATTTCTAACCCCGCTTGACCATACTCTCGATACATAATCGTCAATGTACAGAGCGCACGGGCGAAACTCCACCTGGATCGAGACCGGGCAGTGCACTTTCGAACAACACGGCGGGCGTGGTAAGGAGGGCGACGTCAGCACCCAGACGGCCTAGGCCAGCTTCCATCGCCGGTACTGGTGTCAATACGCCTAGAGGTAAGGGATCGTTAGTTCCATATTTAAATTTGAAAAACGAACACTCGATAATGGTTTGGATTTCTTACTGGCACCTCATGATTGTCCAACGTTGTCCAACCGGCCAACTATTTGGTTAAACCGTGGAAGAAGAATTTTAAGAATAACAATCGGTTTTTTACATTTTGTTCGCTAGATGTCGCTGTTATCGATTCCTCGTAATTTTACGAATGTAATATCTTTATAAACTTATCGAATTTTTGAAGTGATAACTTCTTATAGGAGGGTGAACCGCCTCGTTACGCAACGCGTTACGGCGCTAGTCTGTCTGGCTTCCCTTTCTCTCACCCATACGGCAGCGGTAGGCAGGCTCCTCCTCTCTCACTCTAACCCACGCGCTATGTACATAAAATTTAAGTAATAACCTAAGCTTTTCTCAAGTTATATCACTTCTGTCGAGCGGCTCGAGGCGCGCACGTTTTTTTTTTTAATTTTTTAATTGCATGAGTTTAGCAGATCGGCAGACGGCCCACCTGATGGAAAGCGGTTACCGTCTCTTATGGACATTTGCAACATCAAAGGCGCTACAAATGCGCTGCTGCTCTCTTAAGGTAGACTGGAACCTAGCCACTAATACCGGAACACAACTGAAGGTTGTTATGGCGGCATACCATAGACCAGGGGTGGTAGCCATTCAGACGGGTAAACACCCTACCACCTGGTTGTGGGTTGTTTTGTCGCCTCTTACGACAGGCCATACGGCTGCAAGTCTTACTACATTCGTCTACTCGTTTATAAAAACCAACTTACCGCACTAGTATCATAAATAACTATTTTGGGCGTTCTTCCATAGTTACATGAAGTAGATCCATCTATATCTTCTAATATATAAAATTATCGTGTAACAGTGTTAGTTACCATACTACCCCGAAACGGCTTGACCGATTTTTATGAAATTTTATATGCATATTCAGTAGGTCTGAAAATCGGCTACTATCTATTTTTCATACCCCTAAGTGATAACGGTTGTCCAACCCTAACATTTTCTTTTAACTTTTTGGACAACATTTTTTATTTTTGTTTTTTTATAATCTTTCATTAAAAAATACATACAACCCTAAATTTTCACCCTTCTATCACCAACCCCTATTTTTAATAGCGATATTAGTATTTTAATAATTTTCTACTCTCGCGAGCGTCTTAAATTTTGATTTTTTAAAAGCAGGACAACGGCTGCCGGGTACAGCTAGTATTATATAAAACAAAGTCGTGTTAGTTATAACTCAAGAACGGCTGGACCAATTCTTATGATTTTTGTGTTTTTGGAATTGTCTTTCTCCGGAATAGGATAAAAAGTATTAAAATATGATATTCATCAATAAAAAAAAATATAATCAATGGTGACTGCATTGAAACTCATTTTCATTTGTCTGATTTAGGTGAATTGTTTTTGTGTGTGTTCCATGGGGCCCGGTTTAGATTCACGATTGGACTCGATAGGTGGCGCCGCTGAACACCTCTTTTACGATGGGACCGATTTTGATGTAATTTTTTGTAGATTCGAGAATGGTCTAGATTAACAATTGGTCCCGGTTAATGGCGCTGCAATCGGTTTCTAGATTTTTATTTTTCAACGGCAAGACAACGTCTGCCGGGTACAGCTACTAGCTTATATTGTGTTGGTTTGAATTAAGACAATAGATTGGACGATCGTGTGCTTGCCAACACAAAATGTTTTGTTGTTGTGAGTTTCTAGTCTAGTGCGAGTGTATTACAGTACGAAGTACATTTTGTAACAGATTTTAGTGCATGATTACAACGGAGGAAGTGTTATAAGGTTTAGAAGAGAATGTAAAGGTGTTGCTGGATTTTTAATACTTTAATATCTTTCTAAACTAATTACTTGTGTGCTTTAATAAAGGTGATTAATATTAGCTTCATGTCGTTGTGCCGCCGCTTGGCAGTTACTTATATACTTAAAGTTGTATGTCTCGGCTTGTCTGTATTGTTTTCGATGTATTTCTGTGATCTTTATAACATGTTTTTTATGTCTAAATAATGTTAACCTGTGTAGATTTATTCTTTACATCTTATACTAATAAAGGTGAAGAGTTTGCTTGTTTGATTGAACGCGCTAATCTCAGGAACTACTGGTCTGATTTGAAACATTCTTTCAGTATTAGATAGCCCATTTATCGAGGAAGGCTATAGGCTATATATCATCACGCTAAGACCAATAGGAGCGGAGCACCGATGAAGAATGTTTAAAAATCGGACGACGTTGCGGGTGCAGCTAGTATCATATATAATATCGGCCCATAAATTTCCCACTGCTGGGCTCGGGCCTCTCACTATAGGGAAACGGGGAGTATACCCGCCACGCTTGTCCAAGGCGGCTTGACAGGTTTGACACATCGGTTATCTCGATGTGCAGGTTACATCACGATGTTTTCCTCCACCGTTGTTAGCACGTGGTAATTGTAACAATATGCATATTAGCTCAGGAAACTGCCAAGTGGTGCATTCGTTCCGGTCAGGATCGAACCCGCACCCTTTGTGTTTGGGACGGGTGTGCTAGCCATTACGCTACCACCTTAGGTTAGTAACGACACCTCGGACCCGAGTCCGGGGACCAAGGCAAGGCCCCCGCCTCCGTGCTGGCCTTAGCCAGCCGGCACGGAGTGGAGATCGCTAGAACTAAGACTCGAGCTCCAGGGGTTGAAGTGATAAATGGCATCATGTCAGAAGTACCTTGGGTGAACCTGCAGCCCACCTCTCTACACCCCTTAGCCACTCACACCCATGCTGCCCCCGTCTTCTATGGCATTTTTGGGGCCCATGCAGTGCAGTGGCGAGTCACCGTCTGCCAATTTTTCCATGTTCCCCGAGCATTGCGATGGGAAGACGCCATATTCCCAGACCCCTAGTACCACTAGCAGTTCAGCCCAATAGCCCGGTACTTTCTGATCACATTTCCCACAATAGTCCTACATTGGCCGGGGCTTGTCCTTGGGTGCATTACTATATGGTGTAGACAGGGATAATCGCCGGTGAGTGTCACGCCATATTTACATTAAATTTGTCAAGGGGCCTCTACGTGTTGGCCTTCCCATGGCCCCACGGAAGCCCTCCAAAAGTCCGTGCCATTTTTATGGCACGTGGTCTTCAAAGACAATATCATATATAATAATAAAAACTAACAACCCGTAAATGTCCCACTCTGCTGGGCTCGGGCCTCCTGCTTTTACGGTAATGGATAGTATACCCGCCACGCTTGTTCAAGGCGGATTACATATCGGTTATCTCGTATAGAGTATGCCGCCATAACAACCTTGAGTTGTGTTCCGGCGGCATTAGTGGCCAGGTTCCAGTCTCCCTTTAGAGAGGAGCAGCGCATTCGTAACATCTTTGGTGTTCAAATGTCCATAGGCGATGATAACCGCTTTCCATCAGGCGGGTCGTCTGCCTGTCCGGTGAACTCACGCAATAAAAAGAATCTCGTTTCAACAAAATCTAATATTTAACTGACTTTTGTTACCACAAACCGTTTGATTGAGGTTAACGTTAGAATAAAAGCGAATCGAAAAGTTGCCATGTATTTAGACTTAACCAGATCAATTTTTGGAAGTTTACTCCTTAAGAATTGATTTTCATATCTGGTAAGGAGATTTTTTGAGGAATGAAATAACACAATATTAACTCAAAATGTTATAAATTTCTTTTTCTTCTTTCTTCTAAAATACCTGTGTGATTCAGGCATATCTTGTTCGTCCTCTGGCCCATAAGTGCTAAAAAAAACCACACTTGTATTAGAGCAAACAAAACAAAGCAATTCATATCAGTCAAGACGTTTTTGTTAAAGTAATTTAAGTGTTAATATTTACCTCTCCTACATTAAGTTTGTTTACCAAGATGAGTTTTCGCAAAAAATATTATATTGACGGTTTTTGTGGATGAACGGGCTAAGCCTTAGCCAGCCAAGCTCACTGGAACGCGGAGGCTCCGAGTTCGATTCCTGGCATAGTAAAGCCGGCTTCAGAGTGCTCCGTTATATATTACCCATAACACAAGCGTGACTTGTTTAGCTTGGGGATAAACAATGTGCGTATGTTATCTATTTATATTTATTTTTTATTTGTTTTTTATTGAAGCAGTTCAGCAGACAGGCAGACGGCCCATTTGATGGAAAGCAGTTACCATCGCCTATGGGCATTTGCAACACCAAAGGTGCTACAAATGCGCTGCTGCTCTCTTAGGGGAGACTAGAACCTGGTCCACAACTCAAGGTTGTTATGAAATACTTTAGACCAGGGGTGGTAGCCGTCCAGTCGGGCAAACGCCCTACCACCTGGCTGTGGGTTGTTTTGTCGCCTCTTACGCCTCCCTGCGCGGAAGAAACACGTGCACGTTTCTCTCAGGCGTTCTGATATCTTATTACCGGTTCCCAAGCCTTTAGCAGGGTCTTAGGCGATAATGGTGGTACAGGTGGCGGCGACACCGGCGGGCAGAGCCTGGCGACGACGCCGAGCGTGTCGCGCGACAGCACCGTGATGGGGGGCGGGGACGTGCCGAGGCGGGCGCAGACCACGCCGCGGCGGCCGCGCCCCCAGTCCATGCACGCGACCACCACTAAGGCCAGTGAGTGTTCTCTTCTTCTTCTAAATCTTACCCCAACCAAATTTCAACACCAGGCATACTAACAAATTGATATTGCCATTTTTAGAGTGTATAAAGTATCGTCCTCTTTCTTGGGGATTGGTATACGCTTCTTCAATAATATTCTTCATTCATTCTTGTATTATTTATGTTCACTCAGATATTTATCTCTATGTAATTCTCATAATATAATCTAATCAACTCCTCTCATTTCAAATCACGTAAACTCACACACACACATTTACTTACAATATATACATACTACAGTCGACTCTCGATAATTTGAAACTCAAGGGACCAGAGATAAATTTCAAATTATCAAGAGTTCAAAATATCAAGCGTTTACTTATGGAAAGACATTTGTTCTTCCTTGGATTCATTTTAATAGCACAAATCAAACATTAACATGACTCATTAACGTTTGAAAGAAGACTGGAATGCGAACTTACTCATATCTCATTTATGTAAACAATTGACAGGTCTGTACATGTATGTAAACAAACGACAGCTATGTGCATGATAAACGCTTCAAATTATAGAGAGAAGGAAAGCGCGTACTTCAAATTATCGCATGTTGGCGAGCAAGATAATATTCTTTCAACTTCAAATTACCGAAGGGACCAATTATCATTGATTTTATTCAATCGAGTATTTTTCAAAGGACTGGAAAAACCTTTCAAATTATCGAGAGATTCAAATTATCAAGAGTAGACTGTACATATAAATTACACACTGCACATCTATCTACACTCAATACATTGTATTTCTATTATAATCGAATAACTAGTTGTATATATACCTACATTTTTCCGGAGAGAGAGAGGCTGGTGATCAGTCACACAGGGTTTTTCTTTCTACTGACACCAGGCTCTCAGCAATTTTTTGTCATTTAAAACCTTTTTAGCAATTACTTATGTAATGCTATATTGTGAGAGCAAATAAATAAATATTATTATTATTCCGAATGACATGTTAGATCTGCTTTTCACTAAATTAAAAACCGAATGAAAAAGTATCTTGCTAAAAAAGGGATACTATAATATTGAAAAATACTTAAATGGCAAAATTTTATTTACATAGCAGCTCGCTGCAACCTCTTATACTATATTTTGTATAACGTTTTTATCTTGCCAGCTTGTAAGGAATTTACGGAGATATATTGCAGCATAACATTTTAGTACGTCATGTCATTATTATAACTATAATAATATTTTCCTTTTCTTTTATTGTGTCTTGGTCTTATGAGTATGCACTGTTTGCTACAACTCCATTAATTCTTCGAAAAGTAATTGCGTAACATATTTCTGTATAAAATTTATTTAAAAAAAAGTTTGAGTTCATCAATTTTTGGCCCACGTTGCAAAGCGATGTACATAGAGTAGGAAGTAAAATTAAATTTTAACTTATATGTATGATCTTCAAAACGTGTTCTCCAATGGTAGGTTACTTATTTTGAATAAAAACTTGAATTTGAATTCGAGAAGTACTGTACAAAAGCCCCTAGCGTCTCAAACACTTACTCCCAGATACTCGGTCCACAATCATCCTCATAAAAGCAGTCTTGGAAAAAAAAGTTGAAACTAATTTTAAACGGGTAAGGAATGTGTATACAAGTGAATTTTCCATATGGGTTTTCAGGGCCAAATCTTAAAATATACGAAATTGCGAAACACACTTTTATTATTTTAATGTTGGATAAAACCAGTTGCATTGAAATACATTAATGAAAGGAAAATAGAACATTTTGTTTAAAAAAAAATACCAATCAAATTGCAAACCTCCTCCTTTTTGAAGTTGGTTAAAAATCAGCCCTTTTTCTTAGTTTACCGTTTGACATTCCTTCAATTGAGCCTTACAAGTTACATCATTATTTGGTACTAGGATATATCTGCGACTTCGTCCACGTTTAACTTTAAATTCCCGCAGGATTCCCGGGAAATAAAATACTACAGCATTTAAAAAAGAAATAAATCTATCGTTTAGGTGAAAACTATCGGAATAAGCTAATTTTTATGCACCTGAACAACTTCGAACCACTCCCGGGAAAATTCCCGCGGGATTCCCAAGATAAAAAGTAACGCAGATTTTAAATCTAGGAATTTACTGTTGACTAGTGAAAACCACGTCGAAATCGACTCGGTAATTTTTATATGAATCCGGAACAAAGACAAGAAATTAAAAAAAATTGATTCGTATTCTTCAATGTACAGACACGGCATGCTTAGAATTTATAATATATTAGATAATAAATAATACAGGTGTTTATTTTTTCAAAATCTGTCTATTTGATTCCTGACAAGGGTAATTGATTTTTCAAAATCTAATGATACCACTTTATTTTCCGTCAAAATCGGCCTCGGAGACTCCTTTAAATGTTTTTCGCTATTTCGTATAGTTTAGTTTTCGAAATAAACATAATAAATTAATTCCAGCGACGCCTGCGCCCGGCGAAGGCAAGCCGCCCCTACACCGAAAGCCAAAGCCATCCAAAGAACACGATAAGGTAATATAAAAATATTGTCATTCTACCTATTAGCTGTTGACACCGCAATCACTTGGTTATTATATGAGAGTATTTTTTCTAACTAAAATGTTGGTCGTGTATAGACGCCTCGCGGCAAGTCGTTGTCGGCGTCGCCGGGGCGCACGCTGTCGCCGTCGCCGCGCGCCTCCAAGGAGCCCAGCGTCGACAAGGAGACGCACCAAAAGGTAATGCCCTTACACCTGTCTCAGTGGTGTACACCTTATACCTTTCACATTGATATGCAATTTGTACCTGCCGCAGTGGTACGCACCTTGTATTCGTCGCAGTGATATGCACCTTGTAACCGTCACCTTGATTATTATGCAATTTGTACCTGCCGCAGTGCTGTATACCTTGCACATGTCACAGTGGTACGCATCTTGTATTCGTCGCAGTGATATGCACCTTGTAACCGTCACCTTGATTATTATGCAATTTGTACCTGCCGCAGTGCTGTATACCTTGCACATGTAACAGTGGTACGCACCTTGTATTCGTCGCAGTGATATGCACCTTGTAACCGTCACCTTGATTATTATGCAATTTGCACCTGCCGCTGTGCTGTATACCTTGCACATGTCACAGTGGTACGCACCTTGTATTCGTCGCAGTGATATGCAGCTTGTAACCGTCACCTTGATTATTATGCAATTTGTACCTGCCGCTGTGCTGTATACCTTGCACATGTCACAGTGGTACGCACCTTGTATTCGTCGCAGTGATATGCACCTTGTAACCGTCACCTTGATTATTATGCAATTTGTACCTGCCGCAGTGCTGTATACCTTGCACATGTCACTGTGGTACGCACCTTGTATTCGTCGCAGTGATATGCACCTTGTAACCGTCACCTTGATTATTATGCAATTTGTACCTGCCGCAGTACTGTATACCTTGCACATGTCACAGTGGTACGCACCTTGTATTCGTCGTAGTGATATGCGCCTTGTAATCGTCACCTTGATAATTATACAATTTATACCTGTCACAGTGATGTACACTTTGTGCATGTCACAGTGGTACGCACCTTGTATTCGTCGCAGTGATATGCGCCTTGTAACCGTCACTTTGTTACGTTCCAGGGCATTCCGCCGACAGCGCCCCCCGTGGACAAGAGTCGAGTGAGTGCCGCCGAGGTGACGCAGAAACTGGAAGCGCTTAAAGTCAACGATACAGACCAAAACTTAGAGGATAAGGTGATTTATCTTCTATGTTGATACCTAAAGATAAAAGTTTATATCCCTTTTCAAATATATAACGGGCTTATAAATAAGATTTGGCATAGTTAAAATTTATATGGAGAAAAAGAGCAGAAAACTAAAATTTACATGTAGCGAGTGTTGTACAGGTGATTTCTTTTTATAAGATGCAACAAAAAATACTCGGATGAGTCTCGTGGCCAATTATGGTCAAAACTAAAATAGTATCTGTAGTGTTTGCTCCTTAACACTAACATGGATGTCACCGGCTCGTCAATACATTACCACGCGTCCAGCTGCACCAGCGGTTGGATATTGACTGAAGACAGCCTCTCTACTCAATTGATATCCCCTCCCACTGTGCCTCAATGACGAAATGCACTCGAGACAGATTCTTGTATCTTATACTAATAAATAAAGCTGAAGATTTTGTTTCTTTGTTTACTTGAACGCACTAATCTCAGGAACTACTGGTGTGATTTGAAAAATTCTTCCAGTGTTAGATAGCCCATTTTTCAAGGAAGGCTATAGGCTATATATCATCAAGCTAAGACCAGGAGCGGAGCACCAATGAAGAATGTTTCAAAATCGGGGGGTTTTTATTTGAACTTACTTTTTTTTTACTATTCCACGCGGACGAAGTCGCGGGCAGAAGCTAGTATTATTATAATATACATACAGTGCAGTATCATTAGATTCTAAAAAAATCAATTACCTTGGTCAGGAAGAGAATCGGCTGATTTTAAAAAAAATACAGCTGTTTTGTTACATCAAACCATAGTGTTTTTTGTAAGGATAATTTCTGTAAAGGAATTTTGAGTAGTGTAATAAGAGGCCATTCATAAATTACGTCCACGTTGAGGGGGCGGGAGGGGGTCGACGGAGTGTGACACTGGGCGCGTTCCTCTACTATCTCACAACGACCAAAATGCTCCGTTTGCCGTTCCAAATGCCGACCACGGTCGATATGGTCGTGGCGAAAACCTCACTAATGACGTCATCATTTTCGATCACACAGCGCTCACAACGACCCAGGTCAAGAGCTGGGTCGAAGTGGGCGTTGACCACAGAGCATTGATTCTCTCTATCTCTTGACATTGAAAAAGGCCCGATTTTCAAAACAACCAATGACATTTGTGTATTTCGTCGTTAATGACATCAACGCCCCATAATCCGTTTCACTAGAGTTTAAGATCGTAACGTCCGCAAGGAAATGGAAGGGGAAAAATAGTGATCGTTGTGAGTCTCTTGTGGAACGTGGCCATTATGTGATAAGGGGTGGGAGGGGTGTTAAATTTCGTGACGTGATATTTTAAAATCTAATATTAATATTTAAACTTTAAAACACGAATTTTCAACTATTAACGAAAATCTTCAAAATATTTCCAACTCCATTTCTATGAACATAGTGTTTAAATTATTAAAAAATCATTTAATTGAAAATAAAACTAATATCACGGAACTGCCGTTTTAAATAAAAAAAAATTTTTTTAATACCTAAATATGTGATGTCACACTAGGGGGAGGGTGGAGTCTCACGAATGTGACCCGCTGTGACAAGAACGAGGGAGGGGTCAAAAAATCATAAAATTCGTGTGACGTATTTTTTCGATGGCCCCTAATATAGTTGTTCTGTTTTCACGAAATCAACCCATTCAATCCCTAACTAGGATATTTGTGCCCATAATTATGAAAGTGGTCTAAATCATATATTTCTTGAGTCGAGATATTTAATGAATTGCATTTGAACGAATTACAAAATATTTTACATTACAAATTCGCCTGCGGTGTTTTTTTTTCTCTTCTTGTTAATATATAAATTATTTACCGCTAATACTTAGTTCCGAAGAGCCCAACTGAATTATATTGTTAGATAAACCGGAATAGATCGGCGTTTTTGTCATTATTTGATTGTTATTTATTTTCCGGCTTATTATGTAGTTCAGAAACGCGTCAAAGAGGGCCACGCGCCATTTTCAAGTTATGTTTAAATAATTTATTTAAATTTTTGACTTGGACTACTTTCATAATTATTATTAACACTAAATGAATTCCGTATAACGTTGAAATTACAACCACTATCTAAAGGTTGATTTTTGACGATATCGTAAGAATTACATTGAATAAATTTAGTTTGAAATAATGTGGTGTGAAATAAGTGATATACTTATTTTTTTTAAATTTGGACTTAGACCACTTTCATAATTAACACTAAATGAATTCCGTATAACGTTGAAATTACAACCACTATCTAAAGGTTGATTTTTGACGATATCGTAAGAATTACATTGAATAAATTTAGTTTGAAATAATGTGGTGTGAAATAAGTGATAAACTAACTTATTTTTTTTTTTAATTTTGACTTAGACCACTTTCATAATTATGGTCACAATCGACTTTTCAAAAATCTAATGATGCTACATTAGTTTTCATCAAAATTGGACTCGAGGCTACTTAAAGTATTTTTCGCTAATCTTTATAGCTTTGGAGTTGGTCGTGAATAGCTACTTGGAAAAATTCAGCCTGTACCTGAAGATGTTTTGTCTCTTTTTAGGAAATCGAAAACAATGAGTCAGTGGTTATAAACAATATGGAAACGAAAACTGAAATCGTGATTACGGAATCAGTGAAATTTGATGAGAAAACGAGCGAACAGAAAGAAATAGAAGTACAGAAGCCAGAGAAGGAGAGAAGAGAGGAAAGGGAGGAGAAGAAGGAGCCTTCGCAGGACAAAACTGATGATAATGAGATGACAGGTGATATATTTACTGAAAATGTTCCATTACTATAAAATTCCAATGTAAATTAAGAATAATTAACGTTTTGTAATAATTGATTGATTATTATTATTATTATAATATAATAATATTAATATTGTTATTATCGATAATTATTTAATCGACGATTATTTAACGTTATTTTTTTAAGTTTCTCAGTTGATTGCCTCTCACCTATTATACCCCGTTCATAATAACTTGACACGCGGGGTTACCAACACTCAAAAATATTAACACCCAAAGCTAAAGTCAAAAACACTTAAAATCGCGAGAATTAATATAAAATTCTAACAGAAATTAAGAATAATTTACGTTCTATAATAATCGTTATTTATAACCTGATATTAAATGATGTTAATTTTTAGAATTTAGTAACCCCGGGCGTCGTGTTATCGTGAACGGGGAATAGTACTGTAGCACAACATGATATCGCTGCTTGTCTCCTTTTCACACTTCCTTCTAGCAGTGGTATCTAACCTATACCATAAAAGACGTGTAAGAGTAATGCATGATTACTGACTGTATTGTTTTATATTTATTAACAAGGATATTGGAGCATAACATTTTAGTACATCATGTTATTATTATAACTTTAATAATATTTTTCTTTCCTTTTATTGTGTCTTGGTCTTATGAGTATGCACTGTTTGCTACAACTCCATTAATTGTTCAAAAAGTAATTCTGTAACATACTTATGTATAAAACTTATTTAAAAAAAGGAGAACTTGAGATACAAATAGAATAAGAAATATAAAGAAAAACAATATTCAGTTAGACGTGTTGCTGAGTAGTCTCTTGCCGCTTCTTCTCCTTAACAGCAATGACAATAGCAATAAGAATAGGAAGAAAAATTAAATTTTAACTTATATGTATGACCTTCAAAAAGTGTTCTCCAGTGGAACTTATTTTAAATAAAAACATTTGAATTTGAATTTTGATATACCTGCGACTTCGTCCACGCTTGACTAGTAATTCCCGCGGGATTCCCAGGCCACAAAGTATCGCAAAAGCAGTGACAAAAAAATGTAAGCTATCGTTTTAGTAGAAACTGTGTCGGAATAAGCTAATTTTTATGCATCCGACCAACTTCAAACCCCTCCCGGGAATTTACCGGGATAAAAAATATGACACATTTTTATTACAAAAAATTTGCTTATTCAATATTCAGTGAATAAAATCACATTGGAATTCGATTTCACTTATATGAAATCATCCCAAGAAAAATATATAATACACTCTTACACCAACCATATAGTCTGCTAGTTTTGAATAGTGGTCCTTCGAGCCGGATATGATGATAGGAAGTAAAATGTGTTAATTTAATTTCAGCCTCGATGACCGCCCGCCGCATAACCACAGAGGAAGAGGCGAAAGCGGCGTTAGCGGAGAGGCGCAGGCGGGCCAGGGAGGAGCTCGAGAGGCAGGCCGAACTCGAGAGGCAGAGGTGAGAGGCCCGTTTAGTTATAAATCATATATTTGCTCAAACAATTAATACTTTGCTAATTCAAATTACTTTCGTTTTCACTAAGTGGCGCCAATCAATCAGACACAAAAATAAAATAACAGCAACTTGTCCATTGGATTACCATCGAACATTAACCTACTGTATCTCTATTATTAAATAAAGATACAGTAGGTTAATTACAGGTTAGTTAATAATAGAATAGATTTGTTTATTATAGAGATACAGTTAATAATAGAGACACAAGTAGGTTAATAATAGAGACACAAGTAGGTTAATAATAGAGATGCAAGAAGGTTAATAATAGAGATACAAGTAGGTTAATAATAGAGACACAAGTACGTTAATAGTAGAGATGCAGATAAATTATATAATTCGGGAATCTCATATCGACGGATTTTGCGCGTTTTATGTTATTACGATGTTCTGCTTTATGGTTTGAACTTGTTGCTTTGGTTGTGTTTGTAAGAACCGTGAATTAGGATGTGTGTACTTTTAATAACCTTGTAATAATCCCGACGACATTTTAAAATCGAATTCCGCAAACATGCGACAATATGATCACTAAGAAAATTAAATTGAAACATCCTCAGACTGCAGCGTGAAGCCGAAGAGGAAGCGGAGAGGCAGCGTCTCGAAGAGGAGAGGCAGAGGCGCGAAGAGGAAGAGGCAAGGGAGCTGGCGCAGCTTCAGAGGCAGATGGAAGAGGAGAAGCTCAGAAAGGCCATCGAGGTTAGATCTTTACTATCTGAACTACATGGGTGAACCTGTGACACTTGACAACTTTGTCAAAATCAATTTCTAGTTTTTATTCAAAATAAGTTCCACTGGAGAACACTTTTTGAATGTCATACATATAAATTTAATTTAACTTCCTATTGTATGTACACCGCTTCGCAACGTGTTATTGCTGTTAAGCAGAAGAAGCGGCAAGAGACTCCCCAGCAAGACGTCTAGCTGAAAATTGTTTTTCTGTATATTTCTTATTCTATTTATATCTCAAGTTCTTTTTTTTATAAGTTTTATGCAGATGTATGTTACCGAATTACTTTTCAACAATTAATGGGGTTGTAGCAAACAGTGTATACTCAATAAGACCAGGACACAATAAAAGAAAAGAAAAATATTGTTACCATCTGAACACCGACAAAAGACAAATTCCCACCTGCATACCTGTAGACATTTTATTACCCTTTCGGCATTTGGACTTCTTTTGTTTACTTTGTGTTTAAAATTTGTGATTAAAAAACAGCCCATTGTGTATTGTAATCTTTTATGGTAGTCATTAGCCAGGTGTGATTCTAAGAAATTCACTCCACGCGATCAGGCAGAGATATTGCATCTGTGCAGTATAAAGCAATGCCCCAATTGAGAAATGAGGCAGTTGAGCGAAGCAAGACTTGTGTACATTCGGTAATTTATTTAGTGACGAACTTTGCGAGTGTTATTGAATCGTGCATTACGTTTGGACTGGTTGTATTCAGTTATATTTGTACCTGTGTTATACGTGTTTGTATAGTTCTAATAAACTCTATAATAATTCCAACGGTTTTTTAATTCGAGTCCTGCAACTCGTAACAATATTATTATAGTTCTAATAATGACATGACATTTTATCCTGCAACATATCTCCAGAATGTCACCCGTGATGTCTTTCATGAGATCACGGCTACTGGAAAATGGTTCAAATAATTTTCAAATAAAATACCAATTTAAAACAGTTAAAACTAGTTTTAATTGTGTGTACTAGTTGCGAAAACTTAAGAAAATACTTTATATCACATACTAGCTGCGCCCCGCGGTCTCACCCGCGTGAGGATGGAAAATCTTTATATTTTGGATAATTCCCACTATATCTTTATAAATTATAACCTATGTGTTATTCTGATGTGTAAGCTATATTATTGTAAAGTTTCATCAAAATCCATTCAGCAGTTTTTGCGTGAAAGAATAACAGACATACATCCATTCTTACAAACTTTCGCGTTTATAATATTTATAGAGACATAGAGATGTCATTCACTGTATTATTTCAAATCAGATTTGCTTCATCTCACCTCTATGTTTTGCTGGTCAAGTTGCCTCTAGTTAATAAACAATCGATTTCAGGCCCAACAGCAGCTGGAGCGCGAGGAAGCGGAGCGTAAAACGCGCGAAGAGGCCGAGCGCCAGACGAGGCTGCGCGAAGAGGAGGAGAAGCGCAAAGCGGCCGAAGAAGCGGAGAAGCTGAGGCGAGAGGAAGCGGAGAAAGAGGAGAAGGAGAGGCTCGCCCGCAAACAGCGGGTGGAGGCCATCATGGCCAGGACACGGCTTAGGAAGGTTAGGTTCTTTTTTGTCTTCTTTAGTATGCTTTTGCATGATTTGTGTATCTTGCCAGTATCGAGTGTTCGTGAATTTATCAAGTTTTAGAGTAATGGAATAGCGAAAGTGTTAAAGAAAGGTAAATAAAAAGCACCTCAAATAAACGTGCTTGTATGAAGAGATTAATGAAAGTAGATGAAGCGAAAGTTGTTAGTCAGGATCGTTCGCAAGTGGAATTCCATCATCTCTGCCTACCCCCTATATGAAATAGGCCTGCTAATGTGTATGTATATATCTAGAATAAGCGTCATATAAAAGCTACAACAAATTCCTAGGTCTTTGACTGAATATAAACAAGTGAGTTATTTTGACAGCTCGAAAAGCATATTTCATTAAACGATCAAGATTTTTCGTTGAAAATAATTGACATCTTACAATATTGTTTACTGTCATGTCACATTTCATGAACCAATTTATTGATGTATGTATAATGTAGCACAGTTAAAGAGTATGGTTAATACATGATCATATATTTTTTTCTTTTTTTATTGTATTCAGCAGACAGGCAGATGGACCACAGGTGGAAATCGGTTACCAACGCCTATGGACATTCGCAACACCAAATGTGCGTGCTACAAATGCACTGCTGCTCTCTTAAAGGAGACTGGATCCTGGTCACTAGTGCCGGAACACAACTCAAGGTTGTTATGGCGACATACTTTAGACCAGGGGTGGTAGCCATCCAGTCGGGCAAATACCCTACCACCTGGCTGTGGGTTGTTTTGTCGCCTCTTACGACAGGCCGCCCCAACGCAGGAAATTGTATTCTTTCTCCGTTCCTGCACGGATTTATCTATATCATCAAAAATTCTCTATCTTATCTTATCGGCAGCTCTAACAGCGACATCTATTATCTGTATTTACATACATCACGTTTATCCATTATCTATTCTATCTATTTATATATTGACCAGGGTCTTTAACCGTGCTAAATTATCTATACAAATAAATAAAATTGAAGTGTCCCTTTGTAATGCCAAAATACCAGCTTTTTACTAAGGGTCTTACTTATAATAGTTTCTTAAATTTAAAGAAACTGCTCAGCAACTGATTAGTAAAAGTCTTACCTATAAACTCCTCTTAAGGATAAGAGGTAGTAACTCATAAATAACTGTCAAAAATAACCAACATCGAGAGGTAGTTTAAGTGACTGCTAAGAGACAAAATAGCGTTTTTTATTTGAAACAGCATAAATGTATATGGTAGTTATAATAAAAAAATATTTTTAAAATTTTTGTCTGTCCTATATGTTTGTTTCGGTTCATCTCTGAAACGGCTGCACTGATTTTGACGGAACTTTCACTGGCAGATATAATAATAATAATCAGCAGACAAAGACATATTGTATATCCCCAAATTAAGCAAGTTAGGCTTGTGTTGTGGGTAATATACAACGTACTACTCTGGGACCAATCCCAGACACCCAGACCATAGTAAATAACGGAGAAAATATGTTTCCGAAATTTACTACACCAGGAATCGAACCCGGAGCCTCTGCGTTGCAGTGAGGTAAGCCGGCAAAGGCTTAGCCCGCTCAATCACAGAGGCCGTCTATAATATAAAGTTTGTTAATTACAGCAAGCGGAAGAAGAGAAGAAGAGTCTAGAGAAGCCGTCGCAGGCCACGCCCTCTTCGACGGAGAGTGCCGAAGCGCAATCGGCGGCTCCCCCCGCTCCTACGCAGGAGGCGTCCGCGCAGGAGACCGCGCCCGCGGCTGCGCCTGCGCACCCGGACAACGGAAACGCGGTTGCCACCGCCGACCTACTCGGCAGCTTCGATGCCAATATGGTAGGTGAAATAGGGTAGATGACAGTCATATCAATCGAGATAATTTTTATCAATTAACGAAACGTCCGTCATAGATTTTGTCTGAGCTTACAAAGTTATTTATGTCATAATTTGGTACAAGTGAAAGGAGTCGAATAGCGCACTAATTAGACTTCGACGACCTAGGCTCTGTATTCTTACTTATGGTCTTTAGGGATTATATGTAGAATACAATATATGTTGTGCTAGTTTATAATTTATTAGGTTATGCCCGCGACTTGGTCCAAGCTTGACTCGAAATTCCCGCGGTATTTCTGGGACACAAAGCACGGCAGCATTTAAAAGAATGTAAGCTCTCGTTTTAGTGAAAACTGTATCGGAATAAGCTAATTTTTATGCATCGGAACAACTATAAACCGCTTCTGGGAGGGAAAATTCCCACGGGATTCCCGGGATAAACAATGCCACATAAAATTTGCTGTGGATCAGTGCGACAGTTTTTTTAGTTTAAGTCCCAAAAAAAATCCCGCGAGATTCCCAGGATAAAAAGTAGCGCAGAGTTTAAGTCTAAGAATTAGCTGTCGATAAGCGAAATCGGCCCAGTAGTTTTTACATGAATCTCGAACAAACAGATACACAGACAATAAATCTAAAAAATTGCATAGTGTTCTCCATCGATTATATAGTCTATTCCAGCTTTGTTTCAAAGTCAAAGTCAAAGTAATTTATTTGTTTGAATCATGGACATTTTTGCAGATGTTATGCTAAGTCTCAAGTTACATGTTTCACCTTGACAGGCATACAAATATTTTGTAGTTTTGGTTACAAGCCGTTTGTTGTCCTTTTGACTACATATAACTAGTCTGGCCATAAATACTGTTATTCATAAACGTTTCTTTTTTTCAAATTTTTAATTATTTTGAATTTGGAACATGTATATTATTTTAAAAACTTCTTTCTATTTTGCGCCATTTCACATATTTTTTCGTGTTCATTATCGAATTAAAATATGGAATGGGGTGTTAAAGAAAAAGCACGAATTCGACGAAACCCCATTAGGAAGCAAAAAATCTTATCGCGAGAAATGAAGATTCCCGCTAGGACTCTGTCGCGTATTATAAAACAAGACCTGAAGCTCGGTGCTTATCGTCGATATACAGGACATGCCCTAAATCAATCTTTACAATTAAAGAGAGTGGATCGATCAAAACGCCTTCTGTCGCGATACGCAGGTGAAAGGCACAGAAATATTCTCTTTACCGATGAAAAAAAATTCACGATTGAAGAACACTACAATAAGCAAAATGATAAAGTGTAGCGTACACTTTTCTAAAGAAGCTGCTCAAATGGTCGGAAAGTTACAACGTGGTCATCACCCTGCGTCAGTGATGGTTTCGTGGGGCGTGTGTCCTAGATGACCTAAACTGCAATTGAACTAAATAAAAACACTGCATTGAACTGAACTGACTATGCGTAAAATACAAAGGAGGTTGACAAAATATATCTTACAAAGAATAGTGTGTTTAATTAGGAGACAGTGCCATCTAGTTTTGTACTGACTGAACTATTGGACTAAGTATGGCGCTATCTCCGACAGCGTGTCTTATCAAGGAGTTACAAAACTACATTTTTGTGAAAAAGAAGTGGAAACCTCAGCCAAAGTCTATCAAGATACAGTCTTGGATCATGTTGTGAAACCTCTCAGCAATACACTTTTTAAAATATACCGTGGACTTTCAAGCAGGTCTCTGCACCTGGTCACAAGGCACGAACTACCCAAGCCTGGCTTGAAACCAACGTTCCGGACTTTATAAGAGCTGAAGACTGGCCCTCATCTAGCCCAGACCTCAACCCTTTAGACTTCATTCAAATTATGGTCAGTTTTAGAGGACATGGCCTGCTCTAAACGACACGGTGACATTGAGTCTCTTACAAAATCTTTGGAGCAAGCAGTGGCAAAATTTCCTCTGGAAACAGTGCGTAAATCCATAGATGCGTGGCCGAACAGAATAAAGGCCTGTATAAAAAGGCCAATGGCCAAAGATGGCCATTTCGAATAGAATATATTTTTTTAGTTTTTGCTGAGACTTTAATAAATATGTAGGTACAAATTTTAATAATATTACATTACTTCATTTAAAAAAATGCATTTTCATTTGTAACAGAACTTATGGCTGGACTAGGTAGATATTATGATTACATTATTGAGTATATTACTGATTATGATGCTTTAAATAGCTTTAATGTACAGATACGGCCGGTTTAGAATTTTATAATATTATAGATTGTAGAATGTGGTCACCTACCTAATTTTAAAAATTCTTCCATGATATAAAGTGTATCTATTCGTAATAATGAAATTTCTTTAAACTTCTCAGACAGTAGAAACCAAACCTGAAGCAGAGGTTAGCACGCAGCAGGCTCCAGTTAATACTGAAGCGAACGCAGAAACTGTTGCTGCAACGAACAATGGCAACGTCACTGCCGACCTTTTGGGCCTGTCCGAACAAAATAATGTGAGTACGAAATATATAAAAAAACGCCTGTAAAAATCTCTTACACCACTAAATTTTACTTGTGGATTTTATGTATCTCTCCCCTTCTACCTCCTCTCCCTATCTCATCTCTTTCCCCTCACCCCTCTCTCTATTCCTCTATTTCTCTCGCCTCTCTTTCTAAATCCTTTTGACTTTTATTTTGACTTGTACGACACTCAACTATGAATCATGTACATTGTGAAGAAACGTGTAGAATTTTCTACGCAAAAAACCTTCTATAATGCCCCCGCCATACCTGTGATAATGTTAAGTGTATGTATCACGCAGATGTAGCTGAAAGCTTAATGCGTTATTTGAGATGCGAAGTTGTCAATGATGTCAAACATTGACTAATCATTAACGGCGTTATTTTTTAACGTTTTTTTACCAGGTAGTAGGGTATTTGCCCGTCTGGGTGGCTACCACCCCTGGTCTAGTACATGCCGCCGTAACCTTGACTTGTGTTCCGACATTAGTGGCCAGGTTCCACTCTCCCTTTAGAGTGGCAGCACATTGGTAGCATATTTGGTTACAAATGTCCATAGGCGATGGTAACCACTTTCCATTAGGTGGACCGTCTGCCTGTCTGCTGAACTCATGCAATAAAGTAAAAAAATATACAGTCGCGTATTATTATTATGTATTAAAATGGCGCGCTTACAACCGTTGAAACGTTGTTTTCCTTATGTGTATTAGTCGCGAAAACTTGAGAAAATATTATGAATTCTTATTATTTATTATTTTTCTGAGATTTGTGTTCGCTTCTTTATCCATCATTTAAAATATGGTTTTCAGATTGAGGACAAAACCGAAGAGCAGTTGACAACGAAACAGACACAAGTACAACAGACCATAGACAACGTGTCAAACGATGCACCAACGTTGGAGACCAACAACGGTAACTTACACATACCTACAACGAACGTTGGATTCATCTCGACCAACATGTCGGCCAACCTAACGGCCAACTTCTTACAAACAGAGATAGCCTCGAATGAGAGCCAAAAAGAAGTACCGAAAATCTTAGACGATGATTTCACAACGCACAATGGCCACGGTACCCATAGTCACCCCTTGACATTGCAAAATGCAATTTAAGCTTATTTATATAAGGTGTGTTATTGAATGCATTTGCGTTTTCATAGCTTATATATGGGCTGCTGTGTTACGTTTGTAAATGGCGCGTTTGGACACCAGTTTGCTCGATGTTTTTTAAACTGTGACATATTTAGGGTTCCCATAGCTTAAATATTAGCCAGACAGACGAATATAAGTACCCTTCGGGACACACATATAGTTTACGACTTTAGCTTACACATTGGGTAAAGTGTTACGTTTGTAAATGAGGCGTTATTTTGGCGTCAGATGCATGTTTGTTTTTTTAACTGACATCCATAGATGACCACAATTTAAACATGGCTCTATAGTTGCCTTTAAAAGCGATATTTTTTTTGAATTTTTTTTAAACTGTGACACTATGTTACATAGCTTATATGTTGGTTGTAGTGTTACGTTTGTAAACGAGACGTTATGGCGCATTTTATTCGATAGTTTTCTGAACTGTGACATACTTAGCGTTTCCATACTTGAAACATTGGCTCTAGTGTTGAGGTTATAAACCGGGACGATATGCTCTCAGTTTTTATGGCATGTATTTATAGGTACTGTGTACTGTAACATATAGGGTTCCGATACCTAAAGGTAAAGAGGGTAATAAAACGTAGTTTTATTATGTATACAAGTCGCGAAAACTTAAGGAAATATTGGGTAAAGAGGGTACTCTGGTAATCCTATGTGGCGTCTGTGTGTCACTAGTTAAAATAGTTCTTTCAAATATAGCACTGTTAGTTTCCTTGTCTATATACATAATAATATATGAAATTCAAGTGAATCCCATAGCATTTCGATAAATACTGTCAAAATATAAGTATAACTTATTGTAGAGGACGTCCAGTAGTTACAAATATTAACACGATATTGAAATAAATTGCTTTTGTAAACTATATATTCTAATACTTAATAAAGATTTTTCACACTGAAATTGCCTTTTTGACTTGAAAAAGTAAATGACTTGGGAGTTTTTTAGGCGGTGTTTTTTTTTCACAATGCATGTAACTTTTATTTAAACTATAAATAGATGATGGATATGATTTTTTTTATGCGAGCGTTGTGTTTATGTGGAAAATCTCGCCTGTTTTATGAAATGTGACTTTTTGAGTTGCCAAAGAACTCTGTTGTTTCGTGTCAGTCGATAACCTACAACTTGCAGAGTGTAGGTTACAATTGTGGATGCGGCATTCGTCTGATGCTTATTTTCTTCGAGGTTAATTTAAAACTTACATTACAAAGCTGGATTCAATACTTGACACTCACAATGCAAAGCTCGATTTAAAATTATGGAAAATGGAGATGTTCCATTATTATTAAAATCCATAATAATTTTGGTTATAGTGACAACAATATTTCAAATGGTGCCTTTATTTTAGTATAATCTTGAAATTAATTTTGGTGCTAATTTATGTAAATATATTTGTTTAACATGAAAAATCAATTCACATATATTGAATCTCTTTAAATATTATTATGAAAAATGATCGTCTTCATATCTCAATGCTTTTATACAAAACGAAAAAAAGAATTTAAATGCGGTTTTAAGTGTAAAAAAAAACACTTCCTAATCATGAATGATAGCTTGTTTTTGAAGTATAGAATACTAGGAAAGACAATCGTCCTGTATACAAAAGCAGCTCTGAAAATCACCTAAATCCTTCGTGACTAGATGGCGCCACAGACAGGGTAACAAGATTTGGGGTCAAAAGGGCCCCAGACGGCCAATTCAAAGGGCGGCAAATTCAATCTTCTCAGATATATACACAACTCATCATTAACACAACTTTGACCACTGAGACGTCCAGTACTTTAAGCACATAGGCTACGTTCCACAAGAGATACAACGATCGCGTTCACGACCGCGTTCACGACCGCGATTTTTCCCCCTCCACTTGCTTGCCGACGTTAGAATCAAAAACTCTAGTGGAACGGATTACGGAGCGTTGATGTCATTAACGACGAAATACACAAATGTCATTGGTTGATTTGAAAATCGCGCCTTTTTCAATGTCATGTCATGAGGCTTTCGCCACGACCGTAAAGACCGTGGTCGCCATGTGGAAGCACACGGAGCATTTTGGGCGTTATGAGATACTAAAGGAACGCGCCCATAAATTACTTTTCGCGGGGTGTATAGGCATAGATTAAAAAGGACAGTCGCACGCGTCTGATGGCTGAAATGATGAAAATGATTAAGGTGAAAATATAGGGAAATGCCTCCCCCGCTCTGGCGGCATTTTTCAGAATTTTATGGAATATAGATTTGTCATAAGTAAACTCTGTCAATCTCTTCAAAAATGTGGTACGCGCGAGCTACATAGCGAACTACGTTTAGGTAGTATTTTAATGGTGGGGCTTTATCTGCGATAATCTTACAGGTATATAGGCCATTTCACGCAGGTGTGGCTGGTATGGGTTTAATGCGTTGTTTGTGATGCGACATTGTTAATGACGTTTAATATCGACAGATAACGTATGTATGTATACATTGTTTTGCCTTAGATCATTTTCAGTACATTATAAACAGGTTTTTGCAAAGAATTACACTAATGATGTTAAATTGTCTTAGATAACCTAAGCCACATCTATAGTTAGATATTATAGTAGAAAATGTTTTATATTAATAATTTAACCCCTACAAGATAAAAATTTATCTTGTAAGAAAAATATATTGTATATACACTATACCTTGTTTTTGTTTACCAATACAATGTAAACTCCGTGTTATGTCACTCGATTTAGCGACAAACTCCCTTAAGCGTCGAAATCACTTGGCTTTGATTGGTTTAGCTCATCTTCCATACAATGATACACTCTATATAACATTACACCTACTCTCAATAACGACAACAATTAAGTAATAAAAAATACCTTTTAAGTTGCCAAAATTAGTTAATTAATACCGAAATTTCTAGGTACTTCCTTTATCACCAAGATGCCTCAATATCGCAAGATATGAATAAAATAAGTAAAACCTACAACAAAATTACCGGTGCAGCAAAAGACGTCAGACAAAAATAACAGACTTCTCCCCATTTAACAACAACTCTCTATAACGCCATAAAATACGCAGTCCCTTCGGTGTCGTTATATAGAGTTTACACTGTACAGCTATTCGTTAACGGTGTTGTTTTTTAACGCTTTAAATAAGACTCATCTAAATAATTAACAGTAACACCAAGTGCGATAGCACCTTAAGTGAAAGGGCTGCTGTTTGTTCGACCTAATTATAAACTGGTTTTTAAGAACCTACCTTTAATTTATGGTGAACAATTAAGTGTTTTCATTCACTCGTTCATTCATTCAGAACGTCAAAGACGAGAGAAGAGTACCACGTGGTGCTATTTACTCATGTAGGGTTTAATAGTTTTTGAAAGTGAAGTTTTTTTAACCTGCTTGTTGTTATTTCAACGAGTATTCTTCATTAATGGCATTAGTGAATTTTTTTATGTCGAAAGACGTCAATGCAAAGTTGCGTATCAAAGTCAGCCTATATATATGCATGAAATCGGGATTTGTTGTTTACTGTTGCTCTGAATATATTACTAATTTAATTTTATTGTTAGATATTTTACTACTGAATTATTTAATAAATTTAAAAATGAAATAACTTTTTTTTAATTAATCAATTTAGGCCGAATCTCTATATCTTACTATCCATTCATTTGTCTTATTATTAGTTAAAATATCACATAAACTCTGTATAAGTTATGCCAACTTTTTACTAATAGTAATGTTGGAGCACAATCAGCTCTGTGGGGTTATTCACAAACGTCGGGAGAGTTTCCGTTTCCGAGAACGGAAAGCTCCCGAACGAATCAGTTTGCAATTCGTCGGAGCGTGAAGCGCTATCAACATACCCTGTCGGAGACACATTCTAGAATGTGTTCGTTTCACGTTCCGTCGGATTGCGAATTGATTCGTTCGGGAGTTTTCTGTTCGGAAACGGAACCTTTCCCGACGTTTGTGAATAACCCTACTGTTCTGCTAGGCGAGGAGTCGTATACCGTCCGGCGACGCTTATGTTGATAGAGATCATATATATATATTTTGTCGCTTAAAAGAGATTATTATTTTATTTATTTAAAGCAGGGATTCCCAAAGTGGCCGATATCGACCCACCGGGGTCGAAGTCGGTTTCCCAGAGGTCGACATAAACGAAAACAGATTTCGGGGTTCGACGAAGTCTAAAAATCGACCCCCATTAATTAAGGCAAATTCTTATTTGAAACTTTCAAGATACTGTGTAAGTTGTGTTACGTGTACAAAAATGTGTGTTTTGTTCAAAAAATAATTATCTAATTCAAGTATTTTTACATAATTTTTATTATAAGGTGGGGAAGTCCGTTAGTGGGGAAACTCCATACACCCCTTCTTATTTCCGCATTTGAAAGTCAACGACGACATGCATGTCTACATAGAATAGGAAGAAAAATTCAATTTTAACTTATATATATGACCTTCAAAAAGTGTTCTCCAGTGGAACTTATTTTGAATAAAAAACTTTGAATTTGACATCAAATCGGTCAGTAAAGCTAAGACCATTTAATTCTGGCTTCAAATTGTAGGTGACGTTAAATTCTGTTTCAAAAAGGGTGAAAAACAAGACATATACGAACTTACCCCAGTCACTATAATAATTATTAATTACGATTGATGTTTACTGAGCTTTATGTCTTATTTGTTTTGTTAAATTTTGATGAGAAATTGATGTCAAGTTTACACACTTAACCGACCGCAACGATCGTGGCAAGTGGAAATACATCATCTTTGCCTACCCCTCCGGGAAACAGGCGTGATATTATGTATGTATGAATCTTTTATCGCACATAATACATGTAGTACAATAGTGTAATCGCAATAAAGCTCTTGATATAATACCAAGGCTAACCAGTAAGGTAAATAAATGGACCGTAAGACTCAGCACTTATTTGGATATATATCCAAAAGTTTACATCCCTTAATATATTATATGTATGTTACCGCCACAGTTAGCGAATAACATAAGGATATTTTTGAAATAAAATGCTTGAGTTTCTTTGACTAGTGTAATGGAGTAGAGCGAAGACTATGAACGTACTAAGTAATATTTTAAAACCATTTGAATAGCCCCTGACGTAAAATGTTGAGAAATAAATGTTGTTCTCCCGAATTTTTAATGTTATTTTTTTAGGCGGCAACAATATGTTTCAATATTTAGCGAAAATTTTAAAATAATGTCCTTCAATAATAAATCACATAACTGATCTTTTAAATAAATTTATCATAACATATTTTTCAGAGCGACAGTAAAATGTTAAAGGTGTTTGAGGTTAACTTATATTTAATTATGAATTAATGTAATTATGAATGCATTTAAATCGCGAAACACTTGGATTTTACTGAAAAAAAAAAAATGTGTACGAGCTATTTCTGTGTATAAAAATGTCTAAACGTTTTGGACTTGCTCATAATACAATTTTAAGAGCCTTCAATGAGTTTAATTCGTTTGCAGTTTGCTTTTCAGATGTGGATTATTAGAAGGGATTAATAAATTATAAATTCGGATTATAAGCAATAATCTAATAAAATACATTATGTTATGAATTCATATAACTATGCCATTTTTTTAGGAACAAACACATTGTTATGTAAATGGTGGAAAGTATAATATAGAGCTGTTGAAACCACCAAAACTGTATAATTTTTTGCTATTTTGTCACTCCCACAATGCTAGGCCATCGTAACTCGTTTATTTCGTAAGTTATCAAAATTTTATAATGCAAATCGATAGGGTGAATAAAAACTTAGATAAATGATACAAAAAATGTTCTTCAGACAAAATGTCCTTTACTACATTTGTAATTTCCACCGCCGATAATAAAGCAATCCTAGGTGTTGCTTAGAAGAGATCGCCCCTTAGTTGCGTCTATGTATTTTTTAAGTATTAAATATGCAATATAGTTTTAACAGGCATATGTTAACCAAATGTGTCCAATATACGAAAATTATTTACTTTTTAGATATAATATTTATCTACTGAAATACTTACGCTAATTAAATTGAATATACTTTAAAAACTTAACACCATATTTGGTGTTAAAGCAAATTAGTGTTACGACCGAATAGAAATATGATTCAGAAGAATTAGTTAAAAGGTGGTTTTAACATCTCTATATTTGTGCTCTGAACTTACGTAACAATAGTCTGGTTTTTGTATTCATGTTTAATGAAAGTAAATTATACTCTTGTCTATAAAAATGCATATCCCATTAAAATTCCTTATTAAATAATATTAAACCAAAAAGTTATTCAGAGCTTGTAATGTTATAAAGCAAGCAAATTTTAACTGTCACATTTAGTTAAAAATGTAACGGTCTGGTAACACTGTTAGCTGATGACATTTTACCATAAATTCCAAGAAGCGTATGTTACATTCGTGAAGTTGCAAAGCAAGATTATATATTTCTGCGGGATTTCAAATGTCACATTCAGTCAAAATTTTAACGATCAGATAGCACTTTTAGCTGACAATATTTGACTTCACAAATCTATAAAAGTATATTGCATTCATGGATTCATAAAGAATTATAATGTATTTCTTCGGAATTTTAAGTGTCACATTTAGTCAAAATTTTAATGTTCAAATAGAACTTTCTGCTGATAATATTTGACTTGACAAATCAATAAAAGTGTACTGCATTCATGGATTCATAAAGAATGATGATATATTTTTTCGGGATTTTAAGTGTCGCATTTAGTCAAATATGAAATGGTCAGTCAGATAACACTTAAATAATGATATTTTATTTCACAACTCAATAAATGTTTATTGCATTCAGGAAATAAAAATAAAAAGAAACCTATTTCTTCGGAATATCAAGTGTCACACTTAGTCAAACACGTAATTGGTCAGATAAAACTATCAGCTGGCGATATTTTACGTCACAAGGCCAGTAAAAGTATATTGCATTCATGAATTTATAAAGATGTATTTTTTGGAATTTTAAATGTAACGTTTAGTCAAAAATGAAATAGTCAGATAACACTGTTAACTGTCAATATTGATTATCCTTACAAAATTAAATAGGTTGTGTAAAAATTCGTGGTAATTACGATGTGTATTGCTATTATTTTATTTTCTATTATATTAATTTAACATTAGTTGTGTATTTATTGTGATTGTTTTTAGTTTTTAAAGTGTAAAATAAAACTATGAATATGTAATTAAATGTATCTACATGTAAATGACAAATAAATGTCTCTACATGCAAATGACGTTAGCGTGACGCTATTTCTACCCTCGGCTTGGATTATAAGACAAATACGTACAATTTTGTAAATGTCTACACGGATTGACAAAATTTGATATTTGCGTAAATGGTTATTTATGAAAATTAACGGCTTTTTTGATTCATATAAATATTTAAATTTAATTAAAATAAATATTTTTGTTAAAAATAAATTGTAATAAAATTCAATAACTTTGTAGGTCGTAACATTTTTTATTGTTTCACACGTAGCTTAGAATTAAAAACGAGCCTTACGAGTGATAAATTAAAGTTTATATTAAAATGAATAGATACTCTAATAATAAAATCAATTTTGCCTGCGTTTATACTAAATATCGTATCACTATATTATACGGTTTTATCGAGTAACGGCTTTTTAAATCCAATGGCCCTGAATTATATACCCGGATAAATATACACTGATGGACATATAAATTGCATCAAAACATGTTTGACGGCCTGTGATTGAGTGGTCTTCGTCTTTGCCCGTACAGTTCACTGAAATGCAGTGGTTCAGTGATCAATTTTCGGTTTACTAAACTTCGTAAATGATTTTTTTTAACTGGGTGTCTAGGTTAGTATATTATCCACATCATAATCTTTATTTGCCTAACTTGGGGATATACAATATGTGTAATATTATAATTTTATAGATAAAAAAACTGACATGTTTAAACTTAATCTATACTTAACACGTTCATTCTTCCCTATGAAAAACACCAATCTATTTTTCATGCAGTAATTAGATTTTATTTCATAATAATTTTGCACTTTGATGCAGTTTTTGTGATCGTTAGTGTATTTTGCAAGAAATGAGCAGGCATTTATCACCAATGCGCTCTAAAAATGACACCGGTAAAATCGAGTTTCTGGAATTACGTCCTATGGGGTGCTTATTACATTATATGAGATTTTGTAAACTCAGTGGGTCTTAATGAGAGTTCGTATTAAGGGGCTACCTAAATGGAGTTCTTTGTCTCGCTCGCGCAATATTACATTATCAATTATATAAATTGATGGAATTTACTTACAAATTTCTGTGAAACATTCGTAATTTTATTGTTGAGATTAGTAGAATACAGATTTTTTGTTAAGTAAATTCTGGAAATTTATCCCTTCAAAAATGAGATAATGCGCGAGCGAGATAGTGAACCCCATTCGGGTAGATCTTTAAATCGATTTTTCTCATCAAGAAGTATCTTTATAGATAAAGTGACATTAGGTCCATGTAAACTGCATTCAGCGTTGAGTAATATCTATGCCTCATGCATTGAAAATAACTTTATTTTAGCCGGATTATATCAAGCGTCGCAATATAGACGTTATATTAATAAGCCCAAGTCATTACGATAAGGTCTACAAACCTGACAGTAATCAAAAATCGCTGTCCTATTTTATTCAATAAAATTCCTATTCTATTACAATGCTCAATCCGATGTTCATCATGATAAATATTTGGTCGAAATTAAGAAGTGTTTTGGCCCTGTGACGTGTAAACTTTACTTTCCAAAATACTTTTAATTTGAACGGATTATCGAATGTCTGTTTGCGAATAAGCACTGCTATAGAATAGGGCTTTCTTAAGGCGGAATCGTGTTAGTGATGTTGTGTGTCGTGAAGCACCAGAAGTATACCGAATTCCTATATAATATGAATAGAATCACATTATTATAGTGCTATGTGTTGGTATATGGCGTTATAATCATTTAATTCTAATCATACTAAATCTATGAAGACGATATACTTATGGTACATTACTAAACTATAATGTGATTCTACGTTTAATATTACGTCTGTAGCTGTTGTATGAATACTTGCCAACCGAAGTAGATAGAACCGCTGATTAAATACTTTAGTCGCAAAACAATACATTTATTTTTGAAACGGATTTTTTTCTTATATGTCCTCTCTCTAAGTCGCATTTAATAGTTTGATTAGGAAACAGACTTGAAACACAGTTTTTATCATGTTTGCTCATGTCAAATTGTATGACTGCTTTTGGCAAGTGTTTTTTTTTCTTACAGTCAGTATTGCACAGAATATATTTTATTTAGAATAACCATAAGTTTGGCCATTGATATGTTTTATGATTATCATTTTCATGTAAATGATTTTCGTCTCATATAAATGAATTTCGCCACACGTAAATGAATTTCATTTCATATAAATGAATTTCGTTTCATTTGAATGATTTTTGTTTCTTTGTGTGCATGTAGTTTTAGTGAAACGAAATATTGAAATATCTCTTTTGAAATATTCGCTTACATAGTGTACATTTTTAACACTTTAATTCTCTTTTAACGATTTAAAAATTCTGATGGTATTAAAGATTTTATACGAATTTAACCCCTTAAAAGCGCTTCTACACTTATGTAGACTTTTATTTGCTCAATGTAGATGAGTCTTAAATGTATGTACGTGTATTTTTCATCTGCATAAACCCTTAATTGGACTGAAGGAGTATACCTCCCATATCCCTTTTTGAAGCTCTAAGCTATCAAAAGTTCATTATTTCCCATAATATGTCAAAATATATGTACAATCACCTTACAATAAATACGGATATTATTTTCGTACAAATTTTGAGCTAACTGTCGGTTGGAATAAACAAAAAAATCACAATGTCGCCAAAAAATACCGTAAGCTTATTTTGAATTAGTGTTATTTATAGTTTTTGAGTTATTTTATCGACTGACGTTTTTTATTTGCCCATATTTACCATTTTTGTAATAATCGAACTTAAAAAAACGTGGGATACTATATACTTTTGACTATAAGTGATTACTTTTAGAAAATTGTGGGAAACAGTTTTCGGTGTACTAACCACATTCTTTTGTATTTGCGTATTTCAGAGAAAAGTACACGATATTTAAAAAAAAAATTGTTTTTATTATAATTAATTAAACCTAAACATCCCACAGATGTTTATAAGACACAGGAGGCCTCCCTTTCGTCAGGTCCAATTAAGTGTTAACAAATAGTTATTTGTGTGACAGGCCCTTCGTTATTAAGTTCTATCTACTTCGGTTGACGAAGCCTCGTTAATGTGAAAAGAAAAATAACTATGCTTAACAAACTACGATAATAATTAAAATTTGTAATGATTTAAGTTATTTTACGACATGCATAAACAATGTTTGTATGATAAGTAGTTAGCGTTCAAGAAATTTATAATATTCTACTAATATTTCTCTTTTTTTCCTTTATTTTTTTATTTATATGACATTAAAATTAATTCAATTATCAAATTGGTGTTTCTGTTTTTCTTTTTGCGATTAGAAACTTAAATTGGCCTTTTTTGTTTAGTAATTCCTAAACCTTTTTTTTATAATATTTAATCATATAATTAGTCATTTAACAAATTACATATATCCTAGGTAATGTGAGGGACTTGTGTATTTTCATATAGAATTTTGCAGAGAGTACAATTTAGTAAACAAAAACAATATTTAGGTTATATTTTACGTATATATCGTTTTTAGCAGTGATTCCAACAATTATATGTCCCATTGCTGCTAGATCACGTGGTATTTTGTATGTATGCCAGCTAAAACAATCAGTGCAGGTATTGACAAGAATTTCATGTTAGTTAACATAATATCTTCTTTTATAAGATTTCAATAGCATTAAAAAATTCAACGCATGGTTATTTATTTGAGAAACATGTAATAATTAATATAAATTTATTTTTCTTTGTTTCATCGAGCAAAAGCTTGTCTGTTATTTGGTAACGAATTGATGTGTTCCTACATAACCTAAATGTTGTTTTATTTTGTCATTTACTTCAAGCATCACTTACTCATCATCATTTACAGCATCATTTGCTCATCATGTCGCTATATCTCAAAAAAATGTTATAACCATTCAGTAAATTTGAAATGTAAGGCCAAGTTACAAACTTGACGAGTTTGTATGAAAATATGCAAGTCATATTCTATGATCAAATGAAGGAACTCGTTTCCTAAACTTGTATATTCCATAATGTTTACTTTCACATAATGTAATAATTGTAATAGTAGCTTTCAAATTTTCCAAATAATTAGGTTTCTATCAATGCGTTCAATCGTAATGGTCCGACAAGCTTATTTATGTATATCTTGTGTGGCGCTAGTGTCTGCTAGTTGTTGAAAAATGTATAGATACAATTTAGTTCTTTTTTTCACCACCGCGTGTAATACGTTTGTAGCATAGTGCTAACGCGTAGTCCGCCATCTTGTTATAAGATATTCCGGCGCGTAATTAAAGTCAAAAATTCAAAATCTGCCAAATACTATTTTTGATTTATGTATGCTTTATTTAATTTACGGCATCACGATTGAACATATTTATAGAAAACTGGCAACATGAATATTTACATCAGCTGTCGAATTTTTACGAAAATGTCGAGTCCTGTAAATTGCAATGTTGCCACAGATATTTTTGCTTGTATGTTTTTTTTAAAGAATTTTCTTATTTTTTGCTAATCCATTTATCCACTCATCGATCGAAAGTTGAATCATGAAACTGAATTAATTTAATATTTTCTTTTTTTTACAACAGTCTGCGTGGGTTGACATTGTATTGTTCTATATTTCTTTAATTTATATATTTTTTATTTACTAATGATGTGTTTCGTGATAACAGATAGTTGTGTATCTACGTTTATGAAATGTCAACCTGCTTTTTATTTGTCATTCGGTGTGATTGTAACGATGTGACCGACTGCGATTAAATCGTTAATTGCTGGATTGTAAAGAAGTTTTCTAGATGGATATTACAGTATATGCATTGTAGCTTGACCACATTAAAATTAGTAATGTTTAAACTCGTAAGTTTTTGCAAAGGCGTATGACGTAAGTGAATACCATCTGCATCACTAAGAAATTTTATTAGAATCGACATATTGTCGTATCAATTGTTATAATTTTCCTAATATTTTATTTATTTATATTAATTCAATAACAAAAACATTTTGTGTCTGAATGTAAATCACAAATAATTATTTTAAAAAGTCCATAATTACCATTTCAAGAAATTTACAATAAATACTATTCATTTTATAAAATATTATGTCAATAAGAAGCCATTTATATATATATATATATAATCATATTAACATTTAAGAACAAAAGTAATCGTCAACTGAATAACATGCTTGTGTGAGAAGGAATGTTTTAAATGTTACGCTTAAAATATTGCTTTTTGTATATATTCAACTTTAGGTCAATAGGTAGTCAATTCATAAAATAGTTAATACTTTACTAATGCAAACCAAATATAGACTTTGTTTGTTAATAAAAAAAAATTAAACCATCGAGACATTCGTTTACTAGCTAATCTGAGACCGTATGTATGAAATCTTATCAACTGCGTGGCAAATTACGAACCAATTCTGATTTGTTTTTAATACAGCGAATTTAATGACAATGAAATTGCAAACAATGTATTCTTTTTTTTCCGAATTATTTTATTATTTACAACATTTAATATGATAAAATTTACCTATACTAATAATATCTATATATATATATACAGCTTAATTTACAAAAGATAAAAACTACAAATAATAGTTTGCAAACAATTAATGTTGAGGCAGCGTTTCTCATTTTTAATACTGATGTTGTGAAGTAACTTCTCACAATGAGCAATGAAAAGGAGAACTTGCCTAAATATTAATTGTTTGGCATTTTCTATCCAATATTCTCCATATATTATCATCTCCATTATATCCAATATTGTTACACAATATAAAATTGCTTCACAAAATATATATATATGGAAATTGTGGTGCCCAATATCTCTTGCATATACTGTAATTATTTTTTTAATGCGAGACATTTTTCTGAGACCGAATTCTCAAACACTACTAATATTTAATGCCCATTAAACTATTTTAAAGGCGCTTTGTCCTTTATAAATGTGGTTGTTAACCGTTTAAACTGGATGTTAAATTTTAACTTGTTTATTCGGCCATTACAAGTCATGAAGTAATATTTCATACAATGGCAGTCGGTCACATTACAAGCACTCGATGTGTATGAATGTTGTGTGTTTGCGTGTATATGTGATGCGATCTATACGTCGGTAAGATTGTTAGTTGTCATTAAAAAACAAATAAAAAAGCATTGTATGTAATGTATTTATGTATATCACCACATGAGACATGGCTTCTATGTACGTTCTATTATATATTATGTTAGCAATCGATGGATTTATAAGGAGAAGTTTTAATAAAAAAAATATTAAATTTGAAGTCTTGTGTTTTATTTTTACTATTTTTTTATGATTTATTTATTTATTATGGACCATCAACAGGAGATACATTATATACATCCGTCTTAAAACTAAATAATGTATAATAATATGCAAAGAGAGGCGAAGTCTCTCCAAAGCTCAAAAATTAAATTTTAAATTAATTAAAAATGTAATAATTTTTCTTCATTTCCATATTGAAGAAAATGAGATGAGTTTAATTAATGTATGGAAAAAACATATTTTTTTTCAAAACAACCCTTTGGTTGTCATTTCTTTTTGGCATTTCTTCACACAAATTGGTCTTTACTAACTACACAATTTCCAATCAATGTTTGCTCCTTGACTGATTTGATTGATTGGGGATTGAAAAAATAAACAATTTGTTTATTTTTTCAAACTCAGCCGATGCGATTCCTGATGAGGCTAATTGATTTTTCAAGTCTAATAATACCACTTTAGTTATTGTCAAAATCGGCCTCGAGACAATTTTTTCACTATTTAGCATAGTTTGAAAAATTCACCCCGTGTATGATGTGTATACAATCTAAATATATATAATTGAAATCTACCAATTCAAGTATTAGTGAGTCATCACGATATCTTAGGAACCTATATATATATAATACCTATAGACTTGATCTTTTTAAAATTTATTATCCAATATGCTCACATTCATATACATTAGGAAGTTTTGAATTGTGGCACAGAAACCTCTTGGGCTTATTCGTGCCGCAGGAAGTCTTGTATTTGGCATGGACCTTCCTTTCGCCAAGTAGAGGTCAGCTAAGAAAGGATTTTATGAAATTCCTTTACGGCATGCGAAGCGGGCGGGTATCAGCTAGTAGTAAATAAAACACGATTTAGGCAATACGTATCATTTATTTCAATTTATACTTCACACATTACATTTTGCCAGCCCTCACAAAATGTTCAAAGTTAAATAGAAACAAAACTTATTTGTACAAGTATTGATAGAATATAAGTAGGTATGTATATCAGAATAAATACAGTATACCATCAACCGAACCTAGTGTTCAAAACAAAGTTAGAGGACGCAACCGGGAATTTTGTCAGAAATACATCGACAATATAGGTTTTGCATAATCCATGATAAATATAATAGGAATTTTCTACTTTAAATATTTTTTCATAGAACAAATACAATACAGCATTATTGTGTCATTATTATCCTAGCTTTAAATCCCGGTTGCGTTCAGAGCCTGGGGACCACTTTATTACTTTATGTTCTCTATTTTGAACTTCGACATGCCTTACGACATGAATATCCTCACGTAGCCAAGCCGGCGATTCTTGGGCCTACCCCTTTCACCGGGATCAATCAAGTATCAATAGACATTTGCCCTCATATAACTAGCCGGTTTCCATAAAACATGACCGTACCAGCAGAGGCCATTTATCAGTCTGTCTTCTATGTTAGGCGCCATGCTTAAATTACGTCACATGTTAAGGAGGGGTCAACACATTGTGACTCTGTGACAAGGGGTCCTAAATTTCGTGACGTCATATTTCAAAATCTAATATATTTAAGCTAATTAGGGAACTGGTGTTTTAATTCAATAATTTCTTAATGAAATATTGCAAAATATTTGATGTCACACTAGGGAGGGAGGATTCGAGTCTCACGAATGTAACCAGCCGTGACAAGGACGGGGAGAGGTCAAAAAAATCATGAAATTCGTGTGACGTTATTTGTGGATGGACCCTTACGGACATGAAGACTGCTTTGGATGTGGGAGTTCTTGACGCGATCCTTCACAGCAGCACCGTGTCACGCAGTTCTTGCTAGAAACCAGTAAAGAGTTTACTGCCCTCCTGACCGGCAGGCTTAATGATAAATTTCTATATATTCATTCTCTAAACTTAACCTGCATTTTAGCGTCACAATTGACATCGGTCACCTCGCGCCCCTTGGCCCTTGGTCCAAGTTGCTAGGAAATATTTTTGCCCCCAGACGCGTGAAAAACTACGTTGCATTACAAGCCAATGAAATATTGAACATCTAAACATTTAATTTCAAATTTTAAATCTACAACATTATATCATGTATACTATCTCAAAATTTAACATTTCCATTTAAAGACTCATGTTTAACAATAGGTAATGGTTCTTGAATTTAATATTAATTATATTTTTTTGTAAATTTTTAATAAAAACATAGATATGCATAATAATATAATTTACAATATTTTAATCAGTGGAAATTTGAGAAAACAATAGTTTATTATAAAAAAAGAAACTGAAACCTTATTTATAAATTTATTGATCATTTAACATTGTTAATACTAAAACATTTTTCTAAAGTATAAGTATACTATAATATACTTAATACACAATACAATAATCTCAGGAATAAGCTTATAGAGCCATGTATTTATTATTTTAATCCTAGACATAAATTCAACCACAATAATTATTGACTAGAATTCTATTAGATGGAAAGGTAACATTGAACAACATGGAAGAGAATCCCTTTGATAGTTTGGATAACAATTTGGCCTCAATGAACAAGTTTAAATACATGATGGGTAAATATAAAGCAGAAGAGGGTGACTACATCCTAACCTAAAGAAATGTATGTATACATAGATTTTTAAATCATGATATTACGTGTGTTAGATGAGAGCGCAATATTACGCTTTTAAACAAAATTACAAATAAATAAATATTTGGCCACAAAAACTAACCTTCTTAAAAAAAGTCGGCTGTTTAATTGTAAAGAATGACAGTTTTATGCAATTAAAAAAAGTTTACTGTTTTAGCCAACCTATAGATATGGTGCGGTAGCGGTAAGATGGTGGTGTCGTACACACTCGCTAATTCATAGGCGAAATAAGAGATATACCCGAGGCAATCCTTTAAATACAGTTAATGCAAAGTTTTGGAATCTGTTTCAAAATTAGACAGCACATCAACTTAAATTTATGAGCAAAAAGTAAACTTTTTTACATAAATAGTATTCTTTGATTTGGGAATCCCTCCATGTTGCTCTATGACGCTTAATAAGCCTTCCCTATTGGCCAGAAATGATCTTACACGAAGGATATGTTTATATTTGAAGAAGTCTTTCCAATAGATAGATAGATTAATAGCAATATTTTATTTTGATTTCCATTGAAGACACTTAATTTGGCATTTCCATCTCGGGGCTTGATTCTGAAATAAATAGAAAAGATTAATAAATAGTCTATAATATAAGACATCTGTAGAGGAGGCGAATATAGACGAGCTCAGTGTTGAGTTTCATTTAAATCCATTCAGTAGTTTTCACGTGATACTCTAACAGTTAGACAGATAGACAAAAATTCTAAAAGTAAAATACATTTATGCAAGAATAAATATTTCATTTCAGAATTTTCGAAATCTACTTGTCCGATTAGTTCCCCTGATTTGTTCTCATTTTTAAACGCATTATACAAACTCGAACCTCGTACAGCTCTCTCTCTCTCTATATATATATATATATGTATAAATATATATAATCAAGCGCTGTTTGTTAGTCTCGCTAAAACTCAAAAACGTCTTCATTGATATTGAATCCTAATGCTATCCGTGTAGGAACGGAAAGAGTAGGATTTCCTGCGGCCTGTCGTAAGAGGCGACAATACAATACACAGCCAGGTGGTAGGGTATTTACCCGTCTGAATAGCTACCACCTCTGGTCTAGAGTATGCCGCCATAACTTTGAATTGTGTTCCGGCTTTAGTGGTCAGGTTCCAATCTACCGTTAGAGAGTGGCAGCGCAGTCCATAGGCGATGGTAACCGCTTCCCATAAGGTGGGCCGTCTGCTGACCTCGTATAATAAAAATAAAAAATGTTTTGTTCGCTCTTATACAGGTGTGCTTTAAAAGAAAGACAATAAATAGGGAAACTCTTTAAAAAAAATGAAATTTTTGGTGGGCGTCGCCTCTTTGGTTTATGTACATATTAATAATATTTTATTTATTTATGGAAAACCTACAGCTAAATACATTTGATCAGATAACTACAATTAACAAAAGAAAGGCAATGACAGGTTTTCACGAATAACCTATTGATTAAAAATAACATGCAGACGTAAAAAAGGCACTGAGATGCTTAGTCACTCTTGAAAAAATTAAGGCTCAGACACCGCTTGGCTCCTGAAATACTGATTGCAAATGGGTCGATGTCATCGTATTTACTTACATTATTTAAATAATTACTTGCTCGCACTAGAAATGAGTTTTGTCTGTAATTAGTAAAACTTAAAGGTACATTTATGGGTTGATTAAATCTTATAGACTTCGCTGGAATATTAAAGTGGACCTTACTTAGAAGATCTGGACAATCAATATCGGAGGAAATCATTTTTAGAAGAAGTAAAAAGTCAGCAATATCTCGTCGGTCTTTAAGTGGCAAGAGGTGAAACTTTTTGCAAAGATCAAAATATGAATCACTAGAGTACTGGATCTTTTTCCTATAGCATAAATATCGAATAAAACGCTTTTGCACACTTTCAATGCGGTCTATATATTTATGATAGCGTGAGTTCCATATGTGAGACGCATATTCTAAATTACTTCTAACATAGGTACAGTATAAAATTTTTAGTGTTTTAATCTCATTAAAGCAATTTGATATTCTAATATATTTTGTCTAACAAACGACAGACTGGTTATAATTTTCGTGCGGTTGTGCAAAACTCGTGTTTTTTTAAATCAAAACAGCATAAAAGAATATCTAGATGTTTATAAAAGAGAGACAAATAATATTGTTTTATTATTTTTTTAATCTTGCTTTACTTTATTCACAATAAAATAATAATAATATAAATCGCCCAAAAAATGTGTACTGACAAAGACGCTTGCGTTGTTACAAGCCTTAAAAAGATTTGTATGGTTTTTGTGCGAGATTCACAATTGGATCCGGTAGGTGGCGCTGGAATTGGGTTTTAGTTTTTATTTTTTCAATGCAGGACAACAACTGCCGGGCCCGATACTTTATTAAATATATTATAGAAGACTAACGGTCTAGGCAGACGTTGTCCTGCTCTAAAAAAATAAAAATCTAGAACCCGATTCCAGCGCCAAGTATTTTGTTCAGATTGACGGGTTACATTATTGAAGTTTTAGTACTGATCCCTAATTTTTATATAGCCTATATTAATCAGGGATAATGTAACATTCGAATGATGAAAGAATTTTTGAAATCGGTCCCGTAGTTTTTTGGGTTTATTCTTTCAAACATACAAATATTTCCTCTTTATATCATAAGTGTAGATAGGTGATGTCTAAACAACAAAATAGAATAGAATATACTTTATTGCATAACATTAAGATACAATTCAAGAAGTTTAAGTACAGAAGACAATAGGCGGTCTTATCACTAAAAGCAATTTCTTCCAGACAACCTTAGGATGGATTAGAGAAAATTTGTGCAACATATGGGTTTTGCAATATAACTAGAATAAAAAACTATATATATAACATTTTGAAGTGGCAAGTATAAGACAAAGATATAAATATATTGATATATATAAATATAAATAAATAATCATAATAATAATGTATAGAATTAGGTACGTAAATATGGGAGAGATGAAGATGTTATGATTGACTTTAGAGTCCGAGGTAATAAATAATCTTTCACGAGTCCGTTGAATGCCTGAAGAGACTGGGCACGCCTGATTTCCACAGGTAGCGCATTCCACAGACACACTGCATGAACTGTCAAAGATTTGTTGTTAAATCGCGAGTGATTTACAGGTGTTTCCAGGCGTATGTTGTATTGTAAAATAGTACAGTTTGTAATCTATAACTTGTGTTATGCTTAATTCGTTGTGGAAAATAAAATCATAAACGACCATTTTTTTTATAATTCTCGTCTGTTCTACTCTCAGAACGTTTATCTTCGACGGCTTAGAAGCGATTCAACCGATTTCAATACAAACGTTTAAAACAGACAGTTTTTATTTCAATGTCTTATAGGGTTCAAAGAATATGAATTTAAACTTTAAGTCCCGCTATACGAAGTGGCGGGCACGGCCAGTCCATTAATAATTTAGATCAATTAGCAGAGTATATTTACGTGACGTATATACGTGACGTACTTCAGTAATTAAACTCATTAATTCAAGTAAAATTCATTGCGCATTAAACTTTTCCTTTCTCAATCAAATACATAATAACTGAGTTGTAGCTCCTTTGATTTAACATTTTAAGAAAAATACAGACCTGATTCGTTTCGAAATTACTATTTACATTTACGTCACTTAATTAAATGTTTAGTATCGTGTTTTGTTTTAAATAATAGCTAAGCAATTTACGCGCTCGATCCCGGGGGGCAACTTGCTCGAGGAGGCTCCCTAGGGAGTTTCACCTCGGCTGGACTGTTGCCATGAGAGGGGGATGAACAATAAGCCCGTTTACGCGCGCCCGGCCTTATGTAGCGCGCGTATGCCAAAACGACCGTATTCGCGCAAAAGTAACGCTAATTTGAAAGCGCCCTTATATTGAACGTACGACATGTTTTCAATTACTAACAATCACGAAAATCTCTATATAGCTCTAATTCACGCATAATTATGTAATCGTCTTAAACATTTTCTTAGCAAACTGATATTATCTACTCTACTATACCTATATATAGGTATACAAGGCAAATTTTTCAAGTGGCCCTCAGGGCCAAATTCTAAACTATATGAAATAGCGAAAAACACCCAAAGGAGTCTCGAGGCCAATTTTGAGGAAAACTAAAGAATATCATAAGATTTTTGAAAAATCTATTACCTTTGTCAGGAATCGAAACGGCTGATTTTGAAAAAATCTGTGTTATAAAGTATACCAAATAGAGTTGCCCGATAGTAACTTATCAAATCCGGGACAATTCTAGAAAAACAATGTCGGGTCGTGGCCATAGTAGAAAATATCATATATGTTTTTGTTTATTTTTTATTTTCAAAGGATTCATATTTGTATTTGAAAAGAAAAATGCCATTTATTTTCAAATACATACTATTGTTAGATAGATATGTACTCTGTACTTAGTAGGTAATTAACGCCAGTTATAATTCTAAGATGAAGCACTGTGGTAGTAAATCAACACGTTAAACTATCATAGAATTGAGCACTTAGCTTAAATTAGCAAATTTAAACTTTGGTAGACAATGAATACTAAATTATAAATTAAATAGTAATAAACTGAAGAAAAATAACAATAATAATAAGATACTACCATAAAAAATGTTAAAACAATAAATTCCAAACTTAAAAAACAACCAGCAAGTGTTTAGAAACAGAAACTGGTTTGGTACATTTTGTTAAAAAATAGTAAGTTTTCAGAATCCGGGACAATAAGCGCTAATTACTGGACACGGGACAAGAGGCAAAATTCCGGGGCAATCCCGGATTTCCCGGCGGTCTGGCAAGCCTAATACCAAATCATCGTATAGCTTGTAAGAATCAATGTCTGTGAAGGAATGTGAAACGGCAAACCAAGGGAAAGGGTTGTTTTTTTCACAAAGTGTTCTATTTTCCATACATTAATTAAACATCAAATTGCACTTTGACCGCACCTCATTTGAATGCCTTCAATGTTTCCCCATTGATTTATTTGATTGGTTGGTGTAAAATAACGTACTTTTTGAATATTAATTTATAGATGTCTATGAAATGAAATGAAGTGATATGAAATCTTAATTTGTTTCGTCATTTACTGGCATACAATTTTCCTTAAAAACTGATATGGTTTATAAACATTATATATTGTTACGAGCTACAGGACTCGAATTAAAAATGCCGTTGGAACTACTATAGAATTTATTAGAACTGTACAAACACGTATAAAACAAATACAAATAAAACTGGATGCAACGAGTTCACACTGCACGATTCAATGCAATTCGACACGCGTAAAGTCCGTCGTCTATATCTCTAATCGAGAGTACTACAAACGTCTTACTCGTCTCGTAGTCGTCGCTTGACTACCCGCCCCTCCATTCGGGCATCGTCTTATACTAACTACACAGTACAAAAAAAGATTGACCGCGCGCACTGAGTTTCCGAGAAATAGTAATTTGCACACCTGCGAACGGCTAACAAAGTCGAAAACAATAACAATAAAGATTAGTTCGACGCTAATGATGGTTATAAAACAAGTAGAAAGACAATAGCATGTTTTTCTTAATTCCAATTTAAAACGCAAAAGAATAACTAAATCCGAGAAACAATAAACTGCGCTTGCAATAGGCAGCTGTGCGCTTATCTTTGACGGCATGTAATAATATTTTTAAGTAATAGTCGTTTAAGATTATTACAATTTGTTGCACAATTTTATCACCTTTGTGTCAAAGTTAAATACAATTATATATTTTATGAATGTCAACTTTATTAATAATAATGAATTGTCAAATATATTGAATAATGACCGCATGTTGGTAATAAAATAATAATAATAAAATAAATAAATGACATTTGATCTAACTAAATAATTCTGATACCCGATAAAAACATTTCTCAACCAGCCATGAGAATAATTTTCTTTGAAATCGTTTGTAGTATTGTAGTAAAAATATAATATTTTCATCATTTCCATATTAAGTAAAATGTGGTGACGTTTAATTAATGCACGGAAAATAGAACATTTTGTTCAAAAACAACCCTTTCCCTTGGTTTTCAGTTTTATATGCCTTCACGGAAATTTAGCCTGATCACCTACACTATGATCTGGTATAATAAAACAATTACAAAGTGTTTATTCTTTCAAAATCAGTCGATATGATTCCTGACAAGGGTAATAGATTTTTCAAAAATCTTGTGATACCTCTTTTGGTCCAGGATTTGATCCTGAAGTAATTAATTCTGTATATTAATCGGGAATGTTACATATTCTACAGATTCACGTATAAATTGCAGCAATAAAGTAAATGTTTGGAGTTTCGGTTGGGATTAATACACATCTAGATGGCTCCTCCGAAACTAAGATTTGGAATGTTAATTTCAACTACTGAGTAACACGTGTCGGGTGTTCCTGATGCGAAATATTTCCAAATTAAATTTTGATAAGTATTTGTTTCAACGAGGTAACGCAGTCAGCCTTCAGGGCACCACAGACTTCGATGGATCAATATTTTAATTTGAATTCAAATTCAAAAGTTTTTATTCTAAATAAGTTCCACTGGAGAACACTTTTTGAGCGTCATACTCATATAAGAACGTCATATAAGTCAAAATTTAAATCTACTTCTTATCTATGTACACCGGTGTTATTGCTGTTTAAAGGAGAAGAAGTAGCAAGAAACTCCCCAGCAATACGTCTGGCTGAAAGAATTTTTTTATCATAATTTATCTAAGCTTTTCTTTTAGAAGTTTTCATAGAATTAATGAAGTTGTAACAACAAAAGTCGGTAGCTGGTAAACCAGCACTCGTACCCACAGTAGTTTAGTTTATTAAATAATTAACATTAAAACAGAATAACAATGTCTTCTTTTTAAGATTTCCTAGTAATTTTGATAAAAACTGAACCCTTATTAAAGGTTATGTATATCTGGCCATCTGTCTGAATATATCAGTAATTTTAGTCGAAAACTAATGGATCTGTATGGATGAAATTTACTGAGAATATATCAATGTACGTGCCCCTACATAATGTCACAGTGAAACTGCAAAACAGATAAGAAGCGGCCGTCACATTTTTAAATAGTTTTTCAGTGTATTTAAATCTCGCAAAACCGTAAAGAATGAAAAAGTCATAATAAAGGAATGATTTTTGCTTTTAGTCAGTGGCGAGATACGTATTTTGTTTACAAATCTTAAAGAAAGAAAGAAAAATATTTTATTCAGGACAAAAACTAAGTGAAAATAAATAGAAAGACAATAGAAACAAAATATAATAAGTACTAAATTGAGAAAAATTTTGAACTATGAAATGGTACGACCAAATAACCTTCTTTCGGTCTATACAAACTTTTCTCCTATTAATTTAAATTCTTCCTTTAAATCTGACAGCGTGTTCCCTTCGCACGCACGTCAATCAGTTATTCATTGTCATGTCAAACAAAATAAATTAATAATAAATAATATAACATAAAATATATCGCGCCCGCAACACACCATAAATGTATATGATTTATAAATAACCCGCTCCGCACCGCAAGTATAAAATATAATAAACATAATATAAAATACTATAAATAGTTAAATACATATGTTGTAATTCAGACAGAGCAGAGCAGTGCGTTCTCCCCGTCCTGACCTACGGAGCCGAGACATGGACACTGACGGCAGGATTAGTCCACAAATTCCAAGTCGCTCAACGGGCTATGGAGCGAGCTATGTTGGGTGTTTCTCTTATGGATAAAATTAGAAATGAAGATATCCGTAAGAGAACCAAGGTAACCGACATAGCTCGCAAAATTAGCAAGTTAAAGTGGCAGTGGGCCGGTCACGTCTGCCGCAAGACCGATGGCCGATGGAGCAGACGAGTCCTGGAGTGGAGACCGCGTCTCGGTAAACGTAGTGTCGGACGCCCTCCAGCCCTATGGACTGACGACCTGCGCAAGGTTGCCGGTAGGCGCTGGATGAGGAAACCAGAGGACAGGGATGAGTGGCGTCGTCTTGGGGAGGCCTATGTCCAGCAGTGGACTGCAAATGGCTGATGATGATGATGTTGTAATTAATATATGTAGATCGCATGCTTACCATCAGTCCACTTCTTTCCACGCATACCAATGAATCCCATCGTCCCCTTTCTTTTCGGCAACTGCGAGTTGCTGCCAACCAAAAACCTAATCTCCTGAGCCCCACTGCTCTTCAAATCCTTCTTACCACGAACCCCAATGAACTTCCCCCTGAAACTCAGATCGTAGGGGCGTTTCTCTGGTATGGACTTCTTGCCTCTCACACCGAAGAACTGGTGAATACCCGCAGCTCTTTTCTCAACTTCATTCGTGATTCTTTCATTCGATTCTGGTACCTCAGAATTGGCCCTGCTCAGCTTATTCAGATACTCCGACAAGAGATCATTGAGGAGTGGAAATTCATCATTCTGTACTTCATTCGAAGAGTAATCTATCTGACCGATCAATGATCCGTCTCTCTTCGGGAAGTACTCCAAGCTTTCCGGATAAAATATGGGTTCTGGATAATCCTCTTTCTTCCCCCGAACGCCCATGAAGCCCATGGGAGCACGCTTGTAGTATGGTTCTAGATTCTCTAGGAGATCGTAGTTCTTCTTCCCTTTAACTCCAACGAAGAATTGCGGACGTCGCTTGTAAAATTGCTCGGTACTATCGTCGTCGTACTTTTTACCTCTCATCCCGAGGAAACCTTGAGGGACGCGCTTCTCCATCTCCTGGGCTGTCGCCATGGCGATCAGGTGGGCTGTTATCATAAGTATGTAAGTTCTTGAATGACCCATTGTAAGTTCTGTAACAAAGAGTAAATTTTTTGATTTTAATAAAATACAGAGCAAATATATCGTAATAAGGTCGATCTTGTTCTTGGCGCTTTTATTATTTATTTAATTTGTTTGGGAAATATACATTAATCAATATTCTTATATATAAAACACAAAATTAATACATATATCAATCAAGTTTCTACTGAAACATATTTTATATATATTTTTAAATTATTTATATTTTATTAATTTATCTTTGATTTTTTACTATTTTGTTTTTGAATATAATGACTTTTATATTTGACAAATATCACGACTTTTTTTTAATTTTATGACATAATTATGACTAAGTATGATATAGTTAAATAGACATATTGTATAGGTTTTTTCTGTGGTCTTGTATTCCTTAATTTATTTTTTAAATCTATTTTTCCAATATTGTATCAATTTTTAAAAAAATAATATATAAAATTCTCGGGTCGCGGTGTTTGTTATCAAACTCCTCCGGAACGGCTGAACCGATTTGTATGAAATTTTGTGTGCATATCGGGTAGGTCTGAGAATCGGCCAACATCTATTTTTTATACCCCTAAATGATTAGGCTGACCCACCCCTAAATACTTTTTTATTTATTTATTTAAAACAGCTTTTATATTTGATTAGATAACTATAATTAACAAAAGAAAGCCAATGACAGGTTTTCACGAATAAGCTGTTGGTTAAAAGTAACATAGAGGTATAAAAAGCCCGAGATGCTTTGAAAAATTTAAGGCTCAGACACCGCTTGGCTCCTGAAGTACTGATTGCAAATGGGTCGATGTCATCGTATTTACTTACATTATTTAAATAATTACTTGCTCGCACTAGAAATGAGTTAATAATAAAAAAATGATGAATGAAACCTCCGTGTTACAATAGTTGTTATCTATTTGTCTGTTTGTTTATAAACATTCCATCTAGGAAATGAGTCTTATCCATAAAATATAGAATATCTTGTTATATGAAAGATTAAAGTATACTTGAAGAACAAAAACAATACCAAAAGTGATATATAGTTGGTTTAAGTCCCAACACCGAGAAATAATTCATGACCAATGTATTTTCACACGAGTTGTTTTTTTTCGTTGGGTGTTTATAAAAGGTACAAGGTACAATGCAAGCCCTATATGACTTCTAGAGTTATATATCAACTTTTTTGGTCTGCATTTATGCCCATCAATCTCGCAGATAAACATTATTTTTGTCACGTGACTTTCATCCCTCCCATACCTTACATTAGTCTTCTATTCGACTTATTCGGGATGAAAGTTCACGTCATCGCCTCCTTATTACATGCCCATACAACTTTAGTCTTTTACCTCTAAAAAAAATAAAAAACAAGCACTGTATAAAATAAAATAAAAAGTTATACAGCCTTATGCCGTACTACTTACTATGTTTATAGGAAATTTACACCATGTCTTGAACCTACTTATTATATAAAGGGTTAATTGTTAACACTCCTATTCTCTGGAGAGCTTTCTATTTGTCAAATGTTTCGTGTCTTTCAGTCAACTAAATAAGGGAAGTCAAGATGTTGTTACATACAACTTGAATAATGATGTTTAAGTTGTAATAATTGAAAGTTAAGTTGTATTCACTGGATATTAATAGTTATAACTTGCAAATAAAGTTCAATTTAGATTTTACTATTTATTAATGAATAAGTAACTGTGCCTACTACTTCGTTTACGCTGGCTTATTCACATCGAAGCCTCCTAAAGTATAACGAGTCAATTGCAAAATTCTAATCATACAAAAGTTGAGCGTGTCAAAAACAAATTATTTAAAACTTTTTTATATTTAATACTATACTATTTCCTAGCGTTTATTTTACTTTTGACGTTTGCACGTCATCAAGTTACATATTCTTGACAGTATAGCTCACATGAAACAAATGACATCAGTGTTGTGCTTTGTTGTCATGTGTGACGTAATAGTGATGTTCTGCGAGTCATTGACGCACATATTATTAAACCATCGACACTATACGTAAATGAATCGAAAGTAATCAATTTGAAAATAAAAATGTTGTACTTTAAAGAAAAATAATACCGTAATTGTTATAAGTGCCGTTTTATTGGCTTACTTAATATGTTCATTGAAATGTGGGTATATTTATTATGTATTATATATTACTATATATCATATTATAGTACAGTTGGCAACCCTACTAGCAGGGTCGGCTCGAGACAGTAGGCACGGTAGGTAACTGCATACGGCAGCAAAATTTAGGGGCAAAAATGCCTGCAAAACACTTGAACTACTAAAGCCCAAAAACATAAATAAATAAACAAACACAACAGCAAAAAATATATTTCAATTCGTTCACTTGAGTCTTAAAATATTAGTAGTGAAATTGACAAGTACATACAACACGAACAAACAGGGTTCTGGGAGAAGGAAGCTATTATATTCGTTTCGTATTCTATAGTGTATTATATTCGTGCAGGAATGGAAAAAGAGTACAGTTTCCTCGGGCCGAGTTTCCTGTCGTAAGAGGCGACGAAACAACCTACAGCCAGGTGGTAGGGTATTTGCCCATCTGGATGGCTACCACCCCTGGTCTAGGATATGCCGCCATAACAACCTCGAGTTGTGTTTCGGCATTAAAGGCCGGGTTTCAGTCTCCTTTTAGAGAGCGGCAGCAAATTGGTAGCACCTTTGATATTACAAATGTCTATAGGCGATGGCAACCGCTTTCCATCGCTTTCCAAAAAATAAATCAAAATAATAAAAGATAGAAGACTTCTTTTAGTTTTCTTAAGCTTCGGTCGGGGGGCGTTTTTCGAATTTGACTTTCGCTAGTAATCGACTTATACTTACTTGTTACCAAGTCACGCAAAGTCTATTGATCTCAATAACTCCTCATAACACTCCTTTCTCATCCGAACATTGCCTTTGTCATACAGACCGACCAACATTAATACCGTTCAAGAAAACTTTATTGCCGTAATAACATGTACCAAGTTTCATATGTTACGCTTTCACTGGCCTTGAAGCCGTGTATTTTATTTGGGTGCAGCACGTCACGTATCCTTTAAACCTAATAACACAATATAGCTTTTTTTGTTGTTAAGTTAGCCTCGATGTCAGAAAAATACCATATCTATACATAAATGTACTATTACTAGTTGTGCTAGCGAAACTTCGTTCGCATCGTCATGGCGATATTTGATAGAAGTCAGAAATTTAACAACTCAGAAACTTAGGTTTACTATTAAAGTATCCGAATAATCAAATACAGTTGATTTCGGTTATAGTGACGAGGAGGGGACCACTATAATCCCGTTGCTATATCCGAAAGTCGCTACATACATGTTTAGTTGGAAAGAAAGAAAACAATATTTATTGCCAGTCTATACAAACTACTTAATAATACCGGTTATTAGCCTAACGACACACCTGCGGAACGTTCGGCGGCGGAAAGCTCGATTAAATATGCTCGCAATCTTTTTAAATAACCTATGATACACCAGCGGCGTTGCCGTCGCGTTTCGCTGCGTACAGAATGGCGCTGATTTTTCCGCAGGTGTTTCGCTAGACTTATATTTGCTTATTTTGAATATTTAGAAATAAAAACGTATTACACACGTATTAATACAACTACTGTCCGTGTGAATAACAAAAGACAAGAAAGATTCTACAATTCTATGCATGAAGAATTGTCGTAATATTTGAAAGAAATTTATAGAATCTTTTTACAAATGGTTAATTAGTATTATATAGGTATGCCATACTTGAAATCAGCGTTATATCCGAAATCGCTATTGGAGAATTAATTTTATTTAAAAGTATACTTTAAATTCAAGGGGCTTAGGTGTTTTTTTTAACTTCATTTATTTTCCAATATGCTTGCATTCATATACATAAAAACATATTCGACTGTGGCACAGAAACCTCATGGGTTTATTCGTGCCGCAGAGAGTCGTGTAGAATACATTAGATTTATGATACTGACATTTTAAAAATGAATTTACACAATATTAATATTATATCAAAGAAAGCAGCAGAGGCGAGGAATTGTTATCGTCATTCAAGTGTTTACTACTGATTTCATAATAATAAGCGGAGTTATCACCATTCTAGTATGTGGTTCTGATTTAGTCCCAGGTATGTAAATCACATCAATAGACTTGTGAAGGATTATTACAGCTCTATTTAAGGATACAGCAGCAGTTATTGTCATCTTTTTCTAGTTTTATATTTATTTATGTAAGTGTATTTTATATTATTTTATTTACATATATCGTATTAGTATAATTTGTATTAATGTATGTATATTATATCATTATGTATATATTTATAAGATACCGATTCGATGGTGAGAATATTGCAACATACCTCTGTTCTTATCAAATTTTCCTCCATCCAAAGGTTGTCTGGAAGAAATCGCTAATAGCGATTAGACCGCCTATTGTATTGTAAACTTCTATTTCTGTTAACTGTGTCTTTTAAAGTACAATAAAGGATATTCATTCATTCATTCTCATGTGAGCCTGATGGTCCGCTTTGGGAATCAATATATAACGTGGCTATAACAAAAAAGTCGTTACAACCGAAGTCGTTACAAACGAAATCTATTGTAGTTATAAAAACATAAACTTTAAAAATCATAGCCCTATAAGTATTTCCAAAGCATTTATTTAACTTTTGACAATTCGAGAACGGATCAATTAGTAATGCCGTAATACGTTACCGACTCGATTTATAACATTAAATAGATCGTTGCTGGCCAAACCAATTAGTAGTAATAAATGCACATAGAAAATGCAATAATGAAATAAATCAAATATATAATAAGTAAAGAGAAATAAATGAGTACTCTTTTTTTCTCCACCATTTATATTTACAGTCGTCGCCCGTGCTCGAAATTCGACCATAATACTTAATGTCAAAGACTGTACTTCTATAATCACAGATTTCGCCAAGGCAACAATAAACAAAAGAGTATATGTGCGTGTGTGGGTCAAATACTTGGTAGTGTGTGTAATGTTTTTTTTGTTGTTGTTTTAATGTATTTTTTATGCATAAATTAAAAAAAACATTAGCATTCGGCACTCCTTCTCTATATAAACTATAAGTGTGCGAGATTTCAGACTTCTCGGTTCGCGCAATTTTCGTAAAAAAGGGTACAAGGTTTTTGCTTCACGTATTAATATATAGATATTCCAGTTGTTTTAATAGCTTCAATATGCAACAAGAGTGATTTTAGAATTTTGTAAATCCTAGTTTATTTTTAGTGTTTAGTTCTAATTAATTGTTTTATTTTTATTGCAGGAGTTCAGCAGACAGGCAGACGGCCCACTTCATAGAAGTCGGTTACCATCGCCTATGAACATAATTTGCAACACCAAAAGTGCTACAAATGCGCTGCTGCTGTCTAAAGGGAGACTGGAACCTGGCCACTAATGCCGGAACACAACTCAAGACTGTTATGGCGGCATACTCTAGCCCAGGGATGGTAGCCATCCAGTCGGGCAAATGCCCTACCACTTGGCTGTACGCTGTGATACGCTTCCATACATACTTGGGCCCAGATAGTGCAAAGTTGAGAGTGATTTTAATATTTCCTTTTATTATGTTATTTTTTTATATATAATTGTAAAGGGTTTAGTTATTTTGAATGAATTAAACGTGTGGTGTAAGCGTTTCTACATTATTAATTGTTGAAATTCATTAACCTTAATTGATTACTTATTTTATTTGTAATCTTATTTTTAAGATTTCTCTTTTTCCAAATAGAATTTAGAGCTATTTATATCCATTTTATAATAGAAAAACGTAACACTTTTCTTAAGTTAGATTACATTTCTCAACTCATTACATTCCTTTGGCCCAAAAGTCCCCGTCTCCTTTACTTCCTATCAAGTGGCTCGTCAATTTGTCTGCGATACTCCAAAACTATACACAATGAAATCAACTAATACAATGAATCGTTCTATTCGTTTTTATTTTTAGTCTCATATCGTTAGTAATTCGACGTAAACATCTAAATGAAATTAATGAGCCCCATTTCTATCCTCGGTATTAACCCTTTTCACAATACGTAGATAACAACAGTATGTATACAGGGCCGTTTTAAGCATGGCAAAATCATTATATTAATTTACGTGAAGCAAAAACTTTGTACCCCTTTTTACGAAAATTGCGCGGACGGAGGAGTATGAAATTTCGCACACTTATAGTTTATATAGAGAAGGAGTGCAGAATGTTAATATTATTTTTTAAATTATTCATAAAAAGTACATTAAATCTATAAAACACACATTACAAACACTAGCGTGTATTTGACACACACGCATATATACTCTTTTGTTTATTGTTCAAGTCAAATTAACAGTGTAGCCTTGGCGAAAGCTGTGATTATAGAAGTATAGTCTTTGACAACAGAACCTTATTTATGTACAAACTTATAATTTAAATTAATTATGTTCGAATTTCGACCACTGGGTGCCATTAGTAAAGATAAATCAATAAATGATTAGACTAAGTTCTGAAGCATATGCAGTGAAAAAGTTTAGAAGCATAACTGATGTTAATATTACTTGTTTGGTTTACTTTAGCTACTTTCACAGCATCATGTCTTATGGTATTCTATTATGAATTTCTGTACGTCTAGCTCCCATTTGCGACCCTCGACTAGATACAGAATAAACACACCTGTACACACGTCTTGCTTTTATAATCACTCTTTTACTGTCCAGGCTGTGCGTCTCTGGAATGAGCTATTGCTATAAGACAGGCCAAATCCTTACAATGATTCAAAAATCAGTTTCAGAAGCATTACTTTTCTATTGCGTTATAGTAAATAATTTCTAATCTGTTATATAATTATATTTGTGTATATGTTGTTATATGTTTATATACGTGTGTGTATACGTATATACATATGTATATACAGTCATATAGTTAATATGTTTTTGTACTTTATAGCTGCACCACCGTGAGTTTTAAAAATCTTTTAATCCTTGCCACGGGTTGCCTGGAAGAGGTCGCTTTTTAGCGATAAGGCCGCCCATTGTAATATACTTTGTATTTTTCTACTTCTGTTTGTCTATGCTTTGGTGTAAAATAAAGAGTTACCTTACCTTACCTTATGGGGTAACGCATCGGATATAAATACTATTTTTGTCCTGCAGAAGCGTGCTATTCGCTCAATTTACAACACGGGAGAAGGGGATTCCAGTTCCAAAGTATATTTTTGTAAATGTTCTTTATGTTAAGAAAAAATCGAATTTTCCTACATTAGGTGATGTACATTGTACAAATATTAGGAACAAAAATAAATTAGGAACTACCCACGTGTAGGCTCCATAAAGTTTACAATAGATTCCTGGGGTAAAGTATAATGGTCTTCAACAAAATCCCAGTAAACGTTCAAAAGCTTTCGGTAAACAAGTTTAAAAAATTAGTAAAGCAACGTTTGTACGAGAAAGCTTATACGACGATTTATAGACGACCGCACCGAATGGGAATAATGCGATCGCTACCAAGCTCTTCCAGTAATTATTTATAAAAATTACTTTGATGAACCTTGTATTAGTATTTAAGCTACATTAAAAAAAGACGAATAATAATAATTATGAAGTAAAGATAGGTTGCTAGGGAGTTTGTTGCGTCGGCTGTTCTCCTTTAAAAGTAACTAAATCGCTTTGAACGCGGTAGAGGAAGCGAGGTAAAATTCGTCTAGAGTAAGCCGATTGCAAAAACATACCGTAAGATATAAGCGCCGACTATTTTCCTATTACAATTTTTATTTTTTATTTTGTAATTTTACTGCGTATTTTGAAACAAAAGCTGGTACCCGATCGGGTTATGAGTTGCTATTTCATCTAATACGCGTAAAAAGCCGCCGAAAGTAAGAGATAGTAATAATATATGCACGAACAAAAAACTTAAGCGCCAGTAAATTAATAGCATTTACGACCGTTTGGTCGCTCGTAAATTTATAGAGACAGTAGTAATGATATATCTGAATAGAACGCGTAAACGCCAATGAATGCATGGCGCGGCGCATTCGCTGTTTTGGTCGCTAATCGCTAGTTTCTTAAAGGTATGGGGAATCGAGTTCTATGAAGTCCTTTTTAATGAAAAGTCTTCATGAAAAGACAGGTGCTAAGCTAAGTGGAATTTTAGCCACTGAATTTTGGTCGGTAATCTATACGCGTGTTCGCGAGTCTGTGGACAACACAGATATTACATTACATATATATATTACATCATTTTTAGCTGACGTGTTGCGGGGGTCGCTTTTTCTCCTTAAGAGCAATAACACGTTGCGAAGCGGTGTACACAGAATAGGAAGTAAATTTAAATTTTAACTTAATAGTATGACCTTCAAAAAGTGTCCTCCAGTGGAACTTTTATCCGTGCAGGAACGGAGTAAGAATACATTTTCCTGCCCCCCGGCGGTCTGTCGTAAGAATCGACAAAACAACCCACAACCAAGTGGTAGAGTATTTGCCCGACTGAATGGCTACCACCCCTGGTCTAGAGTATGCCACCATAACAACCTTGACTTGTGTTCCAGCATTAGTGACCAGGTTCTAGTCTCCCTTAAGAGAGCAGCAGCGCATTTGTAGCACCCTTGGTGTTGCAAATGTCCATAGGCAATGGTAACCGCTTTCCATCAAGTGGGCCGTCTGCCTGTCTGCTGAACTCATGCGGTAAAAAAAACTTATTTTGAATAAAAACATTTGAATTTGATATTGTTAAGCGTTAAAAATTTACAAAGCTCATTCACAAAATTAATATGTACTTATGTTAGTACGAAATTTACATTGATGGGACGGGGACAATCTACAGGAAAGATATCATAAAGGGGAACAGAAATTTTCGGGCAATGCTCCAAGCTTACAACATAAAAATGTCAATTGCAACTGTTATTTTAGTACAGGTAATTAAAAATCACCGCGACCGAGTGCCGCGCACCCTTGCACCCCGAAGTAAAGGCGGCCCTGTGCGTACGTCCTAATATATTTGGGATCATTCGATATTATGTTACAGCCTTATGAAAACACATTGGTATGTTTTTTTTTAATTGTTGAAGTGCAGACAGACTGACGGCCTAACTGTGATGGAAAGTGGTTACCGTCGCCTATGGATATTAGCAATACCAGAGATACTGCCAATGTGCTGCCGGCCTTGAAGCAGAAACTGGAACCTGGCTACTGATGCCGCGGAACACAACTCGAAAGTTGTTATGGCGACATACTCTAGACCAGGGGTGGTAGCCATCCAGTCGGGGAAATGCCCTATCACCTGGCTGTGGGTTGTTCTATCGCCTCTCACGACAGGCCGCCAAGCAGTAGTAATCAGTAATCTTTTTCGTGCCTGCACGGAGAATTTATTTCTTGCTTTTTACATGCTTTTATGCTTGTAACGGTCCTGATGTATATAATCTAAATAAAAAAAATAAAAATCGTTTTTTTTAGTTTTAAAATACTAAGTACATACTATTGAACTAAATCAAATGAACGGAATTAGAAATATTTCCAACGAAAGCCAAATGTTTTGCCAGGTGGTGGGGCATTTGTCCGTCTGGATGGCTACCACCCCGGGTCTAGAGCATGCCGCCATAACAACCTTGAGTTGTGTTCCAGCATTAGCGGCCAGGTTCCAGCCCCATCTACGAGTCCGGCAGCACATTGGTAGTACCTTTAGTGTTGCAAATGTTTACAGGTAACGGTAACCACTTTCCATCCCAAAAAAATTATGGCCTGGCACGATTAAATAAGACAAAAGTCTCGATAATTTTATTTCCAATTTATGATCGGTTTGGCTAAGTTAAAAAAAATGTTGAAAAGCACGAGCGCAAAGCGGTTTCATTCGTGTATAATCCTATTGTGTAGGTTCACTCACGATATTTAATTGGCAGCACATGGTAATCATTTAGTATATATATAAGCCGCTTGCAGGTTTGCCGATGACTGCTTACTATTGTATTACTTACTTTTACTGTATATACTTATGTAAAGTATATACAATAATAAATTAAAATAATAAATTTATTGCAACAACTATTTACGTAACCTTTTTTGTCAACCCGACTGACCATCGACGCGTGACATCATGACACTATAGGCAAACCTTCGGCGCACGGGTAGTACGAACTCAATTCACTGCACTGTTTCTGGCTAATTTAAAAAAAAAAATCCGTTTGGTTTTATCCGCTAAAATCTGAAAGTTGTTGGTGTATTAACTTCCCTAATGGATATATTTTAAAGTAGCTGTGCCCGCGACTTCGACCGTGATTTTTTTTCGCGGAACCCTAATTATAAAAGTAGCCTACGTTACTCCTTATCCTTAGCTATCTGCCAGTGAAAATGCTGTCAAAATTGGTCCAGCCGTTTCAGACATAAATATTCTAAAAATTCAATTTTTGGAATCTCCTGGTCCGAATTATCCCCTCTGCTGTTTTTCACATTTTTTTATTTTGATATTACAAACAGATACTTCAAATTTATTTATCTGTATAGATTTTAGTCACTCTAGCATTAAATCCCAGTTCCATTTAGAGAGTTCGCTTCGAAAATCGGCGTCCACTTTCCTACTTTCACTTCTCCACATTCGCTTTTTGTTACAAGAGCTTACTCCTACTACCAAGATATGGCGGGGGTGGTATACATAGCTTTGGCTCCCCATGTAACTAATCCAACTATATACTTAGTATTATATTTTATTATGAAAACGACTCATAGCTCTTCAGGTGATCAGAAGGCTGATGCTTACCTCGGGCAACGGATCAGTATGGCGATCCAGCGAGGAAACGTAGCCAGCCTTCTGGGCACCTTACCCATAGAAGACGGTGATCTAGGTTCAGTATTCTACTTAGTCTAGAGGGATTATCGGTAGAATACAATACAAATAAGTTAAGTTTTCTTTTATTGTATTCGATCATTTATAAATTGCTTCATTGTACTAGCTTATAATTTATGTATAGCCATAAATAAATCAACTCCATTAATATTTATATATGTTAATGTGGATTATTAATGTAAACAAAAGCGGAATATCTCAATAATTTCTTGCGAACTATATTTTGGTATAATTAATTAATACGAGACCCACATTATGTTTTTGTTTGTTCCAGGCATAGTTTCACGCGTTGTTGTTATATGTAAAGCTAGGTTAACAAAAACATTGCTATTAAGAAATTGTATAGTAACTTATACTTAGCTTGTAGGTAATTACGGTTTTGTAGTCATTTTAGCAAGAAAGGGACGTGGGGTACCTTTTTTCATAATCTTCATGTCTGTCTGTTCGACTGCCTGTCTGTATAGGTATGTTAAGGCTATAGGAGCCGCATACGTCTTGTCATCGCAGCGGACAACGCACTACTGGGACTTGGACTACTGGCTGGCTAGCACCTCCAGGACAGGTACATCCTTTGGGAGGGCGGCCAGACCGAGAATCGCGCGATAGGACGCCGACGCGTCGCGTGCGGCGTCCCACAGGGATCGCTCCTCGGGCCGGTTCTTTGGAACGTCGGTTATGACTGGATCCTTCGGGTTCCGGTCCTACCCGGAATAGGGCTAATCTGCTTTGCGGATGACACCCTACTCACGGCATGCGCTGCGTCATTCGCGGAATCCGTGGACCTCGCCAACGCCGGGTTGGCGATCATGGTCCGAAGAATAGGTAGGCTGGGCTTGAAGGTCTCCCCCGCGAAAACGGAGGCCATCATGTTCCATAGGCGGTTTCGTAATCCCCCCGCGGACCTGTCCGTTACAGTCCAAGGGGTGGACATTCGTGTAGGCCCCCAGATGAAATATCTGGGGCTAATTCTCGATGGGAAATGGCTGTTTAAAGCGCACTTTGAGCAGCTAGTTCCTAAGCTCGTGAGGTCCGCAGGCGCCCTCTCTCGGCTTCTTCCCAACGTGGGGGGACCGGGGACGACGACTAGGAAACTCTACATGGGCATCCTTAGGAGTATGGCCCTGTACGGTGCACCCGTATGGTCCACTGCACTTCACCGCCTAAAAAGGACCTTGTTGTGCCGCGCACAACGGGTCCTGGCGGTGAGGACCATCCGAGGATACCGTAGAGTGTCGTAGACGGCGTCGACACTCTTGGCAGGCGATCCGCCCTGGCCTCTCCAGGCGGTCGTGATAGCCAAAGTTCGGCGCTCCCGACAGGATGCCCTCGCCCGTGGTCTGGTCTATGGCCAGGCCGAACTCCAGGTGATCAGGACGCGGGAAACCGCGGCCCTGATCCAAGCTTGGTCAGTAGAGTTGGAAAACCCTGTTGCTGGCATTGACACGGTGGAAGCGGTTCGACCGCAGCTGTTGCGATGGCTCTCGGGGACACGCGGGATCCTGACCTTCAGAATGACACAGATACTTACCGGGCACGGTTGCTTCGATAAGTATCTGTGTCAGATTGCGGGCTGCTTGCCTTCATCCCAATGCCGCCAATGTGGCGCGCTAGACACGGCGTTACACACGCTAGTCGAGTGTGCAGCATGGGCACCTCAGAGGTTTGAACTCGAGACACTTGTAGGACCGATCGAATCGCTGGGCGATCTGGTGCAAGCCATGCTGTACAGCGACGATTGGTGGGTGGGTGCGGCCAATTTCTGCGAGACGGTAGTGTCTCAAAAGGAGACCGCGGAACGAGATAGGGAGAGAGATGGAAGTGCGCATGCGTTTCGCGGGCGCCGACGTCAGTCGGGAGCCCGGAGGCGCAGGTATACGCATTATCTCCCCCCCCTGAAATACCGCTGCAGGGGCCCTCTAGCATCTAAGGAGCAGAGGAGTCTTCACCCCTGTTGACGAAGTGAGTTTGCCTCTCCCGGGGCATTCTCAAGCACTTGTGCGCTAGGATTGGTGTGGGCGTAACTACGTTCTGTATCTCACGCCTTTCCTACCATAAGCGCGGGGCACATGGGAGGAGGGTGGTTTTAGTGGGGTATTGATTAGTCGAGTCTCCACACAAGCCGGTTGATTATTGTTTGGATTGCCTCAGTGGAAAGCCTCCATGATCAACAACGGTCTAATCCCTAGCAAAGGACCCGGTATGTGCGAAATGCATTTCCCCCGCCTTAAAAAAAAAAAAAAAAACTGGCTGGCTAGCGCAACGCGGGAGCGCACATATTAATAGTTGCTCTATCTCGCTCGCACATCATCCGTCCCGTTCACACACTGTGGTATACATTATACTAGCAGTATGACTTGTTAATATTTGTACTTAAGTTTACCTACGGTTTCTAAAATAAAAAAGTTCACTTCAGTTCACATCAGTACTCGACAGTGGATACTACTCTTTGCTATCTGAAGTATTGTTTAACCTGTACCTCTCGCTGCTACAAGGCTATTTTTCTCAAAAACTACTGTGTCCATATAGACAAGATTAGACAGGAAAATATATTTTACTCGTGGGACTGGCAGATGTAATCCTGCCTTGAAAATTAAAAATCTAGAATGCGATTACAGCGCCACCTACCTGGTCCAGTTGTAAATCTCAACTATCCAAGGACCCACTTAAAAAAATCTTGAAAATCGATTTCAACTCCACCTACCTGTTCCACTGGTGAATCTAAACCAACCCAGGACCTATTTAAACACGCACACAAAATTTCATCAAAATCGGTTAAGCCATTTTTTGAGTTTTAGCCTATTAACACTAAGACTAAGACTAACGAACAGTAATTGATTTTATGTAATACTAGGTGACCCGTGTCGACTTCGCTTGGCGTCATTAAAAATATATAATTACTCACAATCAAATGTCCCTAAGCAATAATGGAGCTTTCTACTGGTGAAAGAATGTTCAACATTTATGAGATTTCTTCCTACAAACAAACTCACAAACTTTACCTCTTTGTATAAATAAGATGTATTTTATGTCGCTACACAATGTTATAATTTATTTATGAAGAAAATTCAATTTAGAGGTACTACGTGTAAATGAGGGCAATTTTTTTTCGAGTAAGGTAATTAGTCTGTTTCTCAAAAGTCATAACAAAGTTTCCCGGTGGCTTTTGCACTAATTGGCATGATGTTAACTCCCAAAGGCATCGAAATTGTGTACCCCTCACCATCTGTAAAGTTTAAATTATGAAATGGAAATATTTGAAAAAATATAGATAGAACAATTTGCAAAATACTTGCCATGATAATTTCGTCAAGATCTCCGGTAAGAAGTTTTTGGACTGTTTTTATTTTGTATACATTTCTACCGTCTTGAAACGAGCTATCTCTGTTAAGAGAGTGCATCTTCGTGATATGTGGGGTAGCTAACGAGGCAGAAAATGTTTAATAGTGTGTCAAGGCACAAATGCAAAATGAAAATCACTCTATCATTTAATTTTATTTGATGTGATGTTCAAAAGCTATCCTGGACTCATTATTTATATATATTATTTCAATAACAAAAGTATTTTGTGTCTGAATTTAAATACGTATTACTGTAGGGCACTGTAGCCTACGGATAAAATGCTGGTTCAATTTGTAATGGACTGTATGAGAGAAATATGACCTAGATCCTTGCACTAGAAAAGTAGAAGCTCCTCCGACCTTGAGATTGGCCCTCTCCTGGCTCGGTTCAGGTTACACACAGGAACAGTACACGGCACTAAATTTCACCTTAGAGCTAACACTTTTAACAAAGTCTAAGTACATATAGTAAGTTCTTGGCACGGCGCGTTGTGGTCTCGTTAAAACGTCGACAGTAAGTGTCCAAAATGGCTGCTCCTACCCTGCTGTGCCTTGGCCGTCGCCTCACACAGAAAGAGGGTTAACAGCAAAATTCATGGGGCGATATTCTACCTACCTTATACTAGGCAAGGACCGAACAATTACATAAGAGTCAAATAATTATTTTAAAATATTGTTACGAGTTGCAGGACTCAAATTAAAATGCCGTTGGAATCATTATAGAGTTTGTTAGAACTATACAAACACGTATAACACAGGTACAAATATAACCGAACGTAATAAGTCCAAACGTAATGCAGTAGATCGTAATTCAAATACACGCGCAAAGTCCGTCTCTAAATAGATTACCGAATGTACACATGTCTTGCTTCGCTCGTGGTTATCGCTCGACTGCCAATCTCTCCATTGGGGCATTGCTTTATACTGCACAGATGCAATATGTCTACCCGACCGCGCGGACCGAATTTCTTAGAATCAGTTTGTACTTTTAAATACGAGACACCTGGCAGTGATCACAATACAACAATAAGCCGTAAAAGATTACAATACGCAATGGGTTTTTTTTTTAATCACAAATTTTAAATTTAAAGTAAACAAAAGAAGTCCAAATGCCGAAAGGTAATAAAATGTGTTTCTACAGGTATGCAGGTGTGAATTTGTCTTTGTCGGCGTCTAGGTCGAAACTATATCCATAATTATCATTATAAAAAAATGACAAATCTGCAGTAAATATTATTCATTTTACAAAATATACTAAGTTATAAATAGTACATGCTATTATAGTCTGTGTAACAAATCGCTGCCAGATGGGAGCGTGCCCAGAAGGCTGGCCGCATTGCCGCGCTGTATGCTGTATGCTTATTTGTTGGGCGAAGAAACTAAAGAAACAAAATATTATGTCAATATGAAGGCATTTTTATATAATCAGAATAATATGCTTGTTTGAGAAGATGATGCTTTAACGTTACGCATAAAAGAATTCTTTTTCAACGGCCTCTGTGGTTGAGCGGGCTAAGCCTTTGTAGGCCTACTTTACTGCAACACATGCCCCGGGTTCTATTACTAGAATAGTACATTTTGGAAACGTATTTTCTCCGTTATTTACTAGGTCTGGGTGTCTGGGATCGGTCCCAGGGTCCGTTGTATATTACCCATAACACAAGCGTAACTTGCTTAAGTTATATATAATATTTGGATATACAATATGTGTGTTTGTCTGCCTATTATTATTTTTGTATATATTCATATATACATACATACATTTTGTATATATTCATATATTTTGTATACATTGTCTAGATTATAGCTCTTAGGGCCGGTTCAGTCGTTGTGATACCACGCTCTCATAGCACATCAGCGCGAAACGGTTAAGTTTGAGGTAATCATGTTTCGTATGATGTGGGAAAGTTTCGATAGCCCATTTCTCCCTCCTCCACCCCATCCCCTCTATTATATCCGTCCTGCTTGACCCCTCTACCCCATCTTTATCCCTTAAAGGCTGGCAACGCATTCGCTTCTGGTCTTGCAAACGTCTATAAGCAACGGTAACCACTTTCCATCAGCTGAGCAGTCTGCCTGTTTTTTTTTATTATTTATTGATGCACAAAACAAACTACAATCATTACAAATCCATACAACTGAAATATAAACAAAAATCTGGATGGCAATCTACGAGTATACTAGTACTAGATCTATATCTATCTATCTATACTGTTATAAATCTGTAAATGGCTCGAGTTTGTACAATCCATTTAAAAATGTGAAAAAATTTAGGGGAGCTAACTCAGACCAGGAGATTCCGAAAATGAAATTTTTAGAATTTTCGTCTATCTGTCTGTCTGTCTATTAGAACATCACGTGAAAACTACAAAACGGATTTGCATGAATCTCGACATAGAGCTAGCTTATATCCCGAAGCGTAACTTAAGATACTTTTTATTCCGATAAATGACGTGGTTTTCGTGGGATAGGCGAAAATGGCGAAAAAGATGGCGCTGCGATCGCATCTTTTTTGGAAACTACTGAAAGTATATGAATGAAACTCAACATAGTGCTGGCTTATAACCCGAGTTAACACTTAGGATACATTTTAAGCCGTCAAATTACGTCGTTTCCATAAAATAGACAGATTAGCTGAATAGATGACGCTGCAATCGCGTTTTTTCAATTCACTAACAAATACGTTGTAGGAAACAAGTCATTACTATATTATTATTATCATTGTATTACTAGGGTTTTGCAGCTGCTTAGACTATATGGACTTAGTTTCTTTGTTATTGTAGTGAATTGAACCAGAAACAGCAAAGTTTTAGGTCTAATATATATATTTTTTTAAATAGTGTTTATGTGAGTAATATACAGCTACCAGTAAGTTTTTAGAGAAAACTCTACAGATAAGTGCATACATAAACACGTGTGCACTTATTTGTACAACGAGACTGAAAGTGACGTACCTATTAAATTACTTAAAACTAAATTTTATAATAATTTCAGGGCCTATTTTTCAATCAACAGATAAAAGTTATTCATAAAATAAAGTATAACATGAAAAAATTAAAAAATCGACTGATAAGTTTTATCTGACGATTCAAAAATCGATCCATTTTATATGATATTGTTACACGCCGACAAAAGTGGATGCACACCTGCCTGCCATAAAACAGCCTATTGTGTATTGTATTCGTTTATGGCCGTTCGCAGGCATAATTACGCAGGTGTGCGGATTAAAATTTCTAAGAAATTCGATCTGCTCAGGCGGGCAGCCATATTGTATCGGTGTTGGATAAAACAATGCCCCAATGGAGGGATCGGCAGTCTAGCGATGGTCACCAGCGAGACAAGACGTGTACATTCGATAAGCTATATAGTGACGGACTTTGCGCGTGTCACTGAATCGTGTATTACGTTTGTACTGGTTGTGTCCAGTTGTATTTGTACCTGTGTTATACGTGTTTGTGTAGTTCTAATAAATTCTACAGTAATTCCAACGGCATTTTAATTCGAGTCCCGCACTCATAACAATATTATTTGCGAGCTAAGCAATAAAAAAATCGTTGAAGATGCATTCGTAAACTATCAAAGTTTTTAAAGAAATCAAAGTTCTGATTACGACAATACCACGTAGAATAGAACAGTTATCTTTCACCCGATACTAGATACGCTATTTATTGACTGTAATTACTTTTTCATTCCAATTAAACGCTTCAGTTCCTCACAAAAAACTTCACACATCTTCACAAAGGTCTTAAAGCTTTCATGAGAGGTGGCAGAGGCGCTCATTAGCCGATCTTATCTCTCTTTTCAACTTATAATGTAGACTATATATCCTTCTCTACTACAGAGTGCTCAGGTGTTTCTACGTTGAGTTGTAGTGTTTTTGTCAGTGTGTTTACTCCTTGTACTTTTTAGGGCAATGTCAAGGTTTACAGTTTTAATTTGACCGTTGATGTTTTGGTTTGCAATTTGATAAGTATTGTTTTTTTTTTATAAGTAGTAGTGCATTGATACTTCTTAAGCTAGAATTATTACTTATGTATTGTAAATATCAACTGTTTAGTGAATTTTGTTTTTCGAACTGCTACAAAAACTCTCTCGTTTGATTTCAGGCAAAGGTCTAATTCATAGGGTCATACTTTAGAGCCACTCGGCAAGCAGAACCATCCACGGGTGGAGTGAACGTCACATGATCCACTAATAGTAGAACAATCTGTCACCAATCGGTACTAGGTCCGGTGGCGTAGCGTAGTGGGGGCCGGCAGAGGCGGCAAAATTTCACAATAAATAATACAAATATTTCAACTATTTCATATTTTTATCGCAACTACAAATTTGGGCCGATTGAAAAGAGCACGGAATTTTTCATTACTTACTCGCCCGGCTGAACAGGGGCAGATTTTTCATTACCACTCCGCTCCTATTGGTTCTAGCGTGATGTTATATAACCTATAACATTCCACAATAAGTGGGCTTTCTAACACAAAAAGAATTTTCGAAATCAGTTCAATAGATCCAGTGATTATCCCCTACAATGTCACAAACACACAAACTTTACCTCTACGCCGCCTACGCCGCTGACTAGGTCTATACATGAATTACTTCTAGCAGTGGATGGTCAGCGAGTGGTTCAGTTGCCGTCCACTTGTGAACAGCTTGTGAGCGAGGCGATCCGGTGCTGGGTGGCTCCAATGAGCTGACCTTAAAGTTTCAAGCTTAATTTAAAACTCGATTACTCTTATTTGACATGTTCTAGATACACGGATCTAATAAAGCCATATTTAGAAAGGAATAACAAGCCTTTGATGAATATTTTCTAGTTACTAAGTCAATTCTTTTATAATGTCGTATAAAGGCAAGTTTGGGATAATTAAATTTAGGACGATTTATGAGAGAAATGAGTCAATCCTGGAGGCCACGAATTGTTTTAATATCCAACAAGTATAGGTATGGAAAAATTACATCGGTCGTTTGTTTGTTACTTATTCGTGGGTTTGGAAATGAAATGAAATGACTTAAAATTGGGATGTATGTGTGTGTATACAGAGTGAATTTATCCAGTGGGCCTTCAGGGCCAAATCCTAAACTATGCTAAATAGCGTAAACGCTCAAAGGAGTCTCGAGGCTGATTTTAACGAAAACTTAAGTATCATTAGATTTTTGAAAAATCAATTACCCTTGTCAGGAATCGAATCGACTGAAAATATAAACACATGCTATATTATTATACCAAATCATCGTTTAACTTATAAAGATTAATTTCTGTGAAGGAATGTCTTAGGGCTAATCAAGAGAAAGGGTTGTTTTTGAACAAAACGCTATGTTTTCCATACGTGAGAAATTCACCTGTATTCACGGTATATTTTTAGGGCGATAAATATACGTAGTATATTTTCTATTAAGGAAAATGGGAAAGCCTCCACCAGTATAGATTATCTATCATACATTTTACACAAGTGCACTTTAAACAACTAAATGTGGCGTGCATAGACATTTAATCAATGGTTAACATAAAATAAACGCTGCTTAGTCATATAGTTTTAGCGATTATGTTATTTTAACCATCGGTTAAAGTCGGTGCACACCAGCCTTAAAGTACACTATGTAACAGATCGAGTTTTTGGCGGGAACTGAAAGGAGATGTTGTGATATGAAGTTTTATTTTCTAAAAATGTGTAAAATTACTCTACAATGAACAATAGTTGTAGGATATTGATAGTTTTTGAGTAGTAATTATGTGTTTTGTGAGAAATATGAACTTTATAGTCAAATGTGGCCTTTTGAGTTGTCACAAGAACTCCGTTGAATGGCACCAGCTGATAACCTACAGTTCAGTTGTGATACAGATAGGTTTAAGAAAATGAAGAAACTACATTGTAATCTAAGATCTGGCTTAAAGGCCTAGCTGCCAAGCCATATACCTAAATATAAAAAAACTATGTAAAAGATCAGCTCAATTAAATTTAATATACCTGAGTGTACTTTAATGAATGAGCATGATCATATTAATGTCTTGTCATAAGTATAACGGTTGGTATCAGTTTATTACTTATTGTATACCAGACTTACACATTATTTTAAAGTACATAACAAAATTTGATTTCATTTGTGTCCCCACACAAATGAAATCAAAGAGAGTAATTTGAGAGGTTCGTCTATGAAGGCTACTCCGTTAGACAGGATGATGCACCAGTAGGCGAAAGCCCATGGCTCAATCATCACAAGGGGTGGACGAGATGTTGTACTCTCTATGTAATTATTGCTTAATTAATTAAACTTAATACTTAATGTAAAACCTAAATTCGTAGATGCATCTCCGAAGGTTTTGTCTGTTTTCTATATTGACAGATCTTGGCACGTATATGGGCTGCTCAGTTATAATCTTGCTAATTACCTATGTAGCAATAATTATTTCATGTACATGACGTAAGAATTTGATTTGAAAAATTATCCTGTAAGTTTTAAAAAAGCCTTTTTGAATGTAACGAACGTTTTCTTCAATACTTGAAATTCTCAATGAAGAATCTTGCCATATACCATTTGCAAAGAGTATTTTTCGATAATAGAGAGTGAAGACACCACAAATGCGCTTAACCGAAAACCTAGTACCTCCATTAAAGAAGCGAGTGGTGCAAATATTGCACTCGATCGCATGTTGCCGACACAATACAATATGTGACAACGAAACAGCGATTTACTTTACCATGTTCCTAGGCAACGATTTCGTTGACTTTAGAATGAAAAACTTTTGTGTAATGGTATTTCTCATTAAACAGAATAAATTTGTAAGTGCTTGTCTCTACGCTTACGACGAAAGGTTCCGTAGCGGTGACAAACGTTTGTTTCCGTTATTTGGTTACAGAACCAAAACAAGAATTTTATTGAAAATACTCCACATTTCAAATAGTACTTAACAAATATTGTTCAAAACAGTTTTGGATGAAAGTATTTTCATCGCCTGATTCAATTTTTTATTTTATTTGGGTTGCCTGGAAGAGATCTCTTTGAGGGATAAGGCCGCCTATTGTATTGCCTAGAAAATATTGTAAATATGGTGTGTTTTTGTAATTGTATATTTTGGTGTGCAATAAAGTGTTATCTCTCTCTCTCTGTTTTTGAAGCTCAACCTTAGTGAGAGACTTTTGACATTTTAATGAATGAAAACTCTTTAGTATTCACTATAAACTTAAATCTAGACAATTGATATGAACACATTTGCATTAAAACAATGGGCGGTCTTATCGTTTATAGCGATCTCTTCGAGACAACCCAGTGTCTACGGAAATTTTAAAGAAAAATTAGATATACGATTTTTAGAGCTGTACTAAACTAAGATATATGATGATATTATAAATTAGATACATCTACATACGAACAATAAATAATTTAATTTATTGCAACAATATTTATTTAATAGACCAATAATGGTCAGTGATCATGTTTAAATGTAGTTATTGATTTAGCTTGATTTGTTGTTAAAGGGAGGGAGTTCCATAGTCGGACAGTCTGTAGCGCAAAAGAATTCCTAGGAAGGAAGAAGTGTGTTCAGGTATTGTAGGCAAAAGATTTTCATTTGAAGGCAAATTACAGGAATGAGATTGATAGAGAAAATTAAAAATTTCTTTTAAATATGGGGGAGTACAGGGATTGTAAAGGATATTGTGCAAAAGTGAGAGTAAATGAACATTCAGGCGAAAGCGAGTAGCCATTTAAGCTTATCACGAAATTCGGAGACATGGTCATATTTACGCAAACCAAATATGAACCGGATACAAACATTTTGAAGGCGTTCTAGTTTATGTAGTTGTTCCTGGGTTATGGCTAGATAACCATTTTGTTTTGAAATAAATATTTTCATTTTTTATAGTTAAGTAAGTGCCCTAAGCCTTTGTCCAATTAGCTCATGGAACGCAGAGGTGCCGGTTTCGAGACCTGGTATGGTAAATTTTAGAAACCTACTTTCTGTTATTTGCTATGGATATCTAGAATCCGCGCCAGTTTGTCCCTTATATACTATCCATAAGGCCATATTTAACTTACGTAAAAGGGGTGTGGGGTACCATGGGCCTGTTTGTTTTGTCCGATCAGCCTGAAAGAGTCAACTAAATTTTAAAGAGAGATAACACTTTGTTGTACACCATCACAGAAAAACTTATAGCCCAAAATATTATAAAACTGCACAATGGGCGGTGTTACCGCTAAAAAGCGATCTCTTCCAGACAACCCATGGCAGGTATAAAACAAATTCAATTTGTCAAAGGTGGTATACATACATATTATAAGATATATACTTAGAGAAAGAGAGAGAGATGACACTTTCTTGTACACCATTACAGAAAACACAGAAAAACTTATAGCCCAAAAATATTCTAAATGTGCACAATGGGCGGTCTTATCGCTAAGAAGCGATCTCTTCCAGGCAACCCATGGCAGGAATAAAACAAATTCAATTTGTCGAGGGTGGTCTATATTATACGATATATAGTTACTTTCAATAAAATTAACTTAACAACTAAATTTTAGATAGAAGAAAGAAAGAACAAAAACTTATATAAAACTAAAAGATAAACATAAATGAAACATACAATGGAAAATGCACTTAAATATAAAAAAAAACCAGCAATAGAAGTTCTAAAACGAAAATGAACGACGAAAGATGTTCGAAAGGGAGCCCCTCCTCCCCTCTGATCCGTAATACAAGCGTTACTTGCTTAGCTTGAGAATTTATAATGTGTGTATGTGTCTGCGGATTGAATATTAAATTTTCAGATAACTAGGTATGAGAATAGACAGACAAACGGAAGGAAGTTCTACAATTTTTCCGTATCTATCATAATAGTTGTTGCGGCGGCGCTGGGCTTAGGACAACAATGGACTATGTCAATTTTGTAGGAATAGAAGTGTTGGGTAATTTAGATAGGAATGTGAGATTGAGCACGCACGTACCTGATTAATGGACATGAAATGCAGCTGCTCTTCACTTTCACTTCTTCTTCACTTCAATTCATGTGTCATAATATGAGTATAATATTTAATTTTATATATGTATTTTTGTTATATTTACAAGATATTGCGGAGCAGAGTAATTGTAATTCTATCACGGTATTAGATAGAAATTTATAACATTAATTTGTGTCACAGGGCGAATTATTTCTTCTTACATTTACAACGAACGTATTTATTGTATTTTATATTGTATATGTTTATAATATTTTATACTTGTGATGCGAATCGGGTTATTTACATGATATACACATTTATGGTGTTGTGGGCGCGATTTATTTTACGTTGTTATGTATTTACAAAGCAGAGCGATTTTAATTTAATTATTGATGATATGACAATGAATGACGTGCGTGCGAAAAAGGGAACACGGCGTCAGATTTAAAGGAATAATTTAAATTAATAGAAAAACCATTTCTATAGGCCGAAAGAAGGTTACTTGGCTGTACCAATAGTAAAACCTGGAATGTCGGCGACACAACCGTCCGTGTCGTGAACTTTTTTGCCTCGTGTTGCGTGCCCGCTGTTGGGCAACGGTAAAAATCTCGAATTTTACCACTGGATAAGTTTCCTGTGAAATATAATTAAGAATGTAACTGAATAGATTTTTTTTATAAATAATACATTTTATTGTTTACCTCATTTTACCGATGATAGTTGCCTCTGACGGGTCATTGCATGAGTAAAACATTACGAGCATTATAAATATGTATAATTTTCTCCTTTGTAAATGAAGAAATATCCTATGCACAATTAGATAATTGTCGATATAAAAACATATCCTTTATGTCGACTTTTTCTCTCTCTATGTCATGTAATGATAGTTGTCAATTACCAACTCAAAATCTGACCTGCCAGCCAGTGGGCAAAAAGGTTTGTTTCGCCACACCCCGTTGGATAGGGTGACGCACCACTGGCGAGAGCCCATGGCGTAATCGTCCGAGAGGGCAATACACAATAAGACCGCAAGTTGTTGTACTCTTGCTGTATATTAATTTCTTCATTGTTCCTAATTTAACTTAGACTATATATACAGAAACCTTATCGTTTACATGATGTGCATACGAGTATTCTAATAAATATTAAATATTGTATTTGCACGTTTATGAGATTGGACATTTTTGATGATTTAGATTTTACACAAATGCCCAATCTTATCGGCAGCTCTAACAGCGATATCATCTATCTGTATTTACATAGCATCACGGTCATATACTAACCATAGTCTTTGACTGGACTAAATTATACATTAATAAATTGGTGGATGAAACGTGACGCAACATCTGACATTCCAGGGGTAACCTAATGTTTACACGTTGAAATTGAAAATTCAAATTCCACATTCCTTTTTTAGTACATCGGATTTTGTCATATTTATTATTCTCGTAACATTACAGTTGATTGGTTGGACGTTACACGTATGTAGTTAAGCTAGAAATAGTTTCAATTACAAAACCAATATTGGCCAGATCTCAATTGATTGATGGTTTTAAATTTTAAGCCTTTGGATCTGCTACTATGTTTTGAATGATATTTAATGTAGATCAGTTATTATACGTACAAATTTAAATAGAATATTTGTTATGTCCGTGCTACACCTAACTAGTGACTATCTAACGCTGCATTATTTCGGTGTAACGCCGAAACTTTCGTCTAGCGCCTGTTTCCGCGAGAACGCATTTTGAACGTATTTTGAATAGCAATCAATACATCATGCGACGTGTTACGCGACCGAAAGTTCAGCGAACGTAGTTGAATTACTTTTACAATATAATAATAATAACAGCCCATAAACGTCCTACTGCTGGGCTCGGGCCTCCCACTATTTGGGAACGGACAGTATGCCCGCCACGCTTGTCCAAAGCGGGTTGGCAGGTTGACACATCGGCTATCTCGATGTGCAGGTTTCATCACTATGTTTCCCTTCACCGTTGTTAGCACGTGGTAATTGTAACAATATGCACATTAAGTCAGAAAACTGCCTAAGTGGTGCATGCGTTCCGACCAGGATTGTAACCTGCGCTCTTTGCGTTTAGAACGCGTGCGCTAGTCAATTACGCTAAACGCGTTCGCTAGTCAATTACGCTAAACGTGTGCGCTAGTCAATTACGCTAAACGCGTTCGCTAGTCAATTACGCTAAACGCGTTCGCTAGTCAATTACACTAAACGTGTGCGCTAGTCAATTACGCTAAACGCGTGCGCTAGTCAACTACGCTAAACGCGTTCGCTAGTCAATTACGCTAAACGCGTTCGCTAGTCAATTACGCTAAACGTGTGCGCTAGTCAATTACGCTAAACGTGTGCGCTAGTCAATTACGATAAACGCGTGCTCTAGTCAATTACGCTAAACGCGTTCGCTAGTCAATTACGCTAAACGCGTGCGCTAGTCAATTACGCTAAACGCGTGCGCTAGTCAAATATTTTAAAGTAATAGGTAGGTTTATATAATACACTAAGATGTTTGGGAAAAAGTTTTGTGTCCTACTATTTTCCATCGCGTAACACACTGAACTAAAAGCCGCGTAGTTTCAACTGTTCGGCGCGTTTGGTATGTCATGCCAACCGAGTACTAGACCGATAATTCAATCGCCGAAGTGTCGGCACTGTACCTTCGGCAGGTCTGTCGATATACTTAGTATATAAACACACTCTGTATATATTCAAGATGACTTTTAAAGGAGACGGATACGCTTTAATACTTTCTTAGGCCCAGATCGAGAGTGATTTTAGGATTTTTTTTATTATGCTGATATTTGTTATAATCATAGTGTACACTGTAGACAGTGGGTTTAGTTACTTTAAATAAATTAATCATATAGTATAAGTGTTTCCAAATTCATATACATAAATCGATTATGGAAATTGATAAATTATTTTATTTGTGACTTTGTTTTTCAAATTTCTCGTCTCTAGATAGAGATTAGGGTTGATGTTTTCCATTTTGTAATAGATAAATATAGAGAGAGATAACACTTTATTGCACACCAAAATTTACGATTTCTAGGCAATACAATCGGCGGCCTTATCGCTCAAAGCGATCTCTTCCAGGCAACCTAAATCAAAGAAATTTGAATCAAGCGATATGGGTGGTGCAGGAAAAAGGCAATAGATACATAAAAATACTCAGACTAATTTAAGAAATAAATATACAAATACATACATATATACATAGTCATATATATACACATATACAATAATATATTTCAAAATACATAAGTTATTATACAACGCTTTTTAAGCCATATCTCAACTCATTACATTTCTTTGGCTCAAAAGTCCTTGTCACCTTTTTACGCTTTTAATGTGAACAAAAATAAAAAAGGAATAATAATTTATAATGAATTTACTGTAACATATTTAAAAAGAATTATGAAAAGAAACGAATAATGTATATATAAAAAGAAAAGGTTCGTCTAAGCTCAACTCAGCTCTCAGTCAGTCTGATATACCGCACTCCCCTAGGCGATTTCCTCTTAGAGGCAGAGAAGGCAGCGTTCCGGTTAGGTTGGTAGCCCTTTCAGGAATCTTCTATTGTCTTCTGACAAAGCTTATTAAAAAAATCCCAAAGGATAGTTCCCGAATTGGGAAATTAAATTGCAATAGTTATTTGTGATTTGCTATTTATAAATGCTAGACTGAGTAAATGAAACAATACGAATTGGGTATGTATCAAAATATTAATACGAGCGCAGTAAAAGTGACACAGCCGACTCAGTTAACCACAAGATGGCCGTCGATCGCTCATTGGATATCGGCGTACACGGCAAGAACAAAATGAGTTGGATGCATTCACTATTGTCAAATGAATTCTCTATACGTTCATACGTTTGTAAATTAATAAATAGTAATAATTATTTATAAAATTTGATATATTTGTAACGTTCCGTTACAACCATTATTTTAAATAGGTGACCCATCTACAATGAGCGCTTTGAATGTTACTCAACTGAACTAATATGTACCTAATGAATGAATTTTGGTTTCGAGAAATCTATAACTACTAATTCACTAAAAGTGTTATATCTGTATATCTTAATTAGATCGACTCCAACATCTTCAGTGAAATATTACAAATTAAGCCTTAAACGATTCGTAATTAACTAGTTTATTATCAAAATCCTTCAAACTGGAAAGTTGTTTTAATAGCCTCTGCTAACATTAGATTTGACGACGTAATAATATTTAGATTTTTTAAATTTTTTATACCTTGAGTTCAGCAGACAGGCAGACGGACCACTTGATGGAAAGTGGTTACCGGACATTTGCAACACCAAAGGTGCTACAAATGCGCTGCTGCTCTCTTAAGGGAGACTGGAACCCGGTTACTAATGCCGGAACACAACTCAAAGTTGTTCTGGCGGCATACTCTAGACCAGGGGTGGTAGCCATCCAGTCGGGCAAATACCCTACCACCTGGCTACCTACCATACCCCTACCATAATTTTGAGGATTACGTAACAATTTTGGTACAACAGTATCTTATACTACAGTCGATGATGTCCAGCGGGTAGACTCTAGTGATTGAAAGAAAGAAAGAAGAATCAAAACAGGTTTATTTTTGGGACGGACATATAGAGAAAAACCAACCACAAAGTATCCAAAAAATATATACATATATATGCCCTAAAAATTGGATCAAGCTCAGGAAAGATGTGGATCTGTTAGACCAACACTGATCTTTCACTTGAACCTAGAGCAAAGATTCGTACCAGGCTTATTTTAACTTAATTCAGGCATCAGCCTGTAACTATTCATTTAAACCATTACTTCTATAAAAAAGTCGTGGTAGCGTAATGGCTGGCGCACGCTCCCAGACTCAAAGGGCGCGGGTTCGATCCTGGCCGGAACGCATGCACCACTTAGGCAGTTTTCTGCCAATTTTGCATATTGTTACAATTACTACGTGCTAACAACGGTGAAGGAAAATATCGTGATGCAACCTGCACATGTATATATATATATATAACCGCTGTGTCAAACCTGCCAAGCTGCCTTAGACAAGCGTGGCGGTTATACCGTTCCTCCTATAATGGGAGGACCGAGCCCAGCAGTGGGACATTTATGGGCTGACATTATATATATATGATTATTACTTCTATATCAAATCAAATAATCTATTGCATTAAAACATGGTAGTTATACAAATATGTGTTATTATTTTATAATAAGCACATGTTTTTTGCCGGTTCAGCGTACAATTTTTGGAAACTTAAAATAACTATGTATAACCTTAAATTTAACAAAATACTAAACAATACACAATTTAAATTTACATATGTTTCTAATGATAGTAATATGGTACAAATATTATAAATATATATATAAACACTTAACATTCTATTTTATCCCAAACGTTAGTGGGGCATGCGCAATACTCAAGAATATCAAGCTAACCCCAACGATGGTGCAAGTGTTGACACGCGGGTTCTCTGCCCATCTGTTCAGATTTAAACCTAAAAACTCTCCTACATGTTCATATGACGCAGGTGCGGATGAGACCATACAGCACCTCCTCTTCGAATGTTCGAAATATTACCACTCCAGGAGTGATCTAGAAACAACCTCAAAAATAGAAATATCGGAGCAGACTCTAAGTCTAATGTTAAGGGATAAACAGGCCAGACCACTCCTGGAACGGTACTGCTTGAAAATAGCGAATGATTATATATATTAGGTTGGGGAAAAAGTTTCTTCGCATTTTATGTAAAGATTCAAAAGGTTTTTTTATAAAGTTTACTTATATTTGACAAAAGTATGTAGGTGCCATTTTGTTGGATAACTTTTTGCTATCTTATAGGTAGGGACGTGATCCCATTGCTATAAAAATTTTGGGGCTTCTGATAAAAAAACTGCGACAAGTGGTTTTGGCAGTCCTCTCGTGATGTTAACCTGACACTGCCTAAGGAATTCTGCAGAGACCGAAACAGGTGAAAATCTGAAGGTGCAAGGTCAGGACTATACGGCGGATGCATTAACACCTCCCAGGCAAACTCTCGTAATTTTTACTGAGTGGCTAAAGATGTGTGAGGTCTAGCGTTATCATGGTGAAAAACCACACCCCTTCTGTTGATTAATTCCGGCCTTTTTCTCTCAACTTTTTGCTTTAATCTCATCAGTTGTTCGCAGTACAGTTCAGAATCGATGGTCCTGCCTGGCGGTAACAGCTCATAATGAATAATGACCTTCCAATCCCACCATACACACAGCATCACCTTGTTGCGAGTTAACCCGGGTTTCGCCACAGTCTGTGAAGCTTGACCGACCTTTGACCACGATCTTTTTCGCACGTTCTTGTCGTACGTGATCCACTTTTCATCACCAGTTATCAGCTTCTTCAAAAATTGTTCGGTTTCATTACGTCGTAATAAAGAATCACAAATGAGTACACGGTTCATTAGGTTTCTTTCAATGAGCTCATGGGGCACCCAAATATCGAGCTTTTTTGTGTACCCAGCTTTTTTCAAATGCGCCAAAACCGTTTTATGGTCAATTCCCAGTTCTCCAGATACATCGTAACTACTAATATGCCGATCTTGCTCCACTTTTTCAAAAATGGCATCAATTTTGTCCGTAACAGGGCGACCATAGCGACGTGCATCTTTGATATCAAAATTTCCGGATTGAAAACGCTTAAACCAAGTTTGCGCTACTCTCACAGATACTGCATTAGGTCCATAAACATCACAAATTTTTTTCGCGGCTTGCGTTGCATTTTTACCTTTTTTGGAGTAAAATTTAAAAATGTATCGAATTTCTTCATTAGATTCACTCATTTTAACAATAAGAAAAACAAATGAAAATCACACATTTTCCTAATTTGAATTTGGAATTGTCTTCTTTAAAATGAAAACTTTTTAATGATAGCAAAACCAGCCAGATGCAAATGGTATATTCAAAGAGATCTTATTACAAGTTCATATATACTATATGCGAAAAGACTTTTTCCCCAACTTATTATTATAGTGGATAAGACAAAGAACTATATAAACATAACCACACTGTACTATATTCACAAGGAGCCTTAAGGAAGTACATACATACATATAATACAATTACATACATATTGCTACGAGTTGCAGGACTCGAATTAAAATGCCGTTGGAATTATTATAGAGTTTATTAGAACTATACAAACACGTATAACACAGGTACAAATATAACCGAACACAACAAGTCTTGCTTCGCTCGTGGTTATCGCTTGACTACCGCGTCCCTCAATCGGGACATTGCTTTATACTGCACAGATGCAATATGTCTGCCCGGCCGCGTGGACCGAATTTTTTAGATTCAGTTTGTACTTTAAATCCGACACACCTGGCTAATTACTGCCATAAAGGATTATAATACACAGTGGGCGATTTTCTAATCACAAATTTTAAACACAAAGTAAACAAAAGAAGTCCAAATGCCGAAAGGTAATAAAATGTGTTTTTACAGGTATGCAGGTGTGAATTTGTTTTTGTCGGCGTCTAGGTCGTAACAATATGATAAATAAATAATATAAAGTTATACTAAATAAACAACGGTTCATACAGTCTTTGACTAAGTCAAGGGAAATAACAGGGCTAACTAGGCCCTATTCAATAAATTAAAAAAAATATCCATCTTATCACCTATATTTAAAACTTATCATTAAGAAACTCCGTTACACTATAGTAGCTTTTTTTTAATTAGTAATTTTTTTAGATGTGCTTTAAATAATTTGATTTTCAGATTTCTTTTGGAATAGATATAGAACTAAATGTAATAAGTTTTCAAGTTAAGTAAACAAATAACAAAATCTACCTTCTTTCATGACGCATGAAATCAGCACGAAATAAATATCACGGGTATATATCTTAGTTTTGTAAATTCTGAGTATGAACTGTCCGGTTCTGATAGTAAGCACTTCAGATACCGGCCATTAAGCGTTGTACTCACTCGTTAAAGCTCAGTGTTTCAGATTCGATAGCACGTCACTACACGGTACACTCGAGGACAAAACTGTTTAATACCCTTTTTTTCAAATTGGAAATCCGTTTGGGGACACCCTGCCGCACGGAGACTACGGCGGGGCGGTGTGCGACTCGCCGGCCAGATGGGATGTCGGAATAGCCTCTAAAACCCCTCGGTGTCCTTCTGTCGCCATATGTCAGGTCCCCGGGAGGTGCGCGACCTTTTCGCCGCGACACCAACTGACTCCAACAACAACAACCAACTTCAAACAACTATTCCGGCTGTTGGAATTTTATAGGATTTAATTTATACACATTTTAAATTTATTATTTCTTGACTTATTTATTTTATAATGATTATTGTTTTTGTTTCACAATGTCACTTGTGAAAAATGTCTGTACAGATCAATTAAAAGATACACGATGTAGAAACAAAAAGCGATGCTTTTTTTACATTTGCTATGTCCTAAAAATCGTAATACCAGCTAAATAAATTTTGTCACAATTATTACGCCATAATTTTATACGAGTACAAGGAGTCAAATAGCGCATTAATTATTTGTTAAACGGTAATTCAAATTATTTCTAAGATAATTTAATTTTAAAAGTAAAATTATGAGGTAATATTTTACGGCCCCTTTTCTATTATGTATATTAATTATAAAGCCGATAAAAATAAAATTTAGTAATTTCATACTTATCTGTACAAAATAGTAGGCTCTGTCTTCTTTGTAGTTTATGTAAGAGAGCAGCAGCTCTCTTAAATAAATTACAGACTCGCAAAATATTGAAAGCATAAACGCTTTAAGCTCTTATACTAATAAAAAATTTAGTACGTAAATTAAATTAGCACAGATCTTTTAAAGTCGTCTAACATCTTACTCAGTTTCAATAAAAACGTTTACTTTATTTCAATATAATTATGAGGTAATTCATATTTTAAGAAGTTTAAATAAAATAGTAATAAGTAATTAAATTACTCTTATAAAATACTTTAACGTATTTTAAGTGAAAAAACTTGAACAGATTATGTTGTCATGATATGCCGACTAAATCCTGTTGATCCTGGTATTAAAATAATAAAAGTCGTACTTAGGATCAGGTTTCATTAAAAATATCGCACATGTTAGTTATTACTTGTAGAATAAAAGCGCATCAGTTTTGTAGTAAAAAGTTACAAGTTTATATGTATTTTGTTATTTATCGATATGTTAGATTGTGGACGACTAGCTTTTACTCGCGTGTTCCTAAGAGAACTGTACATTTTTCCGGGATAAAAAAAAACCTATGTGCTATTCCAGATTATAATATATCGCTGTCGTTCCGGCGTGATGAAGCAATAAACATCCATCCAAAATTTCGCCTTCATAATATAAATAAGTATATTTATATTAACCGGCCTGCTGCTCGGTTTTTTAAGCTCACAATTTGCGATATAAAATGAATTTTGGGTGGTTATAAAAAAATAGGTAGTAATTAGTATTTTGCTCGCTAACATTTGATCATTTACTATTTTTGATATTTGAATACATTTCGAGGTGTAGTGAAAACTATAACAGGCATATTTAATTTAATTTTAAACAGTCATTTTTAGTACATATTTCGTTTTCATAGTGCTTAGTATATTTTTTGGTAAAAAGCATAGGGTCTCAAAATATTCGTTATTGTTTTTTTATACTAACATACATATTAGTGATACACTTACACGTAAAACCATAATTACGCGGTAGTGGTGGTATGGTGGGTAGCTATAGGCGGACCGTAAAGGTTAAGCGACGTATTTATGATCCGACATAATAAATAATTAATGTAAAACATATGTAAATGAAATGCATAAAATAAGAACTGACTGACTGACATCTATTTAATTTTTAATTTCTATATATATATATATATATATATATATATATATATATAACAAAGTCATGTTAGTTACACCATTTATAACTCAAGAACGGCTGGACCAATTTTTATGATTATTGTTTTTGTAATTTTCTTCGTCATCATCGTCAGCCATTTGCAGTCCACTGCTGGACATAGGCCTCCCCAAGACGGCGCCACTCATCCCTGTCCTCCGGCTTCCTCGTCCAGCGCCTACCGGCGACCTTGCACAGGTCGTCGGTCCATCGGGCTGGAGGGCGTCCGACATTACGTTTACCGAGACGCGGTCTCCACTCCAAGACTCGTCTGCTCCAAAGGCCATCGGTCCTGCGGCAGACATGACCGGCCCACTGCCACTTCAACTTGCTAATTTTGCGAGCTATGTCGGTTACCTTGGTTCTCTTACGGATATCTTCATTTCTAATTTTATCTATAAGAGAAACACCCAACATAGCTCGCTCCATAGCCCGTTGAGCGACTTGGAACTTGTGGACCAATCCTGCCGTCAGTGTCCATGTCTCGGCTCCATAGGTCGGGACGGGGAGGACGCACTGCTCGAAGATTTTTGTCTTCAAGCATTGCGGAATGGTCGACGAGAAGACTTGACGAAGCTTACCAAATGCTGCCCAGCCCAACTGAATCCTCCTATTGGCTTCCCCCTCGAAGTTGTGCCTGCCTACCTGTATTTTCTGTCCAAGGTAGACATATTCCTGCACAACCTCCAGAGGGACGCCATCGACGTTTACCGATCTTGGCATGACGTGTTCATTGAACATGACTTTTGTCTTGTCCAAATTCATGCCGAGACCGACTCATCGGGAAGATTCATTTAAGCTGTCCAGCATTACGGCAAGTTCCTCCAAAGTCTCTGCAAAGACAACAATATCGTCGGCGAAACGGAGGTGAGAGATGCGCTCGCCGTTGATGTTGATACCCCGTCCAGCCCAGACCAGAGTTTTGAAGACATCCTCCATCGCGTTGGTGAACAGTTTCGGGGAAATCACATCCCCCTGTCTCAGCCCGCGATGTAGGGGTATAGGCTTCGCCCTCCGGTCCTGGATCTGGACGGTCATCGTTGCGGTGTCATACAGGCATCTCAGCATCTCAATGTATCGCCAATCGATACGGCATCTTTGCAAAGACTCCAGAACAGCCCAAGTTTCGATGGAGTTGAAGGCTTTCTCGTAGTCCACAAATGCCATACACAGCGTCTGATTATACTCTTCGGTCTTTTGTATAATCTGCCGAACAGTATGGATGTGGTCTACGGTGCTGTAGCCTTTTCTAAACCCAGCCTGCTCCGGTGGTTGGAACTCGTCAAGTCTTCTGGCGAGACGATTCGTGACGACCCTCGAAAACAACTTATAAACGTGGCTCATGAGTGAGATTGGCCTATAGTTTTTCAAGAGAGTCTTATCGTCCTTCTTGAAAAACAGGACCACCACACCCTTACTCCACGCCTTCGGCACAGTGCCCCGGTGGATAGCGGAATTGAAGAGCTCAGCCAAGGCCTTGAGGATTGGCATTCCTCCTGCTTTAAGGAGCTCAGTTGTAATTCCGTCATTACCCGGAGCCTTGCCATTTTTAAGTTGCCCGAGAGCCGCACTAATCTCGTCCACGTCGACCTCCACCACCGACTTGTGCCTCGTACAAGTCGGCGGTCGCTACCGGTATTGAACCTATTGACCACTGAGACATCTCTAAATATATGCTTCTTATCCGCCATGATGAAATCTATCTCGTTTTCATTTGTCTGTTTTATGTGAATTATTTTTGTGTGTGTTCAAGTGAGTCCCGGGATGGTTTAGATTCAAATTTGAACCAGGTAGTTGGCGTTGCAATCAGGTTCCAAAATTTAGGTGAAATTATTTTTGTGTGTGTTCAAGTGAGTCCCGGGATGGTTTAGATTCAAATTTGAACCAAGTAGTTGGCGTTGCAATCAGGTTCCAAAATTTAGGTGAAATTATTTTTGTGTGTGTTGAAGTGGATGCTGGTATGGTATAGATTCACGACTGGACTGTTGATGGGATGAATGAATGAAAACACTTTATTATTCATCAGAATTAAAACACAGTTCTTGAAAACTAGGTACAATATATGTTGAACAAAGGGCGGCCTTATCGCTTAAAGCGATCTTTTCCAGGCAACCCTTAACCTAAGGAAAATATTAAAACATGACAATGGCGGTGTAGACAATAAATAACATAAAACATTCAAAATATAGGAAATAAGTAAATAAAAATCTTTATTAATTACTATATAAACATATCATAATACATACAGAATAAGCAGCACTATTATACCGGAGAGGACCAAAAATAATTAAAAACCATTATTTAAGAGGAGGATACTGACTTAGCTTGTCTGATGTTGAGTGGCAGTGAGTTCCATAAACGGACAGCCTGTACAGTGAAGAAGTTATCAACGAAGAAAGAAGTGTTTACAGGTGTCATTAAGGAGAGATTATTACTAGAACGCAAATAACGGCAATGAGAATGATGTAGGAAATCAAAACATTCTTTAAAATAAGGAGGAGTACGAGGATCAAAAAGGACATTGTACAATTTAATTTAACTGTTCAATTTGTTTTTTATGAATCGTGTTTGAAATAAATAAATGATGATGATTATTATTATTATAAAGCCGGGAAACAATGGGGAAATGTAGTAAATTCTTTGCTAAAAAGTTTAAGAAAGAAATTTAGATGTAAAATCTAGAGAATAGTTTTATCAGAGACATATTTCTTACTGGGGAAATGTCGGTTCTAGTACTAGTACTATCGGAATATCGTGTTATGGAAGATGAGTGTCTAGGTACTACATGAGTAAGTGGGTTTTATGTTACGATATTCCTTTGTAAGCTATCGATAACCTGCCCTCATAAAATAAAAGATTATCAAGAAATATGAACTCCCAAAGTCTATTACATTATAAAAACATAATATCGAATTCCCATTAATTCTATTATAATAATACCCATTTGCGATTATAATAATATAATAAAAATAATACCACTTTACTTACGCACTCGAGCGTACTTGATATTAATTTGTTGGTTTTAGATAACAATACATTTAGTCTATCCATCATATTGGATTATAGAACGAATGTATTGTGTCTCTATAAAAATATGTACTAATATATATACGTTTTTTTTATTGCATGAGTTCAGCAGACAGGCAGACGGCCCCTCTGATGGAAAGCGGTTACCATCAACCAAAGGCGTTACAACCGCTGCTGCACTCTTGAGGGAGACTGGAACCTGGCCACTAATGCTGGAACGCGTCTTATTGTTTTTATGGCGGTATACTCTACACCAGGGGTGGTAGCCATCCAGACGAGCAAATACCTTACCAACTGGCTGTGGGCTGTTTAGTCGGCTCTTACGATAGGAACATGTATTCTTTCTCCGTTTTAATATTTGGCTGTCAAAGTAGAATGGACAAGAGATTCCATTGCGAAAGTGTCGAAAATTCGTATTCTACTAAATCCACAATATCTTCTCGATATCGTCGTGGCGGAAGAATTGTAGATAACAATGTATTAGCAGAAATGGCACGCTTATTAGAAGAAAAGATTTATCTCGAGTTTTCGCTTATTATATTTATAAAGATAGAGTGGGGCGCCACGGGCACGCCATTGGATTTGACAGAATACCGAAATCAGGCAAACTTCTGATCGAGATTTTGATTAGATAGTAATAGCAGAATTGAGAGAGCACTATCTGTCTTAAATTATCCTTATATGTTACGAGTGAAAGTCATACAATATATTGAATATATGGTATTACTTCTGTTAACAATTAAATAAAAACTAAACTAAATTATAAATAAGTATATATACAAATTAAAATTAAATTATAAAATCTAGTGCCAGACCGCTTTCAGTTGGAAACGTGCCTAAAAGACTGGCCACATTACCTCGTTGTCCGAGGTACAGACCAGTCTTTCGGTCACGTGAAACGTCTCTTATATGTTTATATCTTACCTTATATATGTATGTATATTAAGTGTATCTTGTATATAATTTATTTTTGTTAATCTGTTTATATTATTAAGTATATATCTATGTAATATGTAAAATTTCTGCATATATATATCATTTATGTATTTATTATTAAAATGTAAGTAGTTGGTACTATATGTTACGTATACCACCATCGCCATTATCATCTCAATTCATTCCTGGGGTTGCCTGGAAGAGATCGCTTTTTAGCGATAAGACCCTTTGTATATAAGTATATATAATTTTAGTCTTTAAGTTCATTTTTGTATTGGTGTATAAAAAAGTGTTATCTATCAATTTATCTACTTATATATTACATAGTTAAGTCACAAAATATTTTAGTGTACACATCCCTGCCTTTTGCTTCTCTCTTTCTCACTAGACTCAAAGGTTTGCTGAAAGAAAACTCTTTCAGGTTTAAGCTCGCCTTTGTACCTCACCACTATTGTATAATTTTGTATGTAACTTTTTGTGTACAATAAAGAATTGAGCCCTAGGACGATTCTAAAGCTCAATCGATTCCGGCTGAGTTATTAGTGTACGAGACATTAGTAGTACACATAGACATTAGTACAGCCATTGGACATGGCAATTTTAACATACATCTTTTCAATAGAGGTGTCACTGATAGCCCCCTATACCCCTTGCCTGGAGGCAGAAGAAACAGCCGCCATGTCCTGCTTGAATGCGGAGAGGTGGCCCAATACAGGGCGAAGTATCTGGACGCCCTAGGTAGACTCCGAAAAGTCTCTGGGCTGGATAGAGTAACTTAATCCACCCTCGCACGCAAAATAGACGCTATGACATCGAGTTGTGGAAACCGCCTGTTTGCCGAAGAAGAAGTAGATTAGAGTCCTGACAAACTGACTATCGCTTATTATTTGCAACGCCAAAGGTACCAATGTATTGCCGGGCTCAAAGGGGGACCTGTGGCCACTGATGCCAGAACACAACTCAAGGTTGGTATGACAGCATATTCTGGACCGGGTGTGACAGCCATCCAGACCAGCAAGTGTCCTACCACCTGACTGTGGGTCGTTTTGTCGCCTCTTACGATAGACCGGCGCGCTGCAGGAATTAGTGTTCTTTCTCCGTTCCTGCGCGGATTCGATTATTGCTTGAGGAAAGGAAATAGGCAGTCAAGCCACTTGGTGGAAAGTTGTAACCGTCGCCTTTAGGCGTTTGTAACACCAGCGGTGTAACCAACTCGTTGTCTGCCTCGAAGACATTTTATGACACCCTTTTTAAACAACCCCATATTGTAGCGCAGAGAGAAAACTTCTAAATAAAAAATACACGTTCTAGCGCCATCGACATTCTCGTGAGAACGCGAGAAAGAACACTAGAATCCGTTCCACATTTGAATTTTCGGGTTCTCGCATTGTGGTCGCGAGAATATGGACAGCCCTTTACAGTTACTGCTTTACAGAAAATCTATACAGATAAATAAAATGGAAGTGTCTGTTCGTAATGTCAAAATAAAAAATCAGGGGGACCGGGAGATACCGAAAATGCATTATTTAGAATTTTTGTCTGTTTGGATGTTTCGGCTAATCTTTGAAACGGCGGAACCGATTTTGACGAGACTGACTGGCAGATAGCTGATGTTATAAGGAGTAACTGGTGGATATCTCACGTGACCAAAAGACAGGTTTATACCTCGGGCAACACATTAACGTTTCCATTCAGCGAGGCCTTGTGGCCAGTCTTGGGCACGTTTCCAACTGACAACGGTCTGGTACTAGATTTTATAATTTGATTTTAGCTTGTACATATAGTTTATTTTTAATTTAATTTATAGTATTGTTGATTGTTATTTTGTATGTATAGTTATATTTATAGAATAAGTTAATTTTAGTTTTTAATTAATTGTATATTTGTCAGTGATTTGAAAATAAAATTTAATTAAAAAAAAAATATATATACATAGTACAGTTTAATTTATATATAATAATAAATCTAACTAACTACTTAACTAAAAAGTAATAACTTAGGCTACTTGTTTCCGGGGGTTCCGCAAAAAATAGACTTCGCGGACGAAGTCACGGCGAATAACTAGTGAGTTATTATATATAGCTGATTGACCAAATGCACCTGCCAAGCTAAATCGCTAACAAACAAACTACTCAACAGACTTGCGAGTCTTAACAAGCTGCATTTTGCTACTTGAATTGGAAAGAGTAGCTAGTTTCCAACTCATTGATTGGTTCGCAAGTCTTATTTATTGAAATCGTTATTAGTTTCAAGTATTTTTTTTGTTAATCTACTTTACTTTTTTGCTACCTTGTTATTTTCTTTTGGATTGATAAAGTTAGCAAACAGGAGTGGCTTTTTTATTTTAAATTTCACTCACTCTCCAAAAAGCGAAACTTTATTTCGAGAATAGTTTATAAATTTATAATTAGTATTAAATAACATATATTATCTCCTTTAAATATATTGTTTGTAATGTATTCTGGTGATTTATATTCCAATGTCGTCCTGTCACATTGATTAAAGCTAATTTCAGACTACGCTATACTATTATGCTATATAGTATAGCAAAGAAGGATCTAATGCCGTACTATATAGCATGGCGTTCACATTACGCGATATTATTGCAAGCATTTGTGTCCACAGATCGTTGTGTTGCTCGTTTCGCTTGCGGGACGGCCGGGGGTGAGAGACGACGAAGAGGGCGGCGCGTGATATGAACACAGCACATCTCACCAATTTATAGCGTATAGTAAGCCAATAAAATATAGTACAGTACAGTGTGAACGTGTCCTTAACAATGTATGGTGCGCGATATTGTTGTGCTATGAGCTATATACTATATGCTATTATATTATAGCGTAGTCTGAAAGTCGCTTCAGGCGCGGATCCAGCCATCAAAAAAAGTTATGGTCACAGCCACGCGAACACCGGCCAAGGGCAAGTCGAAATATGTACTCGCTCATGATTGCTACAAAGGAGATGTTTACAAAATATATGACGCCCTGACCAAGTTTATCCACAGTGTATAGTTTCACGTGGATAAAGCCGTGGGATGAACACTAGTAAATTGATAAACCTGTAAAATGTTAGTTTTGTTTTTTAAATTTTATTAAGGCCTTTGATATAATCTCATTAGCCTATCGACCTCAATGGACCGTGAAGTTGTGACGCCTCAAATCTATTAGGGTTGTAAGCATGCCCATCGTGCCCAAAAAGGTGAATCCGCGCTTGCGTTGACTGACATTTTGTACTTTCGTTTGAGAATTTGAAACATATTCGTTTAAAATTTTAATTTTGTGTAACTCGATTTGAGTTTTGCATTAAACAAAAATGTTCCGATACATAGTCAGCTTGCCGTTTTTACTACTTTTTTAGGCGGTTGGCATTATTTGTACCTACTGCTACGAGATGCGGGACTCGAATTAAAATGCCGTTAGAATTATTAGAACTATACAAACACGTATAACACAGATACAAATATACCCGAACACAACAAATCCAAAGGTAATGCAGAAGGTCGTAATTCATTAAAACGCGCAAAGTCCGTCACTATTAGATTCCCGATTATACTCACGTTACGCCATGATCGTGGTTCTCGCTCAACTCACTCCTCTGTCAATCAGCCCGTCGTTTTATACTTCACAAATGCGAATATGCCCGCCTGGCAACGTCCATCCAATTTCCTAGTAATCATAATCCGCACACCTGGCTAATGATGCCTGCAAGCGGCCATAAACAAGTACAATAGGCTGTTCTCCATAATAACTTGAAACGTATGCCAATAAATAAGTGAACAAAATAAGACGATTATAAAAGGATTACAATTAGTTCAAATGCCGACAGGTAATAAAATGTGCTTTTACAGATTTGTACGTGGAATTTATGTTTGTCGGGTCCTAGGTTATAACACTACTATAACGTGAAACCTTTTTTAGTCGGTATATACCTAATTATATTAAAAAAATGTAATATCAAATTTAAAAATTCAAACCAAAAATTGAATACCTCCAAAAACAAACACGTTCAAAAATGTTATAGCCCTTACATACATCAGATACAAAAAATATAAAACTATCACATTGTGGCGACCAAAGGTAGAAATTTCTGGCAGCGTAAGCCAGCCTCAAGACTTTTAGAAAAAGGTAGAAGATTCTGGAAGGAAAAGACAATGACAGACACATTTTAGAAAGGGATAGATGATGAACAAAACTTCTAGAATAGAAGGTTCAGGAAGGACAAGACAGAAATAAATAGATGTTTAGAAAGGAATAGATAGTATAAATAAAAGATTCTTCCGCGTATATCAGCAGCGCAAGGAGCGCCTACCGAGTAGTTCAGTTCAAGACAGCGACGCGACAAGTGCGATACGAAAGAGTTGGAAGAGAAGTTTAATAGAAGACAGTGAGGAGTTTAGTGGTGAGTTTAGTGAAGGAGGAGTTCAGCTTAGTTTACGAGGAAATCCAGAAGCGAGCTACACGCGGTAAATTCGGAATCAGGAGGTGGTCTACTCAATATCGGCGACGGTATTGTTAATGAGACATCTTATCGTCGGGACAGTGCGTTGTTAGTTGTGCGTGTAGGGGCAACCCTGCGGAGAAAAATCACGTACGGCTGTGTAAATTAATAAAAGCGTTTAGTTAAATGAACTGGCGTTTCCTTCCAATCCTAAGTACGTACACCCGCTCGCACGTAACAATATTCTATACTCTGATTTTTAATTACCTGGACTAAACTGGCTAATTCATAACTGAGTTGTGTGAGTTGAATGAACAACTCACACAACTCACGTAAGAATGAGCGATACTACAACATTAAGCTCCAGGCTTGCAACATAAAAGAGGTTAATCGCAGCTGTCATTTTAGTCCAGGTAATTAAAAATTAGAATATGAATAAACTTGTTATCATTTCAAGTATAAAACCCGGTCAGTTCGACCCAAGCCGACCTACTTACATAGTACCTATATAATTTCCCATGATAATGGCGAACCCAAGTTTAGCATTCAGTCCTCGTGATAAAAGCTCAGACTTTAAACTAACTGTTAGCCATAAAATAAATTGTAAACAAACAGAGTGTGAAGTTTTATATGTTTGCACTTTGCGCAAAGTGAGGGACTTAAAGCAGATCGGGGGCAGTTGACAATTGCCCAAGACCTCCGCTTTTATGGCAAGTTACGTATTAACGAGCCAATAAACCGGGAATCGTTTGACGTGGCGCTTTAAAATTTCCTTTCCTTGTCTATGATTGTAGAGTGAATTTAGCCGCGCATAATATCAGTTGTTTCTAATTTCACAGCGCATCGCTATTTAATTGATGAATTACTGTTAGTAACTTAGCGCTTCTAATGCTAGATCTTACACAGGGGCGTAGCTATAGCCGTATCAATGATACGGGGCCCCCAGGCTACAGGGCCCCTAAAGTGTGTAAGCAAAAATTCCTAAATGTTATCCACAATCTTTTATAGATTATAATAATATATTTGAGAATAACTGCTGGACCAACAGGAACGGCTATCAGATTTGTCTTTATTGTCTATAGAGGCAGAAAATCTAGAAAAACTGAAATCGCTATAGATGATTTGATAAATAAGCTTGCCGAAAAAAAGTCTAGAAAAGTGTATCTTTGATTTGAATTCTTTGTCTAACTTAGTCCCTAGGAGCATTAAGTATAAGTAATAACTTATAATCAATATATAATTATTTTAATTCAATTCGAGCATTTTTTGTTTCTTTTATAAAAAAAAACTTTACCCATCCTTTGGGCCCGTCTAAGGCAAGTTTCGCCACTGATCTTACGCTTACCGGATGGTAACCATCCGGCTAATGGTATTTCATTAGCCGGCTAAAAATCGGTTGATAACTATTTGGCTAAAGCGTGAATGATTCGCCAAGCGGAAACCGACGGCTGCCGTAAACTCGTCAGGTGTCGGTTTTATTCAATCATTATCCAGTTGGCGAAATAGTTGGTAACTTAGCCGTGGCTATTTTGTAAACAGCCGTTAGTTAGTTGACTTTTACAATAGCAATAGCATACACATCTCTAAAGTTACGCTTTTTGGGTTTTGTTAACGTTCAATAAAATTATTTTGTGCCTAGCGCCATATTTAATGTTTTTTTTAATTTTATTCTTTTCACTGAAATATCGATGTACTATCGGGATATAGTCGTTAAAAAACAAGTAGGTATTTATATTAAGTAATTTATCTTTTCTTTCTCATTGTGATTTGAACGTTTATTTTTCGAAAAATATCCCAATTTAGCACTTTTTAGGAGTTGACACAGCGCGTTTTCCTTTTTTATTTTTTATGGCGTGTTTTCTCTAACGAGTGTTTGCAGTACTATAATAATGTTTGTTGGAGAATTTGTGGCGGGAACTTGGAGGCTAATGTCTTGCTGTGCAGATTTATTTTGAAAAAAATATAATACTTGTGAATAATATTTAGTTGAGAAATGTTTGTTGTTTTAACGAAGAATTGTGTTTGTGTTGAAATTCACAACAAAACTTCGTGAAACGTGCATTTTACAAGTATTCCTCTGTTTGGCGTCAAAGACCTGAAATTTATCTGGGGCTTTTGACTGAATGAATGAATAACTTTATGGCACATACATTAAAGTACAATGGGCGGTCTTATCGCCAAAGGCAATCTCCTCCAGACTACCCTATACAATTATTATCGACATCGACTACATTATTTACTAACTTCATAATTATTAAATGGAAGATTACATTTAAGATTACATGGAAGATTTGCTCGAAAATTATTCTAAAACTTTTATATCTATTAATAATTGAGGCTGGCTAGATACACAAATCATCCAAAACCGTATTCAGAAGAAGAATTAAACTTTATATTGTTACCAGGTTGGAGAATCCGGGGTTCGTAGGGGCTGGAGGTGAGTTCGCGAATAAACTCACGTGGGTTTTAATAGGTATCCTTTACCCAGGTGGCAATCATGGGCCTATCCAGCTTTTAGCCCAGTGAGGAGCAATTAAGCAATTTCTTAAGCCGTGTTCCCGCGCTTGTTTGGTCCTACACACAACACGAAGCATTAGGTATGTAGTGTGACGGAGAAACACCCGCAAGAGATCCTGCTTTATAAGTAGATAGTTTATTTTTTTTTATTAATGAATAGGTTCGCGTTTCACTGACATTGCGCCTGATGTCAGGTGGAAATGCAGTCTAACATGGAGCACGCTTACCTAGAAGATACCTGTTCACACGAGACTTGAAGACACCTAGATTGTATTCTTGAGGAAAAACAGACGACGGTAAAGAGTTCCACTTTTCAGCGGTGCGTATGATAAAAGTGGAAGCATAGCGTTTCGTCCGCTTTGTTGGTATTTCTACCATATATCGGTGGCGTGAGCACGCACGTCTGCTTGTCCGGTGGTAAAATGGTGAGGGAGGAACCAATTCATTTAGTTCCAGGGCACACTCCCCGAAGTTCTATAGAATACCAACAAACTAGCGACTTTACGACGATGATTTAGGCTCTGAAGCCTCTCATCGAATAGTCGGTTACTGCCTATCAGTTTCCTAGCTCTTTTCCCAATTGACTTGAGTATATCTAATAGTACTACGATTATTATTATATATAATAGTCAAATAGATAAACATTAGGCATTGCATTAATGCAACTTAACCGGGGATTTTTTGAAGTTAACGCATAATATATGTACAGTAAGTCGTAACGTGACCTAGCCAAAACTTTTATCGACAATAGTAGCAGGTATGTAGGCATGGAATCCAGGGGCGCCTACCTCCCCTGCCCCCCCGGGTACGCCTTTGGTGGCAATAATAACTACTTCTGCAAGAGTGCTAGTGCCACCCAAATGTTCTGAATCCCACAGGCCCCCACTGTGCTGCCCTCATAATGCAAAAATCAATTTTTTTCGATTTTCCCTCTATAAAAAGGGTTAGACAAAAAAATCAAGTGTGAACACCATTCTAGTCTATGGTTCTATGTACCATAGAGTAATTATGTCCTTGGCACGAACGTAAAACAAATTGTAAATAAACAGAATTTGTGACCAGTAAAGAGGGGCTTTGATGTCAACAACTGTTTTATCACCACACCGTACCTTGCGGCTAAAAGACGTTTTAAGGATGATGTTATTTTTATTGCAGCACCAATTGACTTGTTCCGGGCTTTTATTTCTTGTTATAAACGTTCGGCAGCCATTAAAGCCGTAAGGTATGATTGTACAAAAGCTGTTTTAAATTAAACATTTACTTTATTTTTAAAGTTTCGTTGCCATTTTTGGAAAAACGGAACCCTTATGAAAATGTAATGTGCGTCTGTTAAAGTACTGTCATGATAATTTTTCTTAAAAACTACTGGAGGTATATGAATATGGGGATACGGCCAGACAAGTTTAGTGTCGTCGTACGTTTAAGTACGTCTTTTAATCAATAATAATTCATGCGTTCAAGTTGGTGAAAAATTGAAAATTGTAATGTGGTTAAAATAATTTATTTACATTAGGTAATATACATGAGGATAACAAAAACAGCGACATAAGTACTAAACGGAATCGCGCGGGCGCCGAGGCTGGGACACGCGTGCGCCTTATGTTGTCTCATAAACACGACTGTTATGCGATATAGCGATGAGCAGTACACGTGAGAGTCAGTACATTTGTCCCGTACAAAATACATTTGAACTGATACGGCTCAAAATTTGAAATGTATCACTTCAAAGTTTTTCTCGCGCTACTGTTCAAAAGTAAGAGGAAAGACGGAACGAGGCTTATGCTACAACAGTACAATAACGCCTCTACGGATATTGACATGACAAAGAGGGACAACAGGATAATATCATAGTACGACTGTTAGTAAAATGAAGTGACCGAGGCCGAGCACATTCGATTCTTAAGGAACATTTCCGAACTAGTTTTGGACGGTACAAATGAGGGAAGGACGCTCATCGCCTCACCAGCCTCATCGCTTCAAATATACTGCCTCGATACAAACCGTACAAATGTCCTTGCCTCATTTGAAGTGGTACATTGTACTGGTTCACTACAAAATGTCATGTTATTCTTACAAACTTATTTTAAAATCATGTCCTGCCCAATACTATATGCGAATCACTTTTGGGGAGCGCGGGCCCCTGCGCTCTAGGGGGGAACGTCAAGAGACGCGGCGGGGGCGAGGCAAGCAACGATTCCTGCACATGCTGAAGCTTGTCGTAATATTGTTATGTTACAAAATGAAAAATTGAATGCTTTGCTCGGAGAATGATGAAATACCTATGAATAATTGAATAATAATCATCGGTAGACAAACACGCATATTGTATTTTATTTATTTTACTTTTATTTATTTGGGATTTTTGCCACATAGGCATGTCAGCCCCATCATCTCCTAAACATACAATAACATATATTAAATTTTGAATAATGAGCTGACTAACAAACTAGCCTTCTTTGAGGCTGGCTCTACCAGGATTTCTATAAAGATACCTACATCAAAACGATTCAGTCCCAACTCCCCCATTTATTCTCTGCCAGCTTTATTTCTGCTGCATTCCATTAACAGATGTTGGACATCAATCAATTTTGCCCATGAGGTGGCCAAAACGCATTGTATACTGCCAAACTAAACAAGTTTCGCTTGTGTTATGGGTAGTATACAACGGACCACTGTGCGTCCAATCTCAGACACCCAGACCATAGTAAATAACGGAAGGTTCGAATCCGGAGCCTCTGTGTTGTCGACCGGCAAACGCTTAGTCCGCTCAACCACAGAGGCCGTCAAAATTAAAAAAAGAAAATTATGTTGTTAATACCTCTGTGTACACGTAATTATGTACCAGGATCTCAAACCCGTTTGCAATTACTTTAAAAATTCTGTGACTTAACAGGATGTCCATTTTTCCAGACGGTTTATAAACCACGGGTTTTTGTGAACGCAAATAATATGGTTTCGCGTTAACAAAGCGAAAGGCATTCTATGCCAGTTTATTGTTTGGTTTATTTATTAAATTTTCTGTTTGAGCTACACAAGCTTTGAGTTGTCATCAGAGATTTATATTCTACTTGTACTTTTTTTAGAATCCAATTATTATAAAATAACCACTGATATATCTTATATATTATTATGTGATTGAAACACTCGAATGTAGCGAGGATGAAACCTTACACGATTTGAAAAATGGAACGTCAAAAAGTGAGAGCAAGATTGACCTTTGGCGCCATCTACACGCGTATCCATAGAAGCTATTTAATTTTGTTTTTTACTGGACAACCATCATTGTTTCAGTCTAATTTATTGCTACGAAACTTAAAAAAGGAATAAAAATATTCTATAACTTATACTATTAAAGGGAAGACAAGAGAATGTCCGAGTTATAGGATGTTTTAATATATTTGGTACTTATTTACGGCTTTCGGGGTCGAGACCCCGCGGCCGTGGGGGCCTGGAGCTCATCACCTCTATCGAGACCTCTCAACGCGTCTAATTGGGGTCTCGCGTCACCAAAAGGCTGGCTTGCATCTAGGGCAACGCATCAGCATTGCCATCCAACGTGGAAACGCGGAGTCAATTTTCTACTTACAGATTTATGTTATTTTGTAAGTAGGTATATATGGTACTAGCTTCTGCCCGCGACTTCGTCCGCAAGGAATAATTTAAAAAAAGTAAGTTAAAAAGAACCCGATTTTGAAACATTCGTCATTTGTGCTCCGCTCCTATTGGTCTTAGCGTGATGATATATAGCCTATAGCCTTCCTCGATAAATGGGCTATCTAACACTGAAAGAATTTTTCAAATCAGACCAGTAGTTCCTGAGATTAGCGCGTTCAAGTAAACAAACAAACTCTTCAGCTTTATATACTAGTATAAGATAATAATCGTAGTGATTTTCATCTTACATTGATACAAAGTGGACATTTTTTATTTTTAATGACATTTTTTAATAATCAAAAAAAAAAAAATTCGAGTCCTTGTAGTTTTAACTAGAAAGAAATGATGAGTAGATAGCAGTACAAATACTTGGAAATGGTTTTTTAAAAAGCGAAATGAAATAAATTTAACAATCCCATTTAACAGGAGTACAAATTAAATCGCTCTCCTTTTTCCTGACGAATCCATTAACACACAATTTTAAAACAAGATGGCATTAAAAACATTCTTAATTTAAATTGAGTGATTTGAATTTAGAACGTTTTCAATACGCACTTAAGTAACTTTTTGTGTGAAGATCGAAAGTTTTCTCGTCATACAATTTATCCGTGCAATATATTATTTAAATTTAAATGGATTCAGGAAAATTCTTAGAAGACTTTAAGACTTGACATCCATAACGTTAAAAATACGTATACAAACAACAACAAAGACATACATAACAAACTTTGATAAACCTTGTATTAGTATTTAAACTATGAAAAAACCGCAAAATAATATGAAGTAAAGATAATAATATTGCTGGGGAGTTTGTTGCGCCGCTTCTTCTCCTTTAACAGTAACTAAAATTGTTTTGTAAGTAGTGAGGCATGACTTTCAATAAGTAATCTGTAAGTTTCCGTTTTGAACTAAATAAATTCATTTTCAATGTGAAAATAACTGAATGTATGACATTTTCTACGGCTGTACGAATTGGTTGTGTCCTGGAGATATAAGAGGCTACTTTTTGACTTCAAAAAACAATCTTGAAGGGGCTGAAATAGTGAATGAAAAATTTTATGAGCAAAGAACTACTCAAGTTAGCGATATATGTTTTCATATTGTTGCAAGCCGATACTAATCCTTTGCAGGTGTCTTATTACCTCTTTGAATTTGAGTGATCTATTGTTCGCGCACGCCACCGTAAGACGTCATAAAACCTTCTTTCCTTTGTTGGTATTTCATGAGAATTCTTGGAAGCCATTAAGGTGACCATTTAACGATTTCAAGAACCAGTGGGCGGCATGTTGCTAGGAGACAATGTCTAATTTACAAATGGACGAGTCGGTCAGTCGGTCAGGTCAGAATGGTCGGTTCTGCCAATTGTATTCTGACTGTGAATGAGGCGCTACCTGGTGCACTTTCGAAGCGAGTATCTTATAACGACGAACTTTGCGCGATTTATGTGATAACGATTTTCTGCCCTACGGTTTGGTTTTGTTGTATTCGGCCACACTCGTAAGAACTGTGAATTACATGTGTGTACTTCTAATAAACTTTGTGTTAATTCCAACGGCATTTTCGAATTTACATCTTATAAATCTCCTGCAAATTCGTAATAATATTTATACTTTTGTAAGAAATACAATTTGGATTAGCGTTTTTTGAATTGTTTTTTTTTTACTAAAGGCAGCTTATGTCCTTCTTAGGAATATAATAATCTATCACCTTGTCAAACTCACATTCAAATCAAATCTTAAGAGGTAGCTCTATTTAGCTTATATAAAATTTAATTATATATATACTAGCTGATGCCCGCGACTTCACCCGCGTGGTACGGTTTTTTAACTATCCCACGGAAAGTCTTTAATTTTTCAGGATCAAAAGTATCCTGTATGTTGGCCAGGGATATAAGCGACCACCATACATAAATTTCATTTAAATCGGTCCAGTCGTTTCGGAGATTAGCCGGTACAAACAGACAGACAAACAGAGAAACATAAAATTAAAAAGAAACTATATTGGTTCTATTTCACTTCATACATCTATCAAAAATGAAAAAATAAAATAAAAACCGAGCCCCTGACTCGGTTTTTAGTATTTTTTTTCATCCTACAGAAATTCGACCTCTACAGTTTTAATATATATATATATATATATATATATATATATATATATATATATATATTTAAAACGGTTGCGTGGTTTAGAAGAAGTTGGAGGATAAACAAACAGACGTGAAAAACGAGTTTGATTTATATTATGTAAAGAAGACGTATGGATTATGAATAACTTTAAAATCTATCTATCTATCTATCATTTAAGAGCTATGCTCTTGTCGGTGGAGCCTCCTCCAATCTTCTCTATTATGGGCCAGTTGTTTTACTTCTATCTATTCTTCTCCTTTACCATAGCCAGTACTTCTTCGTTGGTCTATTTTATGTGTATTAAAATATATTTTAATTTATTGTATAGGTAGATTTAATATGGATGAAGCAGCAGGTCTGCTCCAGTGTTTTAATATCATTAAGCACGTGACACTAACCACCGAGGCCGACCTTTTTGTGCTCACCCTGTAGCTTTTAGATGTTTTCCTTAAAAATATTACATTCTGAAAAATACGATAATGTCCCGAGCGGTTTTGTTCTTAACACAGATTATGTCATTTAATTATATTGTTTTTGGACATAAAGTTAAGTTAAAGGAAAATGGAAGCGTTGGGGAGCACGCGACACTCATATTTTATACTAGCTTCTGCCCGCGACTTTGTCCGCGTGGAATAGTTAAACAAAAAGTTAGGTTAAAAACAAACCCTTAATATTGAAACATTCTTCACTGGTCCTCCGCTCCTATCGGTCTTGGCGTGGTGATATATAGCCTATAGCTTTCTTCGATAAATGGGCTATCTAACACTGAAAGAATTTTTTCAAATCAGACCAGTTGTTCCTGAGATTAGCGCGTTCAAGCAAACAAACAAATTCTTCGGATTTATATATTTGTATAAGATAAGATCTACAAAGAGTGGGTACATATCTTGTATCGCTTAAGTGTCAGACAATATGTTGAATACTTCTACACACAATCCGTGGTGTAATCCTCATGGACTCCCCACCGCTCGGAGAGATAGCAGTAGGGTAGTCTTGGACTCCCGATGGTACGCTCAGACTTTTTTTATTGCGTGAGTTCAGTAGAAAGGCAAACGACCCACTTGATGGAAAGCGGTTACCATCGCCTAAGGACATTTGCAACACCAAAACTGCTACAAATGCGCTGCTGCTCTCTTAAGGGAGACTGGAACCTGGTCACTAATGCTGGAACACAACTCAAAGTTGTTATAGCGGAATACTTTAGACCAAACCTACCAACTAAACCACATCTGTGTTACATCTCATCGCTATATGTCAGGACTTCGGGAACCAGAGATACGTGCGACGATCCTGACGACCGTGGCTCAAAGAGCCCCTCCGTCGTAAAGGAGTGTCTATCCCCTTTTTTTTGGCAACGCAGGGGAATGTCTTTTCTTCCAAACACGTATAACACAGGTACAAATATAACTGAACATAACCAGTCCAAACGTAATGCGCGAGATCGTAATTCCATAAAACGCGCAAAGTCCGTCACTAAAGAGATTACCGCATGGGGTACACACGTCTTGCTTCGCTCGTGGTTATCGCTAGACTGACGATCTCTCGATTGAGGAATGCCCCAATGGCTTTATGCTGCACAAATGCAATATGCCTACCTGACCGCGCGGATCGAATTTCTGAGAATCACACCTGGCTACCATAAAACCATAAAGGATTACAATACACAATGGGCTGTTTTCTAATCACCAATTTTAAACACAAAGTAAACAAAAGAAGTCCAAATGCCAAAAAGGTAATAAAAATGTGTTTCTACAGGGCTGCAGGTGTGAATTTGTCTTTGTCAGAATATTAATATATAATATGTTACGTTTTTAAAATAAATTGTGCAACAAACCCCTGCACTAGCTTTTGGGCAATATTTCTCTCCCATCCCAAGGTTGTCTGGAAGAGGTCACTGTCAGCGATAAGACCACCATTTGTACCTAATTCTAAGCTGTTTTTGTGTATTGTTTCATTAATTTTATTGTACGTACAATAAATTATATTCCATTCTATATTAGTTCCTACTTATAATAGTGAGATTTTTGTTTCAATTAAAATGTAATATAACAAATTCCCTAGTTAACAGCCAGCTGGTCTACGCTTCATTTCAATCTGTCTGGACGTCTTAATCCCATTACGAAGTGAGATTGCAGTCGGAAAAATGCAGTGAAATTAAAGTTACTTTTAACTGACATAGTCAAGTGCAAGTCAATATTTTAGTTTACAATACAAAGAGGGATGTAAATTATATAAATGGTATTTTTTGAAACGAAAACAAAGCCGACTTCAAATTAAAAAGCAATAAAATATTTCTATAAATTATAATATTTTGCAAATTTGTTGTTGTTTCTTTGTGTTTTATTTGGGACCGACTACAATAAGATTTAAAAAAATATTTTTGCTTTTGTAAAAATATTATCTATTTTTTACTTTTTAGTTGCACAAATACTTGTATAGTTTTTGAAATAATTATACTAAGCGCCTGCACAAATTGTACTACTGGCAAGCGTATATATGTTTATCTTTCGCAGTGTGTAGGCGCTGGGCGCTCTTCAACAAGAGTTGCTCTCGATTTCCCTCATCATCATCTCTCACTCATCAGATCCTGACTTGGTGACAATGGGACCACCTCAAGAGTATAACTCCTTCGAAAAACAGAAAAATTAAAAATCGGTCCACAATTGACGGAGAAACACGTAACAAATATACAAAAAAAAAACACGGTTAAATCGAGAACTTTGTGACTGGTCTGTTAAAGCGTTAAAGTGAAAAATCGTTCGATTTAAGAATAAAGGTATGCCAAGAAAAGATGCATTCAATGTAGGATGATTATGAGGATATGTGGTATGACAGCAGATGATTATGTCACAATAAGAAGAATATGGAAAGAAAACATATCTTTCCGATCTCAAACGATTAGAAAAGTTATTTATAATTAAGTTAAATTAAAAGATAACATTTTTATTTTATTTTTTATTGTAGGAGTTCAGCAGATAGGCAGACGGCCCACTTGATGGAAAGCGGTTACCATCGCCTATGGACATTTGCAACACCAAGGGTGCTACAAATGCGCTGCTGCTCTCTTAAGGGAGACTGGAATCTGGTCACTAATGCCGCCGGAACACAAATCAAGGTTGTTATGGCGACATACTTTAGACCAGGGGTGGTAGCCATCCAGTCGGGTAAATGCCCTACCACCTGGCGGCGGGTTGTTTTGTCGCCTCTTACGACAGGCCGCCCGGCCACAGGATCTTGTATTCTTTCTCCGTTCTTACACGGATAATTTCTTTAAAACATTTCTTGAAATTCAAAATTCCTTTATTTGCATAAAGTATGGATTATAATAGATGTTACATTTTAATTTAAAACGTAGGTACACACGATTATGCCAAATTGGCGTGCAAATGTATGTTAGAAAATTAATTTTCTTTCTATTATACAAGTCAGAGAAACGTGATATTTTCTTAATCTTAAATATTATAAGTTACATACATACTAGCACGCCTGTTTCCCATGGGGGTGGGCAGAGAATAAGGATCTCCATACAACTGACAAACAACTTTCGCTTCATCTATTTTCATTAATCTCTTCATACATGCACGTTTATTTGACATGCTTTTAATTAAAATTGCATGAAATATTTAGTTATGATGTCAAATGACAATGAGTAATGTTAAAGTTATTGTTTAGCTTGTACGCTTGTTTAGCCCCAACCCGTTCATTTTTATTATTTAATTTTAATTTTTGTTTATGGTTATTATTTACTTTATGCGAGCTTAATCTAATTTACCACCACTTCGCAACATGTTGTAGCTTGAAGAAGTTTTATGGTCCCTTTAGAGAGCGGCAGGATATTGGCAGCACCTTTGGTGTTACAAATGTCCATAAGCGATGATAACCGCTTGCCAACAGGTGGGCCGTCTGCCTGTCTGCTGAACTCATGCAATAAAAAAACTGAAGAAATTACTATATGGATTCTTAGTTAATATATAAACACTAGCTGTGCCCGCAACGTCATCCGCGTGGAATTTGTTTTCAAAACCCCCCGATTTTGAAACATTCGTTATTGATGCTCCGCTCCTATTAATCTTAGCGTGGTGATATATAGCCTATAGCCTTCCTCGATAAATATGCTATCTAACAGTGAAAGAATTTTTCAAATCAGACCAGTAGTTCCTGAGATTAATGCGTTCAATCAAACAAACAAACTCTTCAGCTTCATATATTAGTATATAAGTAATATATATAGACATGAAAGATTAAAATATAAAATACATAGATGGACTTTTAATGACTTCATTACGACAGTTAAATATTTGAAAAGGAAGGACAAGGAGAAAGGTACCGTGTTCAAACAATCGTCAACTCTTCTGAGATGAGGCAATCGTTCTGTTATTACAGGAAATATTGTTACACGTCACTTTGCTATCATAGAAATCAGCCGAATGTGTTTTTTGTAATAACTTTTAATAGATTTCCTTTGAAGCTGGTTCCCATATTTTACTTACTACTGGCATCAGACGAACTAATAAAAGTATAGACGGAGCCTACATGAAGAATAGCGTCAAATGAAGCTTAACATTTTTTTTTAAACTATGAGCGAGCAATGATTTTTTTATATAATTCTCCTTCTCCTGACGTACACGGTTATCAGGGTATTTATTTTATTCCTGTTATTGTTATTTTGATACAATTTTGGATCTAAAACATACTACTGCTTATTTGTACTACTTTATACAATTTTACTTCTTATGCTATTACACTGGCACTATTTCTATTGTACTTCTATATTATATCTGCTACTATATTCTTTATTACTGGTACATCTATTTATTTATCTATATCTTTCTATTTACTTTGAACAGACAGTAGTACTTAGCAGTAACATCTCTTGTGCTTTTTATACATATATGAGCGAGCTTTGTTAGGTGTTTCGCTTGTGGATATAATCAGAAATGAGGATATCCGTAAGAGAACCAAGGTAACCGACATAGCTCGCAAAATTAGCAAGTTGAAGTGGCAGTAGGCCGGTCATGTCTGTTGCAGGACCGACGGCCGATGGAGCAAACGCAATCTGGAGTGGAGACCACGTCTCGGCAAGCGTAGCGTAGGACGACCTCCCGTGGATTAATGACCTGCGCAAGGTCGCTCGCAGGGACTGGATGAGGAAGACGGGAGACCAGGATATGTGGCGAAAACTTGGGGAAACCTGCGTCCAACAGTGGAGAGGGTCTGGCTGAAGAAGAAGAAATGTGTGAAGTAATTTATGTATGTTTGTTTTTTTATTTACTATTAATATATGTATATGATTGTATATATTTTGAACTATGTGCGCTGAATACCGACCCACTATTAGAAATGTGAAATAATCTCCAGAAGATTGTCTGGAAGAAATCGCTGTTAGCGATAAGACCAAGACCGCCGATTGTACTAGACAAATTATTGTTAACACATTTGTATTATTTTCTTGTGTGTAATAAAAAATATTCTATTCTAAGTGCGTGTAGGCTCATGTAGTTACACGTGCTTTTGCGACTATGTGTTCAATAGTAATATATCCTCTGTGTGTGTTTGTGTGTATGTGTGCGTCCTGTATACTGAAAACTATTCCACCGTTATCCGTATTAATTCGATTATGAAACAATATGTTCTCGTAATGCACAGCGGCGCAAAGGGGTTCCTTTAGCGGGCTCGTTAATTTTTGATATTATTATTATTACACTTTTTTACTATCCAACACAGATGTTTCAAACTTCGATTCCCGTCAATCATACCGCAATGCTTGAAGAAGAAAGTCTTCGAGCAGTGCGTCGTCCCTGTCCTGAACTACGGGGCCGAGAGGTGGACACTGACGGCAGGATTGGTCCACAAGTTTCAACTCACTCAACGGACTATGGAGCGAGTTATGTTGAGTATTTCTCTTATGCAAAGAATTAGAAATGAGAATATCCGTAAGAGAACCAAGGTAACTGACATAGCTCGCAAAACTAGCAAAAAGAAGTGGCAATGGGCCGATTTTCTCTGCCGCAGGACCGATGGATTTAAGATCTGCGCAAGGTCGCCGGTAGGTGCTGGATAAGGTAGTCAGAGGACAGGGATGAGTGGCGTCGACTTAAGGAAGCCTGTCTAGTAGTGGACTGCGATTCGCTGACAACGACGACAGATATTTGGTTCTAAATATAGTCACGTTTCTACGAATAGCCAATCCATATTTTTATTGCTTAAGCACAGCAGACAGGCTGATGGCCCAACTGTGATAGAAAGTGGTTACCGTCGCCTATGGACATTAGCAATGCCAGAAGTGCTGCCAATGTGTTGCCGGCCTTGAAGGAGAAACTGGAACCTGGCTACTGATACCGGAACACAACTCAAAGTAGTAATGGCGGCATACTCTAGACGAGGGGTGGTAGCCATCCAGTCGGGCAAAAGCCCTACCACCTGGCTGTGGGTTGTTTTGTCGCCTCTTACGACAGGCTGCCCGGCCGCAGGAATTAGTATTCTCTTTCCGTTCCTGCATGGAGAATTATTTCTTTCGAATAATTCTAAAAAGTTAGTCTAGTAAAAGGGTAGTCTAAGTCTATATAAAGTAATAACTTTGTAAGAAAACTAAAGTTTTTGGCTTAGCCTACATTCGGCTTGTAGACAATGTTGCTATATGTACTTTCTACTTTTACACAAATATAAATTTACAAATGTTTTGCTTGTCTTGTTCTCCAACATGAGTTCTTCCGTAATGATGACGAAAAGTGCCGAATTGTCGAATTAAAATCGAATAAAACGCCGCGCTCAAAATCATTAAAACTCAGTTTTAATTATTAGTCCTTTGTTGTAAGTTTGTATGTTGTATTGTTTTTTTCTTGGTATGGGTGTGGGATGCGACCTGCGTAGACACATTGACCGCATCCCATTTACCAAATACGTCTAAATCAGCCGGTTCGGCAGCGGAAAGAGCCGAATCACTCAAACGGCGCAAATATGCAACAATGTGTTTGTGCTGCTTGCTGTCGAGACGCTTAGAACGTGGGGTCCTAAGGCCATGGCCTCAGGACCTCGTGAGCTCATGAGCCTCCACCAAAATTTATCAAAACGATTCATTGACTCTTCAGGTGATCAGAAGGCTGGTGCTTAGCTTGGGCAACCGATAAGTATGATGATGAAGCGAGGAAACGTAGCCAGCCTTCTGGGCACCTTACCCATAGAAACCGGTGATCTAGGCTCAGTATTCTACCTATAGTCTTGAGGGACTATGAGTAGAATACTGTCACAAATTAGGCTTCGACAAAGACAAAATCCAAGTACAATCTGTAAAACACATTTTATTACTTGTTGGCATTTGAACTAATTGTAATCCTTTTATGATCGTCTTTTTTTGCTTACTTATTGTGGAGCACAGCCTATTGTCATAGGCCAGGTGTTACGGATTATGAGTACAAGCTGATTCTAGGAAATTATGTCGATACTTTCCGGGTGGGCATATTTGCATTTGTGTAGTATAAAACGATGGCCTGAGGAAGAGAGGAGGCAGTTAAGCGAAAACCACGATCAAGGCATGATGTGTGTACATTCGGGAATCTAATATAGACGGACTTTGCGCGTTTTATTGAATTACGACCCTCTGCATTACGTTTGGATTTGCTGTGTTCGGTTATATTTGTACTTGTCTTATACGTGTTTGTGTAGTTCTAATAAACTCTATAATAAATCCAACGGCATTTTAATTCGAGTCCTGCAACCCGTAACAATACAATACAAATAAGTTATATTTTATTGCTGTATTTTAAAGATTTTGTTAATACGTAATATAAGTTATTTAACACCTTTTACAGTAAATTTTAAAACAATATATATACTTTTAAGGAGCCAGTGTATAATAATGATAGAAATAATTGTAATATTTATACATAAATATGACGTGTGGAGTCATACAGGAATCATTATCTTAATCAGCACTTAAGGCCGACTTCATCGGCCTGATACCACGCTCTCACAAAATATCACCGTGACACGGGTAGCCTTAGACTAATCTTGTTTCGTACTTTTCACTTCGCCCTATCCCATTTTCCCTATTATCCCATTCCTCCTATATCACCCTCTCCATCCCATAATATACCCGGTGTTTTATTAATTGTATTAAATAGTATACTCTGTAAAATAGTCCTTAGAAATCATGTATATCTATCTATATATTAATGCGTGAAGCAAAAACTTTATACCCCTTTTTACGAAAATTGCGCGGACGGAGGAGCATCAAATTTCGCACACTTATAATTTATATAGTGAAAAAGAGACGAATGCTATATTTTGTTTAAATTATGTAATAAAAATTAAATATGTAAAAAAAACATTACACACACTACCATGTATTTGACACACACACGCATAAAATATATACTCTTTTGTTTATTGTTCAAGTCAAATCAACAGTGTAACCTTGGCGAAATCTATGAGATAGTCTTTCCCATTAGTAATTATTATGGTCGAATTTCCACTACGGGCGACCACTAGTACAGATAAATAGATATAATAATAAGTGTATAAAACTTAATAGTAATAATTTATATATATATATATTAATGTAAGTTTTGAAGAAAGATGAAAAGAACAAAAAGTACCCCTATATCCCAAAAGATAAAAATATATAGAGGAAAGGACCTCTTTCATAACATAAGAAAGGAGAGGATGCGAAAAAAAGCAACTTGTACCCGATTAACGACTCGGGCAAGCATGTTCGCCTAGGCCAAAATGGGAATAAAAACAATAATTAAAAAACTTATAGCAGGCAACGCGTTGGTATCACCCGTGGTGTTGTAAACGTTTATACGTGAAAGTTAACCACTTTTCATCAAATGTTAAAAATTCTGAAAAATCTGCATTGAATCTGGCAACTAACTTGAAGGTAATTTTACATTTCATTACTTTGATAACAAATTGTTGAAACTTTAAAGTTTATGTTAACAAAAACCATTTGTCTATGAATTTAAGTGTAACCTTTTTAAGACCACGAATAATGTTCAATTCAAGTTAGTTAATATCAAGCAAACAATTGTAGTAAATAACTAGTTTTTATTTATTAATTAGACAATAATGTCTTGTATCTAGAGAGTAAGTTCTAATAGGACTAAAAGTACTATATTATTAAGAAAATGTAATAAAATTAAGACAAAAATATATTAGACATAACTAAAGAAACTAACTAACTCCCTTGTCTCGGCGACCCAAGTTGAGTCTTGGCCTCCGAAACGAAAGCACGCCACTTTCCTCTGGCTTGCTTGTACTTTAAATCCGTAACACCTGGCTAATGATTACAATACAGCTATAGGCCGTATGCCAACAAGTAAACAAAAGAAGACGACCATAAAAGAATTTCAATGTTATTAGTTCAAATGCCGACGGGTAACAAATATGCTTTGTTTCAGATATGCGGGTGGATTTTGTGTTTGTCGGGACTGAGTTGTAACAATATTAAATTTCTTTATAAACTATTTACACAATGACATAGAGAGTCCTCAACTATTAGAACTGTTTGATTTTGATGTCTCTGGCAAGCTTCCTCGTCACCCCTGTCCAATATTTACGATACAACGATTTAAAACTAATCTTGGAAAATATTCACGATATCTATTAAATAGCTAGAGCATCACGTCTGTACAATTCGTATGCTGAAATATCTAAAACCTTCGACTTACTTAATGACAGGCCCCGTAATAATATCCCAGATAGATTAAGTATGTTTAATTATTATTTTATAATATGCAAATCATTAAAAAAAATCATTTCAATTGACATTTTATAAAATACTAGTTTCTGCCCGCGACTTCGTCCGCGTGGAATAGAGGAAAAAAAGCCCCCGATTTTGAAACATTCTTCATTGGTGCTCCCTTTCTATTGGTTGTAACGTGATGATATATAGCCTTCCACGCTAAATGGGCTATCTAATACTGAAATAATTTTTCAAATCAGACCAGTAGTTCCTGAGATTAGCAAGTTCAAACAAACAAACGAAATCTTCAGCGTTATATAATAGTATATAATGACATAATGCATGATGTGACCACCAATAATAGGGAGTATATTTAACATAAGTATTGTTTAGATTTAAGACGGATGTATATGATGTATCTCCTGTTGATGGTCGATAATAAATAATTGTGTCTTTGTCATACTGAGTATGCACTGTTTGCTACAACTCCATTAACTCTTCGAAAAGTAATTGTGTAACATATTTCTGTATAAAACTTATAAAAAAAAGAGTTTGAGCTAGATAAATAAGAAGAAAAACAATGTTTAGCTAGACGTATTGCTGGGGAGTTTCTTGTCACTTTATCTTGTTAACAGCAATCGAAGCGGTGCATATAGAATAGGAAGTAAAATTAAATTTTAACTTATATATAAGACCTTCAAAAAGTGTTCTCCAGTGGTACTTATTTTGAATAAAAACTTTTGAATTTGGATAATGTATATTTAACCATTTTTATGCTAAGTCAAGTAGTTTTTAAGCTTATTAAAACTTATTTCGAGCTTATATCGAGTGGAGTCGTGCAAGCACATTATGTACACATGACACCAAGCGTAATGTGAAAAGTTGCTTTTTTTGTTTAATCACATTTGCCCTGTGGCAGACAGTTTTGTTAGTTTAACACCACTTCATATTTTATTCAGCGGTCTCAAGAGTGTTAAGTGTATTATATCCCTCATCAAGACCGTGAAGTAACAAATAGGATATCCTATATACATACATTTTTTCCGTGCAGAAATAGAGAAATAATACAATTTCCTGCGGCCAGGCAGCCTGTCGTAAATGACGACAAAACAACCCACCGCTGGGTTGTAGGGTATTTACCTGACCCCTGTCACCCCTGGTCTAGAGCATGCCGCTATAAAAACCTTGAGTTGTGTTCCGGCATTAGTGGCCAGGTTCCAGTCTCGCTTTAGAGAGCGGCAGCACATTTGCAGTACCTTTGATGTTACAAAAGTCCATAGGCGACGGTAACCGCTTTCCATCAGTTGGGCCGTTTGCCTGTCTGCTGAACTCATGCAATAAAATAAATGCACAAAATATATGTACATGTACAACGCCAACGTCCTTAAGGATTTTTCGGGTGATAGCATGGATTTCATAGACGTGGTCATTTTTAAATGCTTTATTTTATTGATAATAAAAAAGTAATAGGTAGATATATATATATATATAATATATATGTACAACCTATATAATAGGTTGGGGAAAAAGTCTTTTCACGTATAGTATGTATGAACTTGTAATAAGATCTCTTTGCCTATACCATTTGTATCTGGCTGGTTTTGGTATCATTAAAAAGTTTTAATTTTAAAGAAGACAATTCCAAATTAAAATTAGGAAAATGTGTGATTTTCATTTGTTTTTCTTATTGTTAAAATGAGTGAATCTAATAAAGAAATTCGATACATTTTAAAATTTTACTACAAAAAAGGTAAAAATGCAACACAAGCCACGAAAAAAAATTATGATGTTTATGGACCTAATGCAGTATCTGTGAGAGTAACGCAAATTTGGTTTAAGCGTTTTCAATCCGGAATTTTTGATATCGCTCTAGTCGCCCTGTTACGGACAAAATTGATGCTATTTTTGAAATAGTGGAGCAAGATCAGCTTATTAGTAGTTACGATGTAGCTGGAGAACTGGGAATTGACCACAAAACGGTTTTGGCGCATTTGAAAAAGCTGGGTACACAAAAAAGCTCGATATTTGGGTGCCTCATGAGCTCAATGAAAGAAACCTAATGAACCGTGTACTCATTTGTGATTCTTTATTACGATGTAATGAAACCGAACCATTTTTGAAGAAGCTGATAACTGGTGATGAAAAGTGGATCACGTACGACAAGAACGTGCGAAAATGATCGTGGTCAAAGGCCGGTCAGGCTTCACAGACTGTGGCGAAACCTGGGTTACCTCGCAACAAGGTGATGCTGTGTGTATGGTGGGATTGGAAGGGCATTATTCATTATGAGCTGTTACCGCCAGGCAGGACCATCGATTCTGAACTGCTGCTAACAACTGATAAGATTAAAGCAAAAAGTTGAGAGAAAGCGGCCGGAATTAATCAACAGAAGGGGTGTGGGTTTTCACCATGATGACGCTAGACCTCACACATCTTTAGCCACTCAGCAAAAATTACGAGAGTTTGGCTGGGAGGTGTTAATGCATCCGCCGTATAGTCCTGACCTTGCACCTTCAGATTTTCACCTGTCTCGGTCTCTGCAGAATTCTTTAGGCAGTGTCAGGTTAACATCACGAGAGGACTGCCACTGGTTGCAGTTTTTTGATCAGAAGCCCCAAAATTTTTATAGCAATGGGATCACGTCTCTACCTACAAGATGGCAAAAAGTTATCCAACAAAATGGCGCCTACATACTTTAGTCAAATGTAAATAAACTTTATAAAAAAACCTTTTGAATTTTTATATAAAATGCGAAGAAACTTTTTCCCCAACGTAATAATATATATATATATATATATATATACATATATATGTAGTAGATACTTACATTATCTTGTTTTGATAAAAATTTAAGGAGTAAAATGGTTTCATGTCACTAATTTAGAGGTGATTTGATAACTTTTCTCTTATAACATATACACATATAAATTTCATTGTAAATGGATACCATACACGTAACTTAAAAGTAGAAAATAAAAAAAATCTAGCAAGAAAGAAACCAACTGCTAGAGTAACTAAAAAGCAAAAAATAAATATTTTCTACAACATGTTGAAGTCGGTGTCAATAAAACATAAAAAACAACATTTTTTTTTTAAATAAAGCAATTTATTACATTATAGAAAGAAGATAGATTACGAAACCAAACGATATACGAGTAAATTATATTTCAGTCCTGAAGCGTATGAACTCTTGGTATGAGTATTGCAACAGAAATTCGCTTTGAGCTAATGGCTGAAAATTGAAAATGTCCGGCCATAGGACAGGTTTCCCTCACAATGGCACATAACTCCGGGGAAATGAAGCCTGAGCGCTGCTGTGCATGTTGTACGATTAGCAACCTGAATTTGAATGAATGGTATGAATGAAAACTTTATAGTGTTCCCTATACTATCGAACGTTTATTGTTTTGTATGGAGGGTAGAAATAGAGGGTAGATAGATATATGCAGACAATATATATTTTTATTTTTTATTGCGTGAGTTCAGCAGACAGGCAGACGTCCCACTTGATGGAAAGCGGTTACCATCGCCTATGGACATTTGCAACACCAAAAGTGATACAAATGCGCCGCTCTTCTCTTAAGCGAGACTGGAATCTGGCCACTAATGCCGGAACACAACTCAAGGTTGTTATGGCGGCATACTCTAGACCAGGGGTGGTAGCCATCCAGTCGGGCAAATGCCCTACCACCTGGCTGTAGGTTGTTTTGTCGCCTCTTATAACAGGCCGAGCCTATAGATATAGACCTTGCGGTCAATCTTCAAATTGGTGGATTGACCAGATTGCTGACCAGGTGGAGGGTTTAATTAACTCCGTCCTCGGAACCGATCTTGGTGGAAGAGATCAACCGTTCACTGCCATCAAAGTTAAAGCTCCTCAGAAGTGAGAGAACGACTTAGAAGAAGAAGCTTAGAGGTAATGAGTACCATCTTATGTGGAGGGAAGCTGAATAAATGTCCAGCAATATGCTGAAAAGAGTGGTTCAAAATGTTCAAACACCTACCATCATAGCGTTGGTGTACGAAAACTACGACTTCTAATGTTCAAGTGAAGTAGGTATTATGTCTATCTATAATATTAAAAAAATCTAAACATGCCGTGTCTGTACATCGAAGCTATTAAAAAAACCACTGGAATAATACACTATATAAACGACTAGCTTCTGCCCACGACTTCGTCCGCGTGGAATAGTTACTTTGGGTTAACGCTCACTTTAACCCGCGACTTTGTTTACGTAGAAGGTGCACCACCGTCCTTCCCCGTCATGACTGCCCGGCCGGCCTTGCACATCATAAATGCGAGCGCGGTGCTTAATCATTATTTTGCTGCGATGTTGTTTTAAAATTGCTTTATCTCCTAAGATATTCATTGAAATCGAATGATTATAGATATAAATCAATGAACGATGTATAACGTATATATTTGGATAAGAATTAATCTCATGTTTATTAAAACACCTTCGCTAATAATGCATTATTTTAGAACAAATTTGGTTAGCATAAAAAAGGTTATAGTGAGCCAACCTTAAAAGATAGACATATGTTGTCGCGGACTTTTTTTTAGAACTTTTAAAGGGGAACAATTCTGTCACACATGGTTTTTGCGAAACTTTAACCGTTTACGCAGCGCACGCAGCGGAAGCTCTCAAAAGGAAAAAAAATACTCGATTTTGAAATACTTTTCATTGGTGCTCCGCTCCTAATGGTACTTAGCGTGATGATATATAGCTTATATATAGCCTTCCTCGATAAATGGGCTATCTAACACTGAAAAAATTTTTCAAGTGGAGATTTTGAGCGAGTTTGTAGATTATAGATTTTTTTGGATTATGAGCGACCTTTTAAAATTCAAATTTTGAACTTAAACTTTCAGAAACTTATTATTTTTTGGTCAATAAAAATATACCGTAAAGAGAGAAAAAATTTTAATAAAAAAAGAAATCGAATTTTGGCGATTTTTGAAATCTTAAAAAATTTGGAGCGATCTCTTGAATTTTTTTTTAGTACGTCCTTTGGAGGGAGTTCTTAAAACATCAAAAACTAAAAATTTTCACTCGAGACTCAAAAAAGATGTCGATTTTTTGCGCCACCCTAATAATATATATAAATACTAGCCGCCCGGCGCGGTTTCACTCGCGCTCTGTCCCGCTCCCATGGTATATAGCGTCATGTTATATAGCCTTTTTTTTCAGGCGGGGGAAATGCATTTCGCACATACCGGGTCCTTTGCTAGGGATTAGACCGTTGTTGATCACGGAGGCTTTCCACTGAGGCAATCCAAACACTAATCAACCGGCTTGTGTGGAGACTCGACTAATCAATACCCCACTAAAACCACCCTCCTCCCATGTGCCCCGCGCTTATGGTAGGAAAGGCGTGAGATACAGAACGTAGTTACGCCCACACCGATCCTAGCGCACAAGTGCTTGAGAATGCCCCGGGAGAGGCAAACTCACTTCGTCAACAGGGGTGAAGACTCCTCTGCTCCCTAGATGCTAGAGGGCCCCTGCGTCATGTTATATAGCCTATGACACTCCCTGTTAACGTAGCTTGCTAACAGTAAAAATTGTTTAAATCGGTTTAGTAGACCAGAGATTACCACCTACAACGTCACAAACTCACAAATTTTTCTTCTTTCTTTATCGCTTTATAGTTTTATTTATAGTATAGTTTAATTTATTTATTTATTTCTAAGTTATTTTGCCAGTAGATAATCATATATTATATGCTCGGGTTCCATTTGGATAACATAGCAATACTTCTTTCTAATATTATAGTATATATAGTATAGATTATATCGGTATTAGGTTTCAATAAATTGTAAATATTTAGTGTGATTATATATTACTTTTATTTTCTTTTTTTAGGCTATGTATTTTTTCATTATACTCATTATTTCATTTTTATTGTCACAACCTACATTGTTCTGTTTCTTGTGCTTTATATTTTAATCTTTGGTACATATATATATATATAATTATTTGTTTTTTTTAATGTTTAGCACGGGTCGTATGCCATATGTGATTTAGGAGGTGGACACAGAAAATCAGCGCTGTGTCGGAATACGTTTGGGCACAGCAAAATGCTGAGTGCCAACCTCATTTCCAAATTACGGCATACAATTTCTGTATAATTCTATTTATACTTTGTTATGTTAGTACTATTTTGTGTTGTGTGTCACTATTAGAAATAAATATTTTTCTTTCTTTCTTTTCTTCTTTCTTTATTCCTTAATATAGTAATACTGATTTGTAAATAAATTATTAAATAAAACTAATATACATACAAATAAAAGAACCTCCTAACAAATTTACATACATACATAATGTCACGGCTGTTTCCCATTGGGGTAGGCAGAGACGATGGATCTCCACCTGCTACGATCCTGATAAACACCTTTCGCTTCAACAACTTTCATTAATCTTTTCATACATACACGCTTATTTAAACTACTTTCTATCTGACCTTTCTTCAAAATATTTTCAATTTCATCCTGGTGAGAACGTCTCGGTCTACCGGCACCGACCCTACCAGTCACATCGCTGTAATATACTTGTTTTGTGACTCTGCTTTCATTCATTCTCTCTACATGCCCAAACCAGTTTAACGTTCCTTTTTCAAATCTTGTCACTACATCTTCTTTTCTTTTCTTAACCAAATCTAACAAATTTATATACATAATAAAACTACGTTTTAACGGTTTTAAACGCGGTAATTGATTTGATTTTTGTTATTCCAAAGTTTCGGCCACTTTTCAGTGGCCAGTGCAGTTCTGCGTGTACCGGAACACAACCAACTTGACTGAGTTTCTTTTATTTTTCCTTCCACCCATTTTAATATTATATAAAATTATTAGAGCTACGCATGTTTGCTGAAGAGTTTCTTGCGCCGCTTCTTCTCTTCAAGCCATAACATGTTACGAGGCGGTGGTAAATTAGATTAGGCTCCCATAGAGTAAATAATAACCATAAACAAAATTAAAACTAAATAATTATAATGAACTAGTTGGCGGTACGCTAAATAAAACTTTAACAATACTCGTTGACACTTGACATCTTTGTCTTCCGTTATCACCGTGATGCCGAAACGTAGGAATAACAAAAATCAAATAAATTACCGCACTTAAAAAACCATTAAAACGTAGTTTTATTATGTATACAAGTCGCGAAAACTTAAGAAAATATTAAATTTATATACATTAAAATAAAACACGATAAATTACAATCGCTGCAGCCCAAACAGACTGCTGTCGCTGGGCAGTTTACCTAGAAGGCTGGCATTACCTCGTTGAATACATAGGCTAATTCTTTGGGCGAGATAAACTCCAACCTTCCGGTCGCCTATAGCCTCGACTCGACCGACCTCAACCCATCTCGATTTTATTAAATTACTTGTAGTGAGATATCGAGACCTGATACAGGTCGTTGTATTCTTATTTAAATTTAATAATAACGTAAGTAAGACCGATGACATAATACGCATATGCGTTACTTAGGCCTTCTTAAGAAGATTGATTTTTGATGTTAATACGATAACAACATCAAACACTCTAGTCAATCTTTCAAGCTAGTATTTTTAAGTATATTATGAAGAATGATAATGCTGTACTTAGACTATATAGAAGCATATGGTTCTACTATATAGAAGCATATATATGGTGATGGAAAATCGTTATATTTTGAATAATTCACACTATATCTTTATAAATTATAGTCTCTGTGATATTCTGATGTGTAAGCTATATTATTGTGAAGTTTCATCAAAATCCATTCAGTAGTTTTTGCGTGAAAGAGTAACAAACATACATCCATACAATCTTACAAACTTTCGCGTTTATAATATTAGTAGGATTATACGAGTTCAACAGACAGGCAAACGACCCACGTGATGGAAAGCGGTTATCATCGCCTATGGGCATTTGAAACACCAAAGTTATTACGAATGTAATGCCGCTCCCTAAAGGGAGACTGGAACCTGGCCACTAATGCCGGAACACAACTCCAGGTTGTTACGGCGGTTATGGTATATAAATATAGTTACTAATCTATCTATATATATAATAGGTTGGGGAAAAAGTCTTTTCGTATATAGTATGTATGAACTTGTAATAAGATCTCTTTGGCTATACCATTTGTATCTGGCTAGTTTTGGTATCATTAAAAAGTTTTAATTTTAAAGAAGACAATTCCAAATTCAAATTATGAAAATGTGTGATTTTCATTTGTTTTTCTTATTGTTAAAATGAGTGAATCTAATAAAGAAATTTGATACATTTTAAAATTTTACTACAAAAAAGGTAAAAATGCAATACAAGCCACGAAAAAAATTGTGATGTTTATGGACCTAATGCAGTATCTGTGAGAGTAGCGCAAATTTGGTTTAAGCGTTTTCAATTCGGAAATTTTGATATCAAAGATAAACGTCGCTCTGGTCGCCCTGTTACGGACAAAATTGATGCCATTTTTGAAAAAGTGGAGCAAGATCGTCATATTGGTAGTTACAATGTAGCTGGAGAACTGGGAATTGACCACAAAACGGTTTTGGCGCATTTGAAACAAGCTGGGTACACAAAAAAGCTCGATATTTGGGTGCCTCATGAGCTCACTGAAAGAAACCTAATGAACCGTGTACTCATTTGTGATTCTTTATTACGACGTAAAGAAACCGAACCATTTTTGAAGAAGCTGATAACTGGTGATGAAAAGTGGATCACGTACGACAAGAACGTGCGAAAATGATCGTGTTCAAAGGCCGGTCAGGCTTCACAGGCTATATGATACTTTGTGTATGGTGGGATTGGAAGGGCATTATTCATTATGAGGTGTTACCGCCAGGCAGGGCCATCGATTCTGAACGGCTGCTAACAACTGATGAGATTAAAGCAAAAAGTTGAGAGAAAGCGGCCGGAATTAATCAACAGAAGGGGTGTGGTTTTTCACCATGATGACGCTAGACCTCACACATCTTTAGCCACTCAGCAAAAATTACGAGAGTTTGGCTGGGAGGTGTTAATGCATCCGCCGTATAGTCCTGACCTTGCACCCTCAGATTTTCACCTGTTTCGGTCTCTGCAGAATTCCTTAGGCAGTGTCAGGTTAACATCACGAGAGGACTGCCAAAACCACTTGTCGCAGTTTTTTGATCACAAGCCCCAAAATTTTTATAGCAATGGGATCACGTCCCTACCTACAAGATGGCAAAAAGTTATCCAACAAAATGGCACCTATATACTTTAGTTAAATATAAATAAACTTTATAAAAAAAACCTTTTGAATTTTTATATAAAATGCGAAGAAACTTTTTCCCCAACCTAATATACATATATATATATATATATATATATATATATATATATAATTCTTCTGTACGTGTGTTGACTGTGAACTCTCCCTAAACGGCTGGGCCGATTTTGATGATTTTGTTTTGTGTGTTTGAATGGGTGTCCCCGAATGGTTTAGATTCACAATCGGAACCCGTAGGTGACGCTGAGATCGGCTTCTAGAATATCCCTAATAGCCTGGAGCGATTTTGTTTTAATATGTTTGAGTGGGTTCCCGGTTGGCTTAGATTCACAAATAGAACCGGTAGGTGGCGCTGAGATCGGGTTCTAGAATTCTCCTAATCACCTAGACCGATTTTGATGATTTTGTTTTTATGTCATGAAACAAAGTCTTTTAGGAATTCAGAAAATATGGCGGTACGAAGTTCGCCGTGTCAGCTAGTAAATTTAATTCTAAATATGCTGTATCTGTAAATTAAATATAAAAAAAAATTGCAACTGGAATAGACTATATAAATGACGGAAAACGCGATGCATTTTTTTGTAGATTCTTGTCTGTTTGTTCAGAATTCACATAAAAACCGTATCGAGATCAGCCCAGTAGGGGCTGATCTCGATACGGTTTATCAAGAACAAATTCTTAGATTTAAAATCTGTGCTACTTTTTCTCCTGGGAATCCAGTGGGAATTTTTCTGGGAATAATTTAAAATGGCCAGATAGAAAAATCGAATTCCATTATGATTCTTTCACTGGTTGATAGCAAATTTTATGTAATAAAATGTGTGATACTTTTTATACCGGGAATCCCTCGGAAATTTTCCCAGGAGCGGTTTGTAGTTGTTCGGGTGCATAGGAAATAGCTTATTCCGACACAGTTTCCACGAAAACGATAGTTTTCATTCTTTTTAAAATGCTATAGTACTTTGTGCTCCTGGAATCCCGCGGAAATTTCAAGTCTAGCGTGGACGAAGTCGCGGGTTTATCCTAGTATAATATATTATATGAATAACTGATAGTGCCAGCGAAATTTCACGTTGCCATAACGACGTGTTTATTAGTAATCTGCAACGGAGGCAACAAGCAAACATCCGTCCCCATGTTGAGTGACGCTCCCATCTTTGGGTTGGTGAACCCCAGTACCAGCTGCTCCCACTTGACTCCTTGCAGCGCCGAGCGGTCCGGATTGTCGACGATCCCCAAATTACAGACGGTTTAGAGTCTCAGCCATAGAAGAGACGTTGGCGCTCTAAGAATAATCTACCGTCTGTACAACGGGGAGTGCTCTCGCCGGCGATTGGAAGTTCATCCACACTTCCTAGACACTTGGAAGTCCTCCACTATACATGGCGGACGCTCCTTCATTGTCATATGTGTCCAAGTTATGGAATGAACTCCCTCCCGCGGTTTTCCCAGAGCGCTACAGTATGGGGCTCTTCGAAAAGATCGTGAACAGATGCCTAAAGTCTCAACGAGGCAACGCATCGGCTCCCTTAGTACTGCAGATGTCCATGGGCGACGGTAGCCACCTCTCACCAGGTGGTCCGTTTGCCAGATTGCCTACTAGCAAACATTAAAAAAAAAACACAAAAAAACATTTAATTCATTCCGTAGTTTTCACGTGGTGCTCTATCTAACATACAGACAAAAATTCAAAAAAATTGCAACTTCGGAATCTTCTGCTCCGAATCGAATTTAAATTCAAAAGTTTTTATTCAAAGTAAGTTCCACTGGAGAACACTTTTTGAAGGTCATACATATAAGTTAAAATTTAAATCTACTTCCTATACTATGTACAGCGCGTCAAGCGGCAAGAAACTTGCCAGTAGTCTAGCGATAAATTATTTTTCTTCTTATTTATCTATCTCCAGCTCTTTTTTTAAATTATACATATAATAGATTTCATTTACATTTCATATACATAGACACAGTAGTTTCCGAGTATAATCATACGGTATACGGGCGGATGGAGATGATCGTATAAGTGTTCCGTTTTTGTCAAAATATCTACAAAACCTTACAAAACCGTCGGTTTCTAAAGTCGACCTTTAAATCTCAAAATCCCACCTTAAACGATATACAAGGTGTTCCAAAACGTTTAATATTTCGCGAGGCGTCAAAATGTAATAAACCTGCTATAAACTGTGTTGGTTACATGCCGTATTTTGTTTTATCGTTTCTCTCGGGAACCCTAATTCTTATTTGATTTTATAACCGCCACTTCGGTATTACAATTTAAAATTGCCTTATCTAAGTTATAGCGTCTGGTAGGCGGTCCAAAAAATAATATTGCATCTTAAATTTTTTTAACATATTTTTATGATGATAGACAATGATAGACAACAAAAGACGTGGTAGCATAATGGCTAGCGCACGCGTTCCACACTCTAAGGGCGTGGGTTCGATCTTGGCCGGAACGCATGCACCACTTTTCTGATCTAATGTGCATATTGTTACAATTACCACATGCTAACAACGGTGAAGTAAAAGATCGTGATGCAAACTGCACATCGAGAGAACCGATGTGTCAAACCTGCCAAGCCACCTTGGACAAGCGTGGCGGGTACACGGTCCGTTCCCCTTATAATGGGAGGCCCGAGCCCAGCAGTGGGACGTTTATGGACTGATATTATATTTGTAAAAAATATAGACAATATAATACTGATGACGACATTAATTTCAAATACCGAGAAGGATATTTGGATCTTTTCTCTTCTTCCATTTCTAACTCGTAACTAATATATTATCTATAAATACGAAAAATCATTTTGGTTGTTTTTCCATTTTTCCTTATATCCTGCGGTAGCATATAGGTTAAATTTTGTCTCAAAAAGTAATCATAAAGGGGGTGAAGTAAGGGAGAAAAATATGTATGAGTAAACTAATATTTAGACGTTTGGTAAAATGGATAAAGAGACGTGTTTCAGTTTTACAGTTCCGTTGTTATTTAAGGTTTAAAGTTTTAATCGTCTATTTCTTAAAGAACAATACACTCAAAGAGAAATATACATTATTATAAGTGGTACCGCCATGTAAACCTCCTTTCGACCTATTCATATTTTTCTTCTAACATATTTAAATTCTTCACTTAAATCTGGCGGCGTGTTCCCTTTTTCGCACGCATGTCAGTCATACGTTATCATGTCATCAGTAAAATAAATTAAATGTAATCGCTCCGCACATTGTAAATATATAAAATAAATTAACATAAAATAAATATATTAATAATAATAAACCCTGACAGAAAATACAAAATATAATAAACATGTATAATAAAAAATATATACACAAAATACTATACTATAAACCACGTTTCGCCACTTAAATAAATATATACAATATAAATAAACTATCGAGTGCATTTGAAGAAGAAGTGAAAGTGAGGAGCAGCTGCATTTCGTGCCCATTAATCAGGTACGTGCGTGCTCAATCTCACATCCCCACCTAAATAATCCAACACTTCTTTTTCTACAAAATTGACACAGTTCGCTTATCATAAATCCAGCACCGCCGCAACAAGTCTAGTAAAATAATACATCGAGTATACGTAATACATATTATATAAACCAACTTTATTACTTTATTACCAACTAATGTATACTGCATTCTATTTACAGGTATCATGATACAATATTAGAGTTAATATTTGTGTGTCTGTCAGATCGTGTTTAAATAAAGTTTCCTACATATTTTTTAAGTCTTGTTTTGAAAATATTTATTGATGGAGATACCCTTATGTCTAAAGGCAAATCATTATACATACATACATACATATACATATTTATCCGTGCAGGAACGGAGAAAGAATACAACTTCCTGCGGCCGGGTGGCCTGGCGTAAGAGGCGAAAAACAACCCACAGCCAGGTGGTAGGGCATTTGCTCGACTGGACGGCTACCACCCCTGGTCTAGAGTATGTAGCCATAACAACCTTGAGTTGTGTTCCGGCATTAGTGACCAGGTTCCAGTCTCCCTTAAGAGAGCAGCAGGGCATTTGTAGCACCTTTGGTGTTGCAAATGTCCATAGGCGATGGTTACCGCTTTCCATTGAGTGGGCCGTCTGCCTGTCTACTGAACTCCTGCAATAAAAATTAAAAAATACAGCTGTGCACCTTGAAATGTTATACTTCTTGTGCCGTATTTGGTTCTTGATGTTGGTAAAATCAGCTCATTCAGAATATAAAATAAGTAAATTTAATCTGGATTAAATAGCTGACAGGAGCTAGTCCGTACATAAAAGGGGAGCAGATAGTCAATTTAACTGAGATAATTTTTATAAACTTATAAACTATCGCAGCTTCATAAATTTTGTACGGGCATACCTATTTATGACGTTATAAGGAGGTACACAAGTAAAATGAGTCAAATAGTTTTAAAATTATTTAAATTATTTCTATCGTATTATTTTAAAAGTTAGATGATAAGATGTTATTTTTACATCTTTACTTTTGTATGTAACAATATATACAGATAAATAAAATTGAAGTGTTTGTTTGTAATGTTAAAATAAAAATGTGAAAATCAGGGGGGACAATTGGGACCAGGAGATTCCGAAAATGCAATTTTCAAAATTTTTATCTGACTGAATGTTTCGGCTAATCTCTGAAAAGACTGGACAGATTTTGACGACATTTTCATTGGCTTCATAGCTGATGTTATAAGAAGTAAGTTAGGCTACTTTATTTGGGTTCCGGGAAAAAAATATCTACGCAAAGGAAGTCGCGGGCACAGCTAGTATTAGAATATACTGTAACATGGGTGAGCATTCTTACTCTAAATCCATTTACACATTTAATGCAAACAAACTGCGGAGGAAACTCACTTTATTTGTATTTTCGTAGTTTGCAACATCCTGTTAATGAAATAGCAATGTTTTTTCAGAATACAGCTTTTTTTTTGTTGTATGAGTTAAGCAGACAGGTAGAATGCTTGATGGATGGACCTGATGGAAAGTGGATACCATTGCCTCTGGACATTTGCAAGGCCAAAGATGCTACCAATGGGCCGCCGCTCTCCAAAGGGCCACTAATGCCGGAACAGAACTCAAGCTTGTTATGGCGGCATATTCTAGGCCAGGTGTGGTAGCTGTCCAAACGCGCAAATACCCTACCACTTGACTGTGGGTTCATTTGTGGCCCCTTACGACAGACCGACCTGCACGGATAATCAATGTAAAGGGATCGATTCACTATCCTGCACAGCAGTCCGACGCGTAAAGCAGGATAGTGAATGTTGTTGCAGCCTGCATTGTGTTGTGCAACACCGAGCAGAAAGCCTTTTAAGTCCTGCAAGCTCCGTCTACAGCAGGACGGTACTGCAGGATAGTGAATGTTTTGGTGGTATAGATGGAAGATGGAAGAGAAACGAGTTGTTTGTACAGAGAGAGTATAAAATTTTAATTTGTTTCAATATAGTTTTACTGACACAGTCTGTTGTAAACAGTAAATTCTATATTTAACACAAACCAGCCTGTGATGAACTAAAAAGTTCTCAACATAGTGGGCCTCTTTAGCCGTCTATATGAAGGCAAAACAAAATTAACAATGCTTCAAATTCGCGGATATATTTACACACATAATTAATATATTCATAAATATACCTCCTTGTATCAAAGACAACATTAGGACAAAACTTATCATAAATACCCTTAAGCAACTTAGTTACATGGATGTTTTAAGTTATCCAAAACTTGGCTAACTACCTTCACTTCGTAAATAAATCTGGCCTTAGCCCTTTTAAGTTTAAAGGTAACTTAAGTTAATAAAATATCCCTTTTTACTTGGTAACTTAGTTAGTTCATGTTGTTTGACTGAGGTTATGTTATTCACGGTCTGTTTGCTTACATGTAACTTGAGACGAGCTTGAACAAAATTAAAGTTACTTTATTTCAAGTTACTGAAAATTAAAAAAATATGTTTATGTTAGGTTTTATACTCAGTGTATCAAATAAATGAAAGTTGGGTTGAAATGAGATCTTTGAGAAATATATTTCAGGTTAGATTTAATGATATGATAAGGGTGATAAGGGAACGTTGTGGATTGAAAAAAAAAACAAGAGTTGAAACAAGAATTTTAAGGTGGTTTGGGCATTGGGAGAGAATGGATCAAAGTAGAATCGCAAAACAAGAGCGTGTGTTAGTATTGTGGATGGTAGAGTTGCAGCCGGTAGACCGCGACGTTACACACTATGATCAAATATCAGAACTGTTAAGGAGAAGTCATACCTGACCAATGAAATTTATGTAAAACTAGGATATGCCCGCGATTTCGTCCACGCTCGATTTGAAATTCCCACAGAATTCCCCGGACACAAAGTACCGCAGCTATCGTTTTAGTAGAAACCGTGTCGGAGTAAGTTAACCTTTATGCACGCGAACAACTACAAACCGCTCCCGGGAAATTCCCTCGGGATTCCCAGGATAAAAAATAACATATTTTATTCAATAAAAAAAGAATCAATCAAATAAAGAAAAATTACATTGGAATTCGATTTTTTTAATCTGGCCATTTTAGATTATTCCCGATAAAAATCCCGCGGGATTCCCAGGATAAAAAGTAGTGCAGATTTAAGTCTAAGAATTGACTGTCGGTCAGCGATAACGGCATCAAAATCGGCCCAGTAGTTTTTACGTAACACCCGAACAAACGCACAAGAAATCTAAAAAAATTGCATCGTTTATATAGTGCATTCCAGTTCTTCATTTATTAAATAGCTTCAATGTACAGGCACAACATTTTTAGAAATTTATATTATTATAGATTTTTCTGATGATCTACTGAATCCAACGCAAAAATAATAATCAAAAACGGTTCCGAAAGAAAAAAGTTACAGCTGAAAAATCGCTAGAACTTTCCGTCCGGTTAATGAATTTTCTGCTATATCTTCGGAACCCAAAGTCCACTAGCCATAAGCTTTCTTTAAACTCGGTTGAAAACAAGAACGGACCGATGGCGCTTAACTGTGATTGCAGTCTGTATTACGAGTTACGTTTTTATAAGGCAATTGTACTTCCTTCATATTCTTCTTCCGTTACATAAGATTGTCGATTGTTTAATCCATCTTGAACAAGAGAGTAAAAAAGAGAATGTACTCTCGTTCTCTTGAATTGGCAAGGCCCCAGCCTAACGGTCAGATGGCTATGGACTGACATTATCACATCCACGTGGTTTCACACTATGAAAGCTATCAAGGAAATGCGATCAAAATATAAAATCTTATTTGAAAATATTGTTACATGCCGTCAAAGATAAGCGCACAGCTGCCTGTTGTAAGCGCAGTTTATGTCTTTCTCCCGGATTAAGGAATTCTTTTATGTTTTGAATTTGTAATTAAGAAAAACATGCTATTGTTTTTCTATTTTTTTTATAACCATCATTAGCGTCGAACTAATCCTTATTGTTATTGTTTTCGACTTTGTGGCCGGTGTGCAAATTACTATTTCTCAGAAACTCAGTGTGCTCGGCCAATTTCTTTGCACTGTGTAGTGAGTATAAGATAATGCCCGAATGGAGGGGCGGGCAGCCAAGCGACGAATACAAGACGAGTAAGACGTTTGTAGTACTCTCGATTAGCGATATAGACGACGGACTTTACGCATGTCGAATTACATTGAATCGTGCAGCGTGAACTGATTGCATCCAGTCTTATTTGTATTTGTTTTATACGTGTTTGTAAAGTTCTAATAAATTCTATAGCAGTTCCAACGGCATTTTTAATTTGAGTCCTGTAGCAATATAATTAAACACCTCTAGATATTTTACTCTCAAATATTTGATTAATATAATTTGATTTTTAATGAAACTTACGCGTCCTCGTCGAAGTTGCGAAAGGTCCGAATTATGTCTACATAAGTACAATATTTGTCTTAAATGTTACAGTGTTGATTAGTTAAGAGTCCCTTTAGCCTTTTCGATAAAAATAGAACCGCTATGAAGGCGTTATTTCATGTCTTTGCATATCACACTAATTTTTCTGGGAAACTACTGGGTCTATACAGTACTTATTTTTTTTAATTTCTCCTCTCTCCGGACGAACTGTATTGTCCGGGCTTATTGATTTTTGTATATTTTTTTCTTTGTTTTTTTAAATATTATTTCCTTTTTTTTTAAATACAGAGTCCTTACGATCTATATACATTGTTCAGAGCTAGTTTTACTACAATACTTATTCTATATTTACATGTACAGTACTAGGTCTATACAGTACTGGGTCTATATAGTACAGGGTCTATACAGTGCTGGGTCTATATGGATAAAATTGTATTTGTATAAAAATAATCTATTAAAAAAGAAACCGACTTCACGAGTAACTACAAAGTAAAAACTTCAAGAAATTGGGAGGCGTGACCCCTATACTGAGAAAATCATGGGCTGTTATTATTGTTATTAATACATTTTAAAGTTCCATAGCGGGATTGCAAAAACCGCGCACATTCGTCATCTCTACGGAACCTTTCAATATTGGTGGACTGACACGCATTCGGATGACTTTTTATATTATTTTCCGTATAAAAGTTAACCTGTCAATGCTTCCCTGAATTCGTATGATAGGCTTCAGTTAAACTTCAAATAATTTGACTCTGACATACCATGAATCCCCAAATCATTGATAACTCAGTTCACCGAATATCCTTTCAAATAAAAATCTAAAATGTACACATTCACAAGGAAACACATTATGTTTCCGTCAATCAAACGTGTCGTGTTGAATTGAGACATAAAAACCTCATATTAACCCTAAATAAAATTCACTCCTTTTGTACAGTAGCGCAAAAGCACAAAATGGTTAATTGACTCCAGGTGTCGGAAACATGTTTGAAAGTTTATTTATAGTGAAGAAGAAACGAATAAACTGACGGCCTAACATCGAGTTATATGTACTAAGTACTAGAGAAAGCGTCCGTAACTAGCTTATTTGAACACTCGTTATGGTTCTTGGACAAGAACTCGCTTAGTCTGCGCCGGGCTGTTGTCGATACTTTACGTGTTCTAATGAAAAATAATGATTAAAAAACGCCTCCATGTGTACACTCAAGAAAGTCAAATAAAAGTCAACAGGTTACTTTTCACCAGTAAGTTTGTTGCATTATCGATAAAACATTTTATTTTAATTAAATTTTATCCATTTTAACTCGTCATCGCCGCGGCCATGTTCTACGTTCGGTCGCGAGAAAACTTATACTCTGTAAGCGATCTAGCGCTGCATGTTTTAATAGTTGGGTCAGACGGCATTTAGCGCTCAGTAAATATATGAGTTGGTCAACGGCACGCCCGCCCCGCGCATGCACCCCGCTTTCATCAAGTTCGAACCTTTTTTTGTTTTGAATAGCTTCTGCAGCAGTATATATTATACCAGAGCGCCTATATATCTTTAAGCATTTCCTGTTTATTTCGGTTACCTATATAAACATAGGCGCTCTGTAAGCTTTTGTTACAGCGTACACCGAGTATACCGATTCCGCACCGCTGCTGCACGGACAAAACAGAAATGCCCTTTGTTGATATAAAGGAGATTTCGCTTATTAAAAACATCCGCTGAGTACGTGTCCATCCAAGAATTAAGGGCTGTTTTTGCCGTTTAGCTACAAACTCCAAAAAAAGCAGTCTATCGGAAATATCTCATATCTCAAAAACTACTTTAATTTTAAAAAATATCAACATTTTAAAAAGAAATCTTAAAATCACTTTCATCTTTTTATAATTTGGGCCCAAGAATGTATGAAAGCGTATCAGTCTCCTTTATAAAAATTTCGTTTTTGTCAAAATGGCTACGGAACCCTAAAAAGGAAGTACACAAAAACTCGCTGTTTAAAGAGGATTACAAATAGTAAGTTTCAACAATACCTGCCGTTGACAATATGCTATCACACCAACGCCTCGGCGACAATGGAACTAATCCCAGCTGACAATTGGCATCTTGAGTGTTGACAGACTACTCTAAAAGGCTGTGTTCCTGAACTGAAACCGTTTTACCTGTGCCAACAGTTTGTGAACTCTGCTTTCCTGGGGTGTGGTCGCATATATCGCGAGGGGTTTTTTTTGTTTTAATTTTTGGGAATTTGAAAAATTGTGATGCTAATGTCTAATATTGGTTAAAAATTAAAAATTGCCATTATTAAGGCAATGTATAAGCATTTCCAAGCAACGTGGAAACACGGTCAGCATTTTGGGAACGTTCCCAACGAGCTAATTATTTTTTAATTAGCGCCATACATATACAGTCTATCAAAAAAGTATCGGGAATGGATAATTTATGGTTCCAAACTAATTTTTTTTTGTTACATTGGCACAACTGTTTTTCATTTTGGCGCGGAGTTTGAGTTGCATCGGTCATTTAGATTAAATACAGTGCTGTTTTTAGTTAGATCATATCTATTGTGTATTGTGAATTTCATAATGGACAAAAATATCAAACAAAGAGTTTGTCTTAAATTTTGCATCGCCAAAGGAATTTCGTATTCGGAGATACTGAAAATGTTACAGGAGGCTTACGGTGAACCTACTTTATCAAATATATCGTGCTTATGAGTGGTGCAAAGCGTTCAAAAGCGGTCAAGATATGCTGAAAGATTTGGAACGTCTTCAACTGAAGTTAACATTGCAAATGTGAAGGAATATCTGAGTATTATTTAATAGACAGTATTAACGACGGCCTCCTTAGTATTTATACATAAAGACAGCTCTTTATTACTTTGGGAATTTATGGAATTAAAAAAAAACTTCGTTTAATACACTGTTATAACAGCAAAATGTTGTAATTTTTATGGTTTACTTGGCACCGACTTCAAGATGTAGAAAAAATTATATTATTTTGTCTCTTGATAAACTAAATAAATTCGAAGTCAAAAATCTTTATTAAGTTATATTAGTTTTTGAAGTAGGTTTTTTTTATTTGTTACTTTTTAGTGTCTAGCTATGGGGAGGCCAACGAAAGGTGCGCACCTTAAAAAATATACGTCCCAAGAAACGGGAACGGAAAATTTTCATAAAATGAAAACTATGTTAAATTTTTAGGGGACCAAATGAAAACTATTCCGCATCAAACTAAAAAAGAATCAAGTAAGTCGGATCATAAATCTCAGCGTAATCGGTGTACATACATAAAAAAATACCAATCAAATTGAGAACCTCCTCCTTTATCAAGTCGGTTAAAAATTATGTTTCTCTGAAAAGACAAAAATACGACATTCAAAGTCAATTCACATAAAGACCTATCTATCTATCTATTTATCATTTAAGAGCTATGCTCTTGGCAGTGAAGCCTCCTCCAATCTTCTCTATTGTGGGCCAGTTGTTTTACTTCTATGTATGACACGACACCCACTTTTTCTTTTATTTGATCCATGAATGCTTGCCTTGGTCTTCCCTTCCCGCTCCTTGCTTCCACTTTGGCTTCGATTAACGTACATAAGAAGGTGTCGTGTCGTAGCAAATGACTAAACACCTTCCCCCTTCTTTCCTCCAGAGTTTTTAAAATTGTGCGTTTCTCCTTTACCATAACCAGTATTTCTTCGTTGGTCTTTTTTTCTTTCCAACTTATTATTTCCATGCATCTCCAACACCACATTTCAAATGCTTCTAATCTATCGCGATCTCTTTGTGTCATTGTCCATGCTTCACACCCGTATAAAGCCATGCTCCATATATAAATTTTATTTAACCTTTTTTTCATGGATTGTGCTATTTTAGACCTAAATAAATAGTTTTTACTAATAAAGACCTATTTAAATAATATTATAAACTGTTATTCAACACTAATCACTTATCAAATAACTATTTTTGTATCCACCGCCATTCACAGATTTAACTTTGTGTCACTTCGTCGCGTCCCACTTGAATTGTCACATACTGTTTTGTAGAACATTTATATATGCGTTCCCTGGGTAACAATTTCTAATTGTATATTTAATTTCATTACATATATTGTAATGTCTTTAAATTTTAAAATACTATCGGTTGCTAAGTTGCAATGAACAATAAAATGAGTGTCGAGAGTAAAAAAATTGTGTCGAGTAAAGTGCATTTGGTAATCACAGAACATTTTCTTTCTAGTACTCGTTTACACCTATATTAATACAGTCCGCTGAGCCGCCTTCAAATGTGTCATATTTTAGCTTTATAAAGTTATATTTATGTTTGAAATTAACAATAGTTTTAAGATATTGATTGTTTTGAAGCAAACATTAGGTTTTTGTGTTGAAACTCTCAACTGTTTAGTGAATGAAATATACTGTTTTTTGAGTTATCTAATCAATCAGCGCTGTGCTGGAGGAAACACTAACACAGCATAAAGCTGAGTTGCCGAACTCATTTGTAGGAAATGCGGTGTACAACCTATCGAATATAATCATAAAGATGTATGTATAAATATTTCTACATCCTTGTATTGTCGCTTTCCTAGCAAATAAATTCTTTATTTCGAGTTTCCTTCCTTTGACGTCAGGTAAGGACTAATAGAGTACAATTTTTCTGAAGCTTGTGCTACCTAGGTCCGAATATCAACTGATGATTCTATTTATTTAAACATTATTTTTAACTTGAATATTCATGAATTTATAGTACTTAGATTAACAAAGCGTATAGAGAAAAAATAAAAAAGTTGTATTTAGCTAGTGTTTTTAAATACCAATGCCTGTACTTTAATAGGTACAATTAACACATGCGTAAACCAATGCTTGAGATAATAAACCGAACAAATTAAAAAGTATTGAATTTTTTTATCAAGAATTTTAATTGTTGTCGTTTATAAAGATTAGAACAAAATCACGTATTAAATTTATGTTTTTAAGCGCGGTATTTTATTCCGACGTTTTAGCCACTTTTCCGTAGCCGTGATCACGGAAGACAAAAACGTCAAGTGTCAGTGAGTAATGGTAATATTTTTATTTAGCCTACCGCCAAATTGTTCATTTTAATTGTTTAGTTTTAATTTTTGTTTATGGTTATTATATAATTTTACTCTATGGGAGCCTAATCTAATTTACCCCCGCTTCGGAACATGTTGTGGCTTGAAGAGAAGAAGCGACGCAAGAAACTCTTCAGCAACATACCTAGCTCTAATATTTTTAGCACTTACCCTAGCTTAATTTTCACCCTGTGCCACTGAAACCTAGTCTTATAAAGGTACGCAAGAATTATAACAGTCTCTTAGAGAATGCTTTAAGGTATTATGACGGTCGCCTACCAATATATTTTTAATAATTTGAGTGCCTACAAGCATTATAAGGATGTTCACAATTTCAACACCAGGCATTGTAATAGACTGATGTTGCCATCTTTTAGATTACAAAAAGTACTGTCCTCTTTCTTGGGTGTTGGTATACGCTTGTTCAATAAGGATCCCGAGTGAAATGTTAGATCTGACTTTCAATAAAATTAAAAAGTATCTTGCTTAAAAAGGGATACGATACTACACTATTGAAGAATACTTAAATGATAAAAATTCATTTACATAGCAGCTCGCTCTAACCTCTTATACTATATTTTGTATACCGTTTCTATCTTGCCAAGCTTGTAAGAAATTTATGGAGATATATTGCAGCATAACATTTTAGTACGTCATGTCGTTATTATAACTATAATAATATTTTTCTTTCCTTTTATTGTGTCTTGGTCTTATAAGTATGCACTATTTGCTACAATTCCATCAATTCTTCGAAAAGTAATCTGTAACATACTTCTGTATAAAACTTATAAAAAAAAGAGAACTTGAGATATAAATAGAATAAGAAATATAAAGAAAAACAATATATAGCTAGACGTGTTGCTGGGGAGTTTCTTGCCGCTTTTTCTCCTTAACAGCAATAACACGTAGCGAAGCGGTGTACATAGAAGAGGAAGAAAACTTAAATTTTACCCTATATGTATGACCTTCAAAAAGTGTTCTCCAGTGGAACTTATTATGAATAAAAACTTTTGAATTTGAATAACCAAGTATTTTAAATTTCCGTTTACAGCACCGTCTCCCACACGACAGATTCGCCCCTTAACTGCCTTCTTAAACAAAAGTGATTAGTAAAACATTATTTCCCTAGTGTCACATTCTAGACCAAAAACTCCCAGCGGAACTTACCTAGTCCTCTTGTTGCCTGTAATCAGTTTCATGACGAATAAATAACATGAGAACAAAAAAGTAATTAAAACTACAAGTTTAAAAATTAGACTCTTAGGCTAAGCCTACACTGCGATATCTAACCGCGCAATTTTGCTGTTGACACGCTTACCTAGTTTACATTGCCAATGTCAACTTCAATTTCAAAAGCTTTTATACAAACTAACTAAACCACTTGAAAACAGTTTTTGAATATCCTACATAAATATAAGTTAAAAAATGAAGTCTACTTCCTATTCTACGTACACCACTTTACAACGTGTTATCGCTGTTTAAGAAGAAGAAAAAGAATGAAAACGAGGAAAGAAAGAGAAGAAATAGAGAAGAAGAAGTAAGAAACGGCTTCCACGGCGGCAAAGAGGAAAGTGGCGAGATAAATCTCAAATAAGATGCATTTACGCAATCAGAAGCTTCGGGTTCAATTCCTAGAATTGAATATTTCGTAAAATAACTTTCCGTTATTTAGCGTACATAGTCTGAGTGTTTAGGATTGGCCTCAGAGAGGTCTGTTATATACTACCCATAACAAGCGTAATTTGCTTAGATTGGGAATATAATATGTAAACAGTGAGTTTCTCTGCCCATTATTTATTACTATTATTAATATGTTCAGTGCGTACTTTTACATACTTTACGATTTCATGATAAATGTATGAAAAAAGATCGCGCTATTTTTATTCAAGTGTGAGTTGGACTTTAAGTTATTATAATTAAATAAGAGTGGTTACGCTCCATCCATTATGGTAGGTATTACGGCTCAGTAGAGTGCGAACTTTATTGTTTGCGGTAGTTATGTTGAGTATTAATTAACTTGTTAAACTTTCATGCTGGAAACCTGCTTCGAATTAAAACCTTTTTATTTGCATTTTATATATTAGTAATAGTTCATACATATTATACGATGTATTTACATTATATGAGGTAAATAATAAAAAATATCTATAATATTATAAAATTGTAAAAGTATAGTATTTTGTTTTTTAGATTGTTTGTGTTTGTGTGTTCGGGATTCACATAAAAACCACTGGGCCGATTTCGATATGGTTTTCGTTAATCGATAGCAAATTGTCAGACTTTAATTTTAATGGAAAGAAAAACCTTAAAAGCAAACAAACTAAACTATATCATAAATAAAGCTATACTTACAAAATAACAAATCTATAAATAAAAATTTGACTCCAAATCGCTGTCGACGGGGAGCGTGCCCAAAATGCTGGCCGCATTTCCGCGTTGGATGGCAACGCTAATTCGTTGTCCGAGGTGTAAGCCAGCCTTTTAGTCACGCGAGACCTGAATTAGACGCGTTGAGAGGTCACGATAGAGGTGATGAGCTCCAGGCACCCAAGGCCCCAGGGTCTCAACCCCGAAAGCCACAAATATGCGACATTTCAGGGCCTCCAGGTGTGCAGCAGCAGCCCCAGCTGTCACGACTGTGTCTGGAAGATGGGACGCCGCCAAAGTATCGACATACTAGGGGGCGACCCATCTTCCATGGCGCCAACGACATCCCATCTGGTCTCTTACCATCGTCGCGGCACAGTCCATTTGGTTCAAGAACAGCTGGTGCCCCGGCGGTGACAAGAGCCCGACGTATAATATCATTAAGTGTAGCATGCCGTGACATTCTGCCAGTGCTCCTTGCACATGACAAGCTATGGTGGTCTAACTCAACAACTCCATCTGATTAAAGGTGGAAGAAGATTGATTATTTAAATAAAACCAACTTGTTTTGCGTGTGAAAATTTTATTAGCGTCTCGAATTCTATAGTTTATTTACATAGAAACATATTTAGAAAATGTGCAACTTAAATACCGCGCACTGATTGGCTGCTGGTTAGCACCCTAGCGCCCTCAGTGGGGAATATTGTGATTTTGTACCCCAGGTACATGCCTCGTTCGCGCTGAGCAGCGTATACAATGGTCTAGTTTATTAATTACATGGTTTTACGGTTATTTGAAGCTTTCAACTCTTTTCCTGGCATATTTTCAAAATTTCACTCAAAACAAATAGTTTTTCACCTCTCGATATAATGCGAAAATATAGTGACATTATTAATAGAGAGCAGTTCAACCCAAAAATGTCAGATTAATAACAATTTAATCCTTACTGACCAATACTGTCCATTTTTGTCGAGAAATCGGTTTAGATACGACAATCCGGGACTCTCCCACGGGACCACGCGAAAGCATTAACCAGCTAGACTTTTGTGTTATATTTTGTCAAAGGTTTAAGTAATATTTGTAAGTAGTGGGATTTTAAGATTCAGTAAGATAAGGATTACATGAAAACAAATAAGGAACGTGTACGACAGGGGTTCTGCCATCTATTGCTGGAAATCCGAATGTAACTCGAAGAATGAATTAATTCATCTTTATTTGTAAATATACAGGTACCAGTTGTACAATCGCGGAATGAAAACATTTGTCACCTTAAAGGCGACTTTGCTTGCACGAGTATAAGAAACAGTATTGCAAACTTTTTAATAAATGTTACGTTATGCCACGTTTATAAAAAATAGATACGTGAAAAAAATGCAATGTTGACAATGACAGTAGTAGTCCTAGAGTTCGCCATAAAGGCAGTCAAAGGAATCTTTACTCCATTCAGCCAAATATGATTTATAAATAAGTCTTCGTATATTAGTGCAATTGTATTGTAGGCTACAACCGACGCCATTCAACGGACTTCTTGTGAAAACTCGAAAGGCCACATTTGACCATACAATTCACATTTCTCACAAAAACACATAATTACTACTCAAAAACCTCATTATCCTACAACTATTGTTCATTTTAGAGTGATTTTATACATTTTTAGAAAATAAAACTACACAGCACAACGTCCCATTTCAGTTCCCGCCAAAATCTCCTTGACAATGACAGACTCTGAGATTAACTATAGTTTTAATCATCAGAAACAAAGAGAATATAATCACTACGCTTATTATAAATATTAAAACCAAAAAAAGGTTTTACATCTCTAAACAATCTTTTTTAGAAAATCAAACAACTTTGATCTAAGTAATTTTAAACTTTATTGTCAAACAGTTAAACATATTTTTCTGTGGAAGTCTGTTCTGTGATTTAGTTTCAAAAGGTAACATGTGCTCGCGGAACGTTAAATGAATCAATTTGAAAACCGGCGAACCTTTTCATACCACGACTGTACATAAGATGGTTACAAAGTCAAATAATCTCACTGTATTTGGCCTATACGCGGTCATAAAAATAATTGGATAGACGTCTAAAAAATAAAACTGAACAGCACGTCAGAAGTGAAAACGTGCCTAAACAAGTTTTTACTTCAATAAACATAGCAACTGTTACATCGAGCAAATCTTAAAATCGCGTTATTTCGAAGTTAAGAAATCCCAGGAAAGAGTGTCGGATTAGTCACATGCGCAAATTGTTATTTAGTACCAAGCTAATTTGTAATAAAAGTGACACGGCCAATTTTCATGCTATTTTAGCCGTGTGTTTAATTATCAGAAAAAAATCTGGAAGTCCCTAAATATAAAGCACAGCAGCATTTCGACACCTCCAAGGAATATTATGCTAACTTAATTTTAGATATTTTCTGTTTTAAGAAAAAAACACTCATTAATCTCTTAATATTTTGTTCCTAAATGTCCTATGTCGCGACAATGGCAAGAAACCGGACGTGATGTCTTTGGTGCCCTGGAAAGGACGCCACGTGCGTCGATACTTTGGCTCCTTTCCATCTTCCGGTCATGGTCATGACAGCTGGCGCGGCAGCCGAACGTCAGGAGAGCCTGAAACGCAGCGAATATGCATCCGTTGATAATGCATACATATTTGTGGCTTTCAGTGTTAAAACTCTAGGGCTATGGTGTCCCGAAGCTGATCGACTTTATCGAGACCTATCAACACGTTTGATTGAAGTCTCACGTGACCAAAGGGCTGGCTAATTTTTATTATTTAATTTTTACGTTTAATTTTAATTTGTATATATAGTTTAAAGTATAAAATATATTAAGAGATTAATGAGTTCTTCTCTCTTAAAAATAGAAAATATCTAAAATTAAGTTGACGTAGTATCCTTACGTGCCAAGGCCAGCGGAGAGGCTAGGCCATTTACCCATGGCCCTGGTATTAAGGACGAAGGACGGAATACCGAGGGGGTGTAATGGGTATCTGTTGTGTGGTGTGTCTAACTGTGGTGTGGTAGTAGCACTGTTCTGGTTAGAAGTGCTAGTACCACCCCTACCTGGCGAATCTCACACACCGGCCAGGATGTTCCCCCTACGCGCGGCTGATGGTCCTCAATCGCGGCATTGCCGACGCCCTCTAGTTAGCAAAAGACTGTGATATAAAACCAGCCTTGGAGGCAGTTAACACGCAGTAAGTAAAAGAAACTTCAGTCCATTACATCGATATATAGAGGCGAACAATAATTATGTCTACAATGCGTAGTAGACAAATGTGAACTGCACAATGTGTGTGCACAATCGCATTTCTATTCTATTATAGACGTCTTTATTCTCTAAATCACTAGCATTAAGTTCCAAATTGAATGCAATGTTATGCACGTATGTGTATCTACGTATCTGTTGATCTACGTATAAAAGAATATCTGCCTTAACCATATACAGATAGAGCTAAAATTCATTTGAAATCTTTTAAGTGAAAATGAATACTAACGAGTAAAGAGAAATGTGTTTTATTTCGAATTGAATAACGTTGAATTTTACGTAACTTAATTAAAAAAACTAATATTAAATTATACTAAAATAACAATGTATAAGTAAAAAATAGACTGCAGGTCGCTGTCGGCGGGGAGCGTTCCCAAAATGCTGGCCGCATTTCCACGTTGGATGGCAACGCTTATGCGTTGTCCTAGGTGCAAGCCAGCCTTTTGGTCACGCGAGACCTCAATTAGACGCGTTGAGAGGTCTCGATAGAGGTGATGAGCTCCAGGCCCCACGGCCCCAGGCTTTCAACCCCGAAAGCCACAAATATGTACCCATTACCAATGGACACATGTTTGCGGCGTTTCAGGGCCTCCTGGTGTGCGGCAGCAGCCCCGGCTGGGAGATGGGAAGCCGCCAAAGTATCAACACAAGTTGCGTCCCATACTAAGGGGCGTCCCATCTTCATCTCCCATCCCCCCAATTTTACGTGTTTATCTCTTTATAGTGTCGATTTTTCGTTTCATTGACTTTCAAATCACAACTATTCTAAAGAAGTTTCACTTCAAAAAGAATCCATTGGAGGTGTCTCGATCGCGATCCATTTCTGAGCAACATGATTGTGACACATACGGACAGACAGACAGCCGCAAATCACGGTTACAGGGGTCATTTGTTGTCAGTTGAACCCTACGGAACCCTTAAAAGAGCCTGTTCCTGTGGTATACTGAATAAATGTCAATACCCGTTATTACTTTGAATCGTTACTCTCTGAACTAAAGGAAGTTGTGCAGTCAGAAATTAATATCTTAGGAAATTGGTTAGCGCAGTGCATTCGAGCACTAAGTGCCTGCCATAACAGCTTGATAGAGATTCTACATTAAGGCTTCCTATTCTAGAACAAGGAGTAGTTGTGAATGAACTCTTAAACAATGTTCAACTGAAATAAATCACTGGTTCAGAGCGTGCACGTAAGGTGACTGTTTTTGACTTTAGATTAAAAACAACTAAAACTGTATTTTTTATATGGACTACCTTTTAGTCTTTAAAACTAGTTAAAGAGGTGAAATAGGGAATGAAAATTTCTATCAGCAATATTGAGAAATTCATAATTCATCAAAATAGTTTTTTTCTAATCAATAAAAATACGCGATTCATCGTTATACTTGCGTTTTACTTCATTCAGAAAATGATTAAATACAACATTTTTTTTATTATTTTCCTTCATCCATGTACAATTCTTGACAGTCTCATCCAGTGAAGGCCGCAGAGTTCCTTTAAAATATTTCAACATCTTTTATAGAGAGAGAGAGAGAGAGAGAGAGAGATAACACTTTATTGCACATCAAAATATACAATACAAAAACAGACCATATTTACAATATTTTCTAGGCAATACAACAGGCGGCCTTATCGCTCAAAGCGATCTATTCCAGGCAACCTAAATGAAAGAAATTTGAATCAGGCGATGTAGGTGGTGCAGGAAAAAGGCAATATATACATAAATACTCAAACTAGTTTAAGAAATGAATATACAAATACATAAATATATACATAGTCATATATATACAATAATACATAAGTTATTATAATAAATGTATTAGCATGATTATATTCTGTTAATCAGACATAGCTATTTGTGGACAAATAGTGTTTTCTGAGCAATTTCTAAATGTTGGTAAGGATTTGACCTCTCTGACAGTAAGAGGCAGCATATGCCAAAGTTTGACAGCCTGCACCGTAAAAGAATTATCATAACAGGATGAAGTGTGTGCAGGCGTCACAAGTTTACGATACGTATCATGGCGCAAATTATGGGCAGTGGATAGGCTTTTATATAGCCTTCTTTATTACTCTTAGGGTCTCTGAATATCCATTCTGACACGATTTTTCCGCTTTCATTCCGTGAACATATCCTGCCCACTTCCATTTAAGAATATTTACCTTTTTTACTACATCACTGACTTTGTTCTTCTTCTTATATATATTTTTTTTTGTTGCAAGATTTCAGCAGACAGGCAGGCGGCTCACTTGATGGAAAGCGGTTACCATCGCCTATGGACATTTGCAACAACAAAGGTGCTACAAATGCGCTGCTGTTCTCTTAAGGGAGACTGGAAACTGGACACTAATAACGGAACACAACTCAAGGTTGTTATGGCGGCATACTCTAGGCCAGGGATGATAGCCATCCAGTCGGGCAAATGCCCTACCACCCGGGTGTGGGTTGTTTTGTCGCCTCTCACGACAGGCCGCCCGGCCGCAGGAAATTGTATTCTTTCTCCGTTCCGTCACGGATAAAATGTATATTAAGATTTTTATCAAAGAATTTGACACCTAATATGGACTTTTCGTAAACAGGATTCAAACATGCTAGCTGTTGTTCATCAGAGGAAAATGGAGCGAAGCATGCTAGTTTTGGGGATAATTATACAAGAATAATAGGAACAATTTGCTTACAATATTGCTACGAATCGTGTATTATGAGAAATTTTAATCCGTAACTGACTAGGTGTTTTATTACCCTTGCTGTTTAAATTACATGTAATTCTTTGTTATGGTTGTCTTAATTGTTCACTACCATTTGCTTGCGCTAATGTTCTAATTGCAAGTATTGAATTGTAATCGCTAATACCTTTGTGTTCTAGACCAACCTTTGAGTAAGACGTCACAAACCAATTTATTGTTCAATTTCTTTACTAGTTTGAGAATTCCAATGAATGGTCTGGGTATGTTTTTTGAGGGATCCATGACTATTTTACGATCTTCTGCCATAAGGTTTGGACTTGTTGTATATGCTTTTGTTTGTAAAAACGTACGTACGTATGTGCACTTCTAATAAAGTTTGTGAACTTTCAATTGACATTAAATACTTATTCCGCAAATTCGTAACAATGTGAATTCTTCTTAAGTTTTCGAAACTAATACACATAATTAAAACTACGTTTTAACAGTTTTAAGCGTGGCGTTTTATTTGATTTTTATTTAGATGTTTCGGTCACTTTTCAGTAGCCGTGATTACGAAAGTCAAAAATGTCAAGTGTCAAAGAGTAATGTTAAAGTTATCATTTAGCCTACCCCCAACTTGTTCATTTTTAATTATTAAATTTAATTTTTTGTTTATCGTTATCAGTTACTCTATGGAAGTCTAATCTAATTTGCCACCGCTTCGCAACGTGTAGTAGTTTGAAGAGAAAAAGCGGCACAAACGTCTACAACGTACGCTCTTTAAAAAACAAAAAAAAAGTCTTAAAAAATTTATAACTTCTATGCTGAAAGATCACACCTCTTCACTTGTTAAGTAATTTGTTTAATGCTTTCTTAATATATTATCTTATAATGTATCACTAAAACTAATGTGTGTCCTAGCTTTAAGTATTTATTGAATCATTATTACTGACATTATTCACATAATTTTGTTTGCGAAAATATAATCTTATCACGGATGTGTCAGCACGCTTGGATTTAAATCTAGATGTAATAATTTACAAACTATATTATATAAATGAATTAATTATTGTTATCTGTTATTTTATCCAAATAAATAAATAAGCAACTCTCCAGCAAGCTTTAATACATCGGAATAAAAATCAAATCCGGCCGGGCTTAAAACTGTTAAAACGTAGTTTTAACAGGAAGCAAGAAGATAGCTTAGTTTATATAAGTGTTGAGTCGCAAGCAAATTGCCATTATGACGATGGTCCGCAATCTGGGGGTAAATGGAACATCCAAACATTATTCGAACGTGTCTGTTATCGTCAAAGTTCGACAATAACCTCTAAACTGCGTATGTCCAACTGAATCATTGTTCCTGAACCGCTAACCTCTAGGCTTGAATAATAATAGAAGTGGATTTTAGTTTGCTCTTGTTAAAGGCGGTGTAGAATAGTATAGAATATCATTTATTGCATTACCTGTCACATAAATACTGTGTCTGCCTATTTTCAATAGACTTGTGAAGGATTATTACAGGTCTATTTATGTAGCAGCAGTTCTTGTCATCTTTTTCTAGTTTTATATTTATTTATGTAAGTGTATTTTATAATATTTTATTTACATATATCGTATTAATATAATTTTTATTAATGTATGTATATTATATAATTATGTATATATTTATAAGATACTAATTCGATGGGGAGAATATTGCAACATACCTCCGTTCTTATCAAATTTTTTCTCCATCCAAACTTTGTCTGGAAGAAATCGCTAATAGCGATTAGACCGCCTATTGTATTGTAAACCTCTATTTCTGTTAACTGTATCTTTTAAAGTACAATAACGCATATTCATTCATTCATTCATAAATACATGATAGAAGAAATAGTGTCCTCTATATAAGACTACTTCAACTTACTTAATAAGGCGCCGATGACACAGGCCTTGCGAACATTGAACAAGATACGTCACGAAATTGACATTTTTATCTGCACTGTGACTGAATTCACAAGAACTGCGTATTATATTATATGTTATGACGACTGAATATGTATATATATTTATCTATAATGTATTATGTGTACCACGCTATCGTATTGGTGACAACTGTAATGATAGCGATGTTTGTAAGTTAATAAATAAATAAATAAGAACGACCGTTTGAACACTGTAATCTTCCATTTGATAATTATGAAGTCAGTAAATAATGTAGTCGGTGTCAATAATAACTGTATAGGGTAGTCTGGAGGAGATCACCTTTGGCGATAAGACCGCCCATTGTACTTTAATGTATCTGCAATAAAGTTATTCATTCATTCCTTTCGGACGTATAATACAGCCAGTTTATAATGTTGCCTGGCCATTATAAAATAATAATCAATCAAATTACCCAATCAATTAATATAAAACAATGTCATTAACAAAAATAAATAGAATAGAATATACTTTATTGCACACAATGTTATAAAATAAATTCATACATACAATCGTAACGATAAGTACAATGGATTGTCTTATCGCTGGGGGCGATTTCTTCCAGACAACCTTTGGATGGACAGAAACTCGGTATGGATGGGGTATTCAATAGATGTAATATATGTAAATATATAGGAGAATGTTATATAAATTACAATACAATCATACACTATGTTTATCTTGTGGCGCCTTTGCTCGCCACTGTATTTTTTTTATTTAGTGTGGCAACACTAGAGTCTAGGAAGTGATTATCTATGTATCAATGTTTGATCTTCCATGTTATGTTACGCGCCTCATGGAGTTCATATAGGCGATGTATCTTCACCTCCAAAGTGGTGTATCCTAGTCTCCAAAATCTAAATATACATGTTGTGTGTCGTCAAACAAATCATCCCAAGCACAGTGTTACAACTCAGATCTCGACAAACACATGCATATCTGAAACAAAGCACATTTATTACCCGTCGGCATTTGTACTAATTACATTGAAATTCTTTTATGATCGTCTTCTTTTGTTTACTCATTGGCATATGGCCTATTGTTGTGTTGTAATCATTAGCCAGGTGTTACGTATTTAAAGTACAAGCTGATTCTAGGAAATTCGGTCCACGCGGCCGGGCGGACATATTGCATCTATGTAGTATAAAGCAATAGCCCAATTAAGGGAGGTGTTAGTCGAGTGAAAACCATGAACGAAACGAGACGTGTGTATTGCAATAGGGAATCTTTTACTGACGAACTTTGCGCCTTTTATTGAATTACGACCTTCTGCATTACGTTTGGACTTGTTGTGTTCGGTTATATTTGTACCTGTGTTATACGCGTTTGTATAGTTCTAATAAACTCTATAGTAATTCTAACGGCATTTTAATTTGAGTGTCGTAACTCGTAACAATATTATAACAAAAGTCACATAGTTATAAATTATTATAATTATATAGTTGCGCTCAGAGTATGTAATACCTATAAATAATGGGCATAACTAATAAATTTATAAAATTATTGATACAATTCTATAGTATTAGAAAAATATTTCCCTACCAGCCATCCATATAACTGTTACGAGTTGCAAGACTCTAATTAAAATGCCGTTAGAATTACTATACAATTTATTATAACTATACAAACGCGTATAACACAGGTACAAATATAACTGAACACAACCAGTGCAAACGTAACGCAAGATTCAATATTACGCGCAAAGTCCATCACTAACGTCTTGCTTCGCTGCTGGCTATCGCTAGAGTGACGATCTCTTCATTGGGGCATTGCTTTATGCTGCACAAATGCAATATGTCTACCTGACCGCATGGACCGATTTTTTTAGAACCACACCTGGTTAATGACTACCATAAAAAAATTACAATACACAATGGGCTGTTTTTCTAATCACAAAGTAAACAAAGGAAGTCCAAATGCCGAAAAGTAATAAAACCTGCAAAACAGGTATGCAGGTGTGAATTTGTCTTTGTCGGATGTAACATAACTTTCTTTTAAACTGCTTTAAGCTCTTTGATGGATGCTAGAATTTTATTGTATATTTTAATTGTAATAATAGGAATGTTTTTATGACTAAGTGCAGTTTTACGCATCGGCAACACTAGTTTTATCAGATCTCTTTACTTTACTTTGGAATTTAATTAGTCTATATATAGCGCAATGTTGTTTATAGTGTAGGAAGATCAACTGGTGTATTTTTTTAATTTAGGACTGCCTCTGTTGTGAGTAAGCTAAGCCATAGAGGCTTCGGGTTCGCTTTCTAGCGTGGTATATTTTGTAAACACACTTTCCATTATTTACAATGGTCTAGGTGTTGAGATTGCCTCCAGAGTGGTCCGCTGTATATTACCCATAGGACAAGCGTAACTTGCTTAGCTTGGGCATTATGAACGAATGAATGAAAACTCTTTATTTTTCACCATAAACTTAAATCTAGACGATATGGATACATTTGCATTAAAACAATGGGCAGCCTCATCGCTTATAGCGATCTCTTCCAGGCAACCCATTGTCTAAGGAGATTTTAAAGGATATTTCAAACGATTTTTGGTGGTGTACTAAACTAAAATAAAATCAATAAAATCACCATCGAATACTATTTAAAATAAAATATAAATATACTACTATATATACATATATAATTAGATAAAGATGATATTATAAATTAGATATATAAAGATGAAAATTTTAGGATCGGTAGTTTAATATAAAGTTAGAAAGGAATGGATACTCGCTAAGATGAAAGCGTGGCCGTTTTTCATTTTAGCAACTATCAAAGGTGGAAAATACCCATGGAAAGATGTTTGGCCCGTCAGATTTGTCTGGCTCATTGGAAAATATTTTAAAATATTATGCTTGATAATACATATAAATATATATAAAATTCAGCCTTCCTAAATGACGTAAGTTCCCATGTTTTTTAAAGTGTCTGTCAAAAGTTATGGCTCACAGGAAGTGTCTGGCAACTGTATATCTTCGTTTATAACAATATCATATATGACATATGTAAAAACTAGCCTTGCTACTTTGACGTAAGTTAGCATGCTTATTTTCCACCTTTGATACTTGCTACCTTAAAAACGGCCCCGCTTTCAGCTTAGCAAGTATCTATTCCTTTATAAGTTTATGGTAAACTATACGTTTTACACAAAACGTATTTAAGATGCCTTGCATAAGGCATGTTATTTAGCTAAATGTATTTATACCGTCGGTAAAACAGCCAGATGTTTTCCGTTTCACGCTGCGATTCATTTAGTCAAACAAACACACGAAATTTAACTTTAATGTTAGTTATTTCTTGCGTAAAAGGGGATTTTAGTTGGCCAATGTCAACTTGACCTTTCAAATTTCGTTCGTTTGGTTAAGTTTACTTCGGAATTTTTGACAGCAACCTAAAGAATGAAATTTGCTTTGCTGTTTTATTTTCGATTTTATGGGTATTTAGTATGGAGATAAATAATTAAAGCAAATAATATACGAGTGACAATCTGTAATTGACTTTTTAATAACTGACAATTTCATAAAAAATAATAAATATTAATTTATGAATAGAGTATGTACTCAATATTTTTCTGTCCTTAAATGCGTTTAGGGGAGTTAAATATCCATTTTTGAGTGATTAACTTTGACCGTTCTTTAAACGTGTTTAGCGGCAAATTTTTCGTTGTTTAAGACGCGAATTGTATTTAAGAGTGTTAAACGCGTTTAGTGTTTCTTAAATAAATTCAATTAACGTTGCGCAAGCGGCCCTAAGTCTGTAAATTACAGTTAACTTTGATAACAGTCGGTTGCAGCAGAATACAAAATAAAATAATGGTAATGTAAAAATTACGACATATTGAAAATCTGAACAGCTATACTAGATAACTGTATTAATAGTGTTCAGATGAATAGTTGATTGATATACTATAGTTGATATCGAAGTAGTCGTACAAAATACAGAGACCTGTTTCAGTGTTTGCCCAGATTATGCGTACGTTTGTGAGCAAACATGTGATTGTGTGTGTGTGTGTGTGTGTGTGTTTGCGCTTGTAAATGGATGTATGGAATTTTAGCATGTTTTCTTCTACGAATAGATAAATTTAGATTTTACTATAACACGAGTATTTTATCGAATTGTAACTTTAGCTCGTTAACTTGTCCCTTGAGAGTCCTAGACCTAGCTTTAAAATTCGGCCCCTAGAGATCTAAACCAGAAAACACATTTCCTGCTAGATAATAACAAAAAAGCTGTTGACCAACCTAGTTTGAAAATATTAGAATTGCATTTAAATTGGAAAAGTTTAGCCATTTCCTTTCTTTTTGTGCGTATAGTATTGTGTTTATCTATACTAATTCTATTTTATGTCGTGCTGTTATATCTTGCATATATATTTTCTCTTTTCAAGATTTTCATCATACTACGTGAGAATCCATTTTTATACATAGCTAAAGTTATCCGAAACATAGAGTTTTGTCAAACCCTAGGAAGTATCTTTATTTTATTTACAGAAAAACTTAATTAGGTTTTATATATTTTTAAACCTTCAGTGACAAATTGCTAACTGCTGGTAAAAACCGCTTAATAGGAGTTTAGGAGGAATTAAGCCACGTACTCACCTGCGAGCCGTATCAAAGAGGGCTTACTCTCAAAAGTCTTTCGTAGTTTGTTTTCGTTTTAGAACTTTTTGTAGCTTGTTTTTTTATATTTAAGTACATATTCATCCATTGTATCTTCCATTTATTTTTGTACTATTGTAGTTTAAAAGAAATCTTTGTTCTTTCTGTCTTCTATCTAAAACTTCATTGACTCTTTCGAGCTGATTGGACGAAAACGAACGATGAAAGGAGTTTGAGATTAAAGCCTCTGAACCGTTGCAGTTAGGGCTGATTCACACTGGAATGGCAGAAACCGGTCGCGACAGGCTCGTGTAACCACCGGCGATGTATCTTAGTAATTAACTTCTTCTCGGTATCCATACTTATGCGGGAAGCGCTCGGCCTCACGTCAGCGCGAGCAGTAGCTACCGCTACTGAGACAAGCGTAGCCGTGCAACCTTTTCGAGTTTTTCAAGCGATACTAGTCTTTTAATTATGTAGATAAAGTTTAAAATGATTTCACACTGAAAGTGCTCGCCGCGACGCTGCCGGCCGCTACTTTCCCGGTGTGAATTAACCCTTACTGTAACCAAAATACTACGTAGCACGCGAATTCGAGGCGAACGGCACGCGGCGCCCTCGCAATTATCCGACAAACCGAAGATCGACGTCAGCGTATACCTTAGAGCACGTTCCGTGGCCTGGTTTATTGCCAGGCCGAGATTCAGGCGATCAGGACGCGGGAAACCGTGACAATGATCGAAACTTGGTCGAGAGAGTTGAAATCTCCTGTGGCAGGCATCGAGACGGTGGAGGCGGTGCGCCCGTATCGGTTGCGATGGCTCTCGCGGAAACGCGGGGCCCTGACCTTCAGGATGACGAAGATACTTACCGGGCATGGGTGCTTCGATAAGTATCTAAATCATATCGCGGGCTGCCTGCCTTCCTCTCAGTATCGCCAATGTGGCGCATTAGACACTGCGTTTCTTACGCTGGGCGAGTGCGCAGCATGGGCACCGCAGAGATATGAACTCGAGACCCTCGTAGGTCCGATCGATTCGTTGGGCAGTTTGGTGCAAGCCATGCTGCATAGCGACGATCATTTGGTGGGTGCGGCCAATTTCTGCGAGACTCATGTCTCAAAAGGAGGCCGCGGAACGAGAAAGGGAGAGAGGTGCGCATCCGTCTCGCGGGTACCGACGTCAGTCGGGGTCCTGGAGGCAGGCTGTTTTCCCTCTGGGAACTCTTTGCTCATAGACATCAGAAAAGCTAAAACCTTTGCAATATTTAAAAATTCACTCAAGAAACATTACGTTATCCTTACGCAACAATGTATCTGCTAGTTTACTCTATCTTAAATTGTAATCTGCTGTCCATGTATGTCATTAAATTTTTTGTCCATTTTCTTTTTCTTTTTTCATTAATTTGTGTTAATTCGATAAGTTAAGAATTTCCTTTCAGTGAATCAGGTTCCCAGCGTGTAATATATACACTCTACATTAGTATAAGTTTAGTATTAAAATTAGAATAAATTAATATAATAAGTTATTCTTAAGGTACACCACAACACAAACATACATTCATTAAATGTCACACACCATAACAAAGTAACAAATACGCGTGTAAAACTTCTTAACTTCTTCTTAAATTTAATTGTAAAAAAAGGGTACGCAACGAGAGTCCATAGAGTTAATAAAATAAAAAAATCGGGGCCTGGAAGAGATCGCTTTTAGCAATAAGGCCGCCTTTTGTCTACCGAGTATGTAACTATAGTTCGTTCGCGTTAAGAATGCAGTGAGTCATCGTTGTTCGCCGGCCTAGCCCCGTCCTCTAATCAATCAAATCTTTCAAATTACAAGGTCAAGTTCACAGTGACCAGCTGAAGGCATAGCTTCGAACGCGGCGGTTGTGCCCTGTAATTGTATTAACTGATTTATATTTTAAAAAATGAATACCTCACCAATTCGTAAAAATAAAAGTGGTTAGTTAAACCATAGTGGAGAGAGAAAAATAATTTACAATGTTTTTAAGTATTTTTAACAGTCTCATTTAAATGTGACTGTGGACAGGATAGTACAAAAAACGGCAAATGAATGCGGTGTTTCCGAGAAAACAGTTTATAGTATTCTTAGTGAAAAAAAGGAACATAATACATTTAAATCGCCAGTGAAAAAAAGGGCCAGGAAGTCTATGATTGATAAATATGATGAATCAGACAAATGTGTTATAAGGATAAAAGTACACTCAATATATTTAAATAATGACTACCCGATATTAAATAAAGACAATTTGTGAAGCTGATGAAGATATTCCAACGTTTAAACGTATCACACTTGATAGTGATTAAAATATTAATGACTTAATTTTGATTTTTAACTTTTAAGTGTATTTTTAAATTCATTAAACTTAATCTTTAAAAATATAATTTGTTTGAATTTTAACACCACTGTGAATACACCTTTACCCTGCAGGTGCATTGATGACTCACTGCATTCTTAACGCGAACGAACTATACTGTATTGTTGTGCATTTTTGTAATTCGTGTTTTGGTGAACAATAAAGTGTAATATCTATCTATCTATCTATACATAGTTTACGGCTTCTGTGGCCGAAAGGTGGAATGGCGTAAATATAATTTTCGTGAGATAGAGTTTTATGATTACATTCATAAAGGTAATTCGTATTACAAAAAAGTAAATTCCATAAATAACGCTCTTTCTTCGCATATTTATGTATTCATGGTGCCTATTCTGTGTGGAAAATGAGAAGGATGCAGTTATAAACACGTAATGGACTCGCCGAACTTTATCTCAGGAATAACGTGACATAATTATAGGAAATACGAAACGTGTTTCGACGTTTCGGAACGTATAGGTAGATATAATACTCTAGAGTCTAGATTACTAGATATAGAGTTTGGCTAACGAAAGTACGCAGTCAAATTATTCACAAACTTTTTAGATGCCAATGCTGATACAACTGTGAATGTTATTTTACTAAAACATTGTCATTGTGACGGTCACTTGCTATTTTGGTGTCCATTTGATAAGACGGGTCATTCTCCTTGCTTCTTTCATTTACGTAATCTCGCAAAAAAAATATTTCTGCTATTATTCGACTGAGACTTGGTCACATATGCACTCCAGTCTTCTTCACAACTTTACCGGGGTTTTCGGGGCGAGTGCCTTTGCGAAGCGAAGGCGCTCGAGCCCGGGGGGCAACTTGATCGAGGGGGCTCCCTAGGGAGTTTCACCTCCGCTGGACTGTTGCCATGAGAGGGGGGATGAATCTAATGATGCCCACCATAGGGCGACACAATGCACTAATTGAGAGCGGGCGACGGGTAATATAAAGCCCGAGAGGGAGGATCCCGGCGGACCGGGATCGGCGGTTCGCGGTGGCCTATGCTATCTTACTGTCGTTTCGCAACGCGTTATGGCTAGGAGAGAAGGAACGGCGAAAGAAACTTCCCAGCAACACGCCTAGTCTATCCTATGGGGGGGCTATGTCTCCTGGCGTCCCTCGCGGGGACGTGGAGAGATCGTGATTGACGGCGTCGACGCCATCGTCTGTATCTGTCTGTCGGTGCCTGCCAGCCTGCCGTCCTAACCGCGGGCGGGCTGATCCGAGCCAGCCGTTATGTGATAACGTCAACCTTGTCCGTGAGGATGTTACGCGGTCGTCGCACGAGAGCCTTTCGTCGAGGCTTATAATCGGACGCGGACACGACGAGGGGATTTCGATGGTGCGGCGCTAGATCGAAATACTTACGCGAGAGCGACGTAATGTAGTTTTTGATGGAGGGAAGCTCCAGATCGCGGTGGATGCCGACGTTACGCATATAGAGGGGAGCACCGACGGCTCTGCGCATGAATTTATTCTGAACGATTTGCAGTTTCTTTAAAAGGGAAGGCTTGGCATGGCCGAATACCACACTCGCGTATGTCATGATCGGGCGAATGCATGTTTTATATAGAGTAAGCTTGTGTCTGAGGGACATTTTACTTCGTTTGTCTATCATGGGTGCTAGACGACCCATCACAAATCGCGCTCTATTCCGGATTATAGTGATATGCTCGTTGAAGTGCAAGTTCCGATCTAGGGTGACACCCAGGTATTTGGTGTACTTTGCCCAGGGAATCTCTTGGTCGTAGAGCGAGATGGCATTTAAGCGAAGGAAAGCGCGTTTGGGAGAGCAAAGCGTGCCCGGGGAAAAGAATATTGCTGCGCTTTTTTCCGGGTTTACCTCTATCTTCCATTTGTGAAACCATTCGCCTAGCTCTGTTACAGCTGCCTGTAGCCGGACGCAAGCCATTTGTCGGTTGTGATCTGATGTATAGAGTGCGGTGTCATCCGCGAAGAGGGCCAACTCTACATCTGGAGTTTTTGGGATTTCGCTGGTGTACAGCGTGAAGAGTAGTGGAGACAGGGCCGAGCCCTGTGGTACACCGGCTGTGAATGGGTGAGGGGACAAGCGTGTTCCATCCACTCGAAAACGGAAGCTACGGCCTAGGAAGCAGTCTCGCAAGATGAGCACGAGTCTGTCTGGCACACCGAACTGATACAGCTTGTAAATCAAACCGCTATGCCAGACCTTGTCGAAGGCCTTAGCTACGTCTAGGAACAGTGCGGCTGTTCCTATAGAGCGGGGACGATGGGCAAAGTGGGATAGTATGTGCTCCGTGACGCGGTGCACCTGTTGGACGCATGAGTGTCTGGCACGGAATCCAAACTGCTCATCGGGTAGTAGATGTTTGCTGATGGCAAAATCTCTAAGTCTAGAGAGGATGATCCTCTCGTAAAGCTTGCTGAGTGTGCTCAGTAGGCTGATTGGACGGTAGCTGGACGGTTTATTAGCCGGTTTTCCAGGCTTGTGAATACCGATGACATCTGCTTCCTTCCAGATCGCGGGGAAAGAGCAGTTTGTTATGGCGGCATTGAAGATGCTCACTAAGATTATAATCAAGAGGCCGGGGAGGAGTTTTAAGATGCGATTGTTAATGCCATCGATCCCTGGGGCCTTTCGCGGTTTGAGGGTCTTGATCAGATCTTGCACTTCTTCGACCGTGACTGGGTTGAGTGTGGTTTCCGCTGGCAAGGAGGATCTACGTTCGACCTCGGAGTCCACCTCTGTCAGGTGTGACTGGTCGACGTTTTGTGTAGTGGGGGATCATTGAAGCTCTATACTCTGAGCAAGGCATTCGGCTTTCACCTCGTCATCGAACGCCTCGGTGTTGTCGGCTCTTTCTAGCGCGGGTATGACAGTGAGGGTATCTGATTTGAGAGCTCTAGCCAGCTTCCAGTACGCCTGGTGAGATGCTTCGATATCACTCAACGTTCTGTCCCAACGTTGTTCCCTGACTTCCCGGATACGTAGTTTGACCTCGCGCTCTAGTTGGTGGAGTCGGACTCTGTTGTCTTCGGTGGGATATCTGTCGTGAGCTCTGGGGAACCGGCTCTCTTTTCCCTCAGCAGTACCCTCACCTCGTCCGGCAGGAATAAGGGGCGGTCATCCTCCACTGGCACCTGTCTGGACGAGTTCCGCACTGCGGATTGAAGGTGGCTGGTGAGAGCCTCGATCGCCGTCTCCGTGTCTTGGCGGGATTCGATGTGGTCCGGGATGCGGTCCAGGTCTTGTGATTCGGTTGCCTTGAGGAGGTCCCAAGTCTCAACCAGTCCACAGAGGTCCTAGTTTCAGATGTCTGGTCCGTCTGTGGTTCTAATTTGAGGATAACCGGGCGATGGTCCGAGTCTATATCGTCCATCGTTTCGATCGAATAGAACTGAAGAGTTACGCCCCTCAGTAATGTTAGGTCGAGAGTGTTTGGGGTCCCCCAGTCACAGTTGGGGGGGTATCTTGTGGGGGTCATGGGAGTTATTATATCAAACAAAAGATTGTCTGATATATTTATGAGGGCTCTGCCATTGGGGTTAGTGGTATTGCAATTACACTGTTCGTGTTTGCAATTCAGATCTCCGGCTATTATAACAGCTGGGCCTAAGTTGAATAGGGCTTCTAGGTCTTTCTTAATAAGGGTTTTCTGGCACGCGAGGTATGCTGAGACTATGACTAGAGATTGGTGGCCAGTCATTGCTAGTCTGCAGGCGGATACCTCCATACCTACTAGTGGTGGGGTGACTAGAGGCATGCAGTGTATAGATCTTCCGGAATAGATCAGGGTGCCGCCACCACGGCCTATCCTGTCATGTCTAGTGACCCGATAGTTAGAGATCTTTGGATCTCTTTCACTCGGTTTCAGGAAGGTCTCCTGCACTAGTAGTATATCTACTTGATTGGTAACCAGGAAATCATGGACCAAGTCGCGCTGGTTTCGAAGGCCGTTGGCGTTATAAGTCGCCAGTGTCAATGAGCGTGGTTTATTTCTACCTACATGCACCATTTGTTACCGATAACAATAATTTAACTAGGTTGTTTAGTTATAACGACCTAAGTACCTGGAGGAGGTACGCGTGATCCATTTCGATCACGAGTTGATTCCGGAGGGAGGGTTGATCAGACTCTGCAACTTGTCTCAGTTTTCGAGCCAAGAGTTGGACCTCTGCTGGGTCGAAAGGCAAGTTCTTGGCGAATTTAGTCGCCAAGGCTAAGTCCTCCGCTAAAGAGTGGTGGGGTGACGGCCCAGAAGGTGCTTTTAAAATGAGGTCGGGGGCAGGGGTTGCTGGGGGTAGGCCGGCCATAATTGGGGCGCGCGTCCTTAGTGGAGGGAACGCTTCCGTCGTGGGAAGACCCGTCCAGTGATTTACCACTGGAGGGGGGGCCGCCACGAATGCGGGTTTGTTCGGCACTTTTCTAGTGACTTTTTGGGCGTTGCCCTTTCCGACCTTACGTTTGGGTCAGGGGGCGGCAGGACAGCCTCTGTAGTTAGCGGGGTGACCCGCTTGGCCGCAGAGAATGCAGCTCGGTGGCTCCAGGGAGTCCCGGGTGCGTGCGCACTCCGAGGTCCCGTGGTCGCCCAGGCACTTGACGCACCTGGGACGGGATTGACAATGTAGGGCAGAGTGCCTATAAAGTTGGCTACGATGACACTGCTGCAGTGTGTGTTTTTCGTGTGGATGTTCCACACGAAGGCCAGAGAGGCCACAGACCTTCTCAAATTCAAAGATTTTTCCCCTCTGGGGAGAGATCGAGGACAGCCAATACTAGGTTTAGAGGAGACTTTGTTGCGTCGCCTCTGTGCATACGGTGCACTTCGTGCACTGGTAAAGCTTGGGCCTTAAGGTCCTCGAGAATATAAGAACACTCGATTTCCTGTGGGAGTCCGCAGATTACAGCCCGGAGGCGTTTTTCTTCCGGCAGGGCATAAGTGTAGTAACCGATTTTACGGTCACATAACAAGGATGTTAGGGAGCGGTGGTCACTTGAAGACGTGACCATAACTTTGATGCCGTGTTGGATATCACGGGCTTCTTTTATAGAGATTGCCTTACCTGGCAGTTCCTTAGCGAGTTGAAGCCAATGGGCTTTCTCGCGGATGATCAGGGGTGGCGGCGGGCGCTGTAAAGGTGGCCCAGGGCGACTGGAAGGTGGCCCAGGGCGGCTGGAAGGTGCCGCTGTTGGTTTTGTGCCCGCAGGGGGGGCGGGGTTGGGGGGGACCTCCCTCTGGGTCTTCCGTTTTTTGGTACGATTGACGGTTATGAAACCGTCATCGTCCTCGTGTTTTAAGGGGATGTTCGCGGGAGGCGCGACATCCATGGGGGTAATTTCATCGGCCGGTGGAAGAGGGGCATCCCTGAGGTATTGCGGACCGTCAAGAGATAATTCGATTTCTCGACGAGAATCGATTACGCGTTGTATGGGCGATCGCGAACGCGATGTCGTCGAACTCGCGGAGCTCGAACGCGGTTGTCCCGACGCGGAACCGCGAGAAAACGAGGCGCGTGATTTTGGTGCCACACGGTGGGCATCGTTGAGCGGAGATGCGGGCGGCGGGCGCGCCGGTAAGACAGCGGGTACGGATGCGGGGGGCGCGGGCGCTAAGGCAGAGCGCAGGTGGTCAGCGATAAGCGCGGTGGCGGGGGTCACGGGGGGTGCGGTGGTCGCGGCAGATGCGGGTGCGGGGGCCCCTTGCACGTGAAACTTGCGGGACACGGGTTTCTCGGAAATAAGTTCCGAGATAACGGACGCCATTGATTGGGACTCCGGAGTCCTCAAAAATTGGTCGAGCGCTTGAGGGGATTGCTGTCGTAAAAACGACAGCAACCCCTCCAACAGCAATGGAGAGAGCTCCACGCCGTCCATTGTCCCTGAGGGCGACGAACGATTTGGTGGAAAAACCACCTGATGACGCACTTTTCACTGCATTGTCACAGAAAAAACACAGATCGACTGGGTGAACGAACGAACACAACGAACACGAATAACGGACAGCCGAGGCGGAACGGGAAACCTGCGCGGGCGACGAACGATAACGGGCGAATGATGAACACCGTCTAAACGCCACTACGCCTTTTATACGAAAATGCTACCCTACAAAACAATAACATTGCATCATTGCTAAAAATAGCAATTACATCATAGTGTTGCCAGGATCATAAAAACAATTATAATAATTAGTTACTGATGCACTAAATTATCTAGATGATAATTTAGTGGGCTTATAAAATTAACTAACCGGTAGAAAATGGTAATTTAGTTATAAATCGAATCATCTGATAAATCGACTAAAAGTATTATCGATGACGATTGTCTATGTCATATTAATATACACTATGGTTCTCATGACTACTGTGGTGGACATCTTGTAACAATAGATAGATAGATAGATAGATAACACTTTATTGCTCACCAAAATAAACAAAATATAAAATGCATAATTACAAACTTCTTGGCAAAACAACAGGCGGCCTTATCGCTAAAAGCGATCTCTTCCAGGCAACCTAGCTTAAAAGAAATTCTTAACTAATCTGGCGATGTAGGTGGAGCAGAAAAAAGATAGGACTGTACAATTTAAATATACATACTTACACTAATTTATAAATTGAATACATACATCATTATTAATATATTTACGTATATACAAAAAAAACATCTAAATAAATTTACTTGTTATCATTATATGTGACAAGTATTTTATATTAACATATATTACAATAGATAAATAAGTAAATGTTTAATATATTACACATATTTATTTAAAGACAAATAGTACTTTCTAAGGGAGTTCCGAAATGTAGGTAATGTTTTGGCCTCTCTGACAGTAAGAGGCAACGCATTCCATAGTTTGACAGTCTGTACTGTAAAAGAGTTATCATAAAAGGATGAAGTGTGTGCAGGTGACAAAAGTCTACGATATGTATCTAAGCGCAAATTGTGAGAAGTGGAGAGACGAAGGAAATCAAAACGTTCCTTAAGGTAAGGAGGACTATTAGGATTAAATAGTATATTATAAAGGAGAGTTATAATGTGAGTATTCCGGCGAAAACGTATAGGAAGCCACTTTAGCTTCGTACGAAATTCAAAAATATGGCCATATTTCCGCAAACCAAATATGAACCTGACACAGAAATTCTGAAGTCGCTCAAGTTTATTTAGCTGTTCTGAGGTTAAGTTTAGATAGCAGGCGTCAGCATAATCAAATATGGGAAGTAGGAGTCCCTCCTACTTCCCATATTTGATTATGGGAAGGATTTGATGATGGTGGCAAATTATGTACACCCATATATGATATTCTTCCCCATGATCTTCCACGTCCTATAAACATCAATTTCCTTCTAACTCTAGTTTATAGCAATAACATGTCCATGTACTATGCAGATTTTTATCCCTTAGTTTGTGCTGTCTCTCCTCAAATTTTTGGAAAAAGATTACCTGACCATCGAAATTTCTTCAATATTTAAACACTAGCTACAATAGCATACATATATCATCACCTCTGTCTCTTTTACCGCGACACTGGCAAAATCAATGCCAAAGGCGTTGGAGCCAACACCAGCAAGAATAGAATAGATTAGATCATATCTGCTCCCCGGTTTTCCTAGGTAAACTTAAGATTCGCGTCGTGTTTCTATGTGAATGTGATTTGGGCGAAGATTCTGTTGAGCATAATTATATTTTTACTCTACTACGTTTTAACGGTTTTAAGCGCGGTAATTTATTTGATTTTTATATTTCCGGTGTTTCGGCCACTTTTCAGTAGCCGTGATCGCGGAAGACAAAATTTCAATGTCAATGAGTACTGTTAAAGTGTTATTTGGCCTACCGTCAACTTGTTCATTTTAATTATTTAGTTTAAGTTTGTTACTGGTTATTATTTGCTCTATGGGAGCCTAATCTAATTTTACGATATTTAATTTATTCCTTTCCACCTGCCTTTTCGTTGTTTAACTTTGACATTGGCAAAATTTTAAATGAAATGACATTTAAAAAATTGTGTATGAGTATGCATTTCACACTTCTACACACAATAGAAGTGAAACTAAGTGTGACAAGGGATAGGAGGGATTCTAAAATTTGTGACGTCTCATTTCATATATTATATAGTTATAATATATTGAAGCTTTGAAGCACGAAATGTGAAGTACTAACGAAAAACTTCAAAACATGTCCAACTCTATCTGTATCAGTATAGGGTTTAAATTGTTAAATATAATGTAATCTGTCTCATTCTCTCGCAGGCTTAGTCCTGTAGATTTATGTGTTTAACTCTTATTAGTGTCGCTTTTTCGTTTCACCGAGTTTCAAATAACAACAATTCTAAAGAAGTTTCACTTTAGAAAATATAAGTTTCCAAAAACATCTCAACACCTCCACGTTGTATACTGTTTAAGCTAAGAAGCCACTTTTCAAATGTAAATATATAAGTCGTGATTTTCAAAACTGACGCGTACAATCCTTTATACCGAGAGATCCCCTTTGACTGAAGGCTTCGAGTAAGTTGAAAGGTATCGGAACCCTTTGCCCTGTGAATCAAAAATTCTGATATGCGTATGTAACAGAAATGAAAAAAAAAACTGTTATTTAAAAACAGAATGTACAACTTCATTGTTAAAAAATTAAAGGGGGGCACAATTTTCACATTTTTGAGAGCTAATATCACGCAAATCATTAACCTTATTAAAATTGGACAAAAAGAAAGAAAGAAAGAACATATACCTATATATTCCTAAAATGCAACTCAAACAAAACAAAAACATTTTTTTTTAATTATGCCGCAATTTACAAAAAGACGTTGCCTCTCAAAGTTTTGCTGTGTAATAGACAATATATATGTGTCTGTGTGTGTGTGTGTGTGTGAGTGTATGCACTACGCGATTAATTCATTCAAAATAAGTAAACTCACTACAATTATAAAAAATAAAATAAAAAAAAATAATCTTAAAATCACTCCCATTTTTTTACAACCGGGCCCAGTAATGCATAAAAGCGGTATCCGCCTCCTTTATAGCCCTATCTATATAGACTACACATTTATGGTTATTTTTATTCTTGTAGCAGTTTCCGGAAAATAGACCGTGATGTATGTACAAGGAAACAAAACGACGGCATACATATAAAGTTTTCAGGCGAGTCCGTTTTAATCACATGACAACCCTAAAAACATGGCGAATTTTCTTTAGAACACAGATAATAACAAACAAGCATGTAGGCAGACACAGTATCAAAGTACTTTACATATAAAACAATATAATTTATGTAAGGAAGCATAAACTTGTTGTTGTTATTAACAATTCTGTTGAAATTACCGCCCATTATACAACTGATGGAAGATATATTGCTTATACAAGAAATACAATATAATAATAGTTTGCTACAAAATTAATGATAATCAACCCAGGCTTAAATATAGATTTAAATCCTTTGCATTTGATTTAGTCCACAAAGTCCAAATCGCCCAAAAATAAAATATTTAATTTTTATTTTTAGTTGCTTTCGCGTCCTCTCCGACTCCTACGGGGTCAAGAAGTGGACGCTGACGGTAGGACTGGTCCACAAATTTCAAGTTGCTCAACGGGCTATGGAGCGAGCTATGTTGGGTGTTTCTCTTATGGATAGAGTTAGAAATGAGGATATCCGTAAGAGAACCAAGGTAACCGACATAGCTCGCAAAATTAGCAAGTTGAAGTGACAGTGGACCAGTCACATTTGTCGCACGACCGATGGCCGGTGGAGCAGACGACTCCTGGAGTGGAGACCGCATCTCGGTAAACGTAGTACCCTCCAGCCCGATGGACTGACGACCTGCGCAAGGTCGCCGGTAGGCGCTGGATGCGGAAGGCAGAGGACAGTTATGAGTGGCGGCGACTTGGGGAGACCTACGTCCAGCAGTGGACGGTTATTGGCCGACGACGAGTTATTCTCGAAATCGGTTTCTTTTTTGATAGATAAAAATATTTTTTCACTTTTAAGTTACGTATAGTATGTTATTCAATAACAATTGAATTTATGTGAAACTATCTTGAAACTATTGTTGCACCTTAAATTCCGACAAAAGCAAATTCCACTCCTAATCTGTAAAAAAACACATTTTATTACCTGTCGGCATTTGAACTCATTGTAATCCTTTTCGTCGTCTTCTTTTGTTTACTTATTGTGAAGTACAGCCTATTGTCTTTAGCCAGGTGTTACGGATTACGAGTACAAGCTGATTCTAGGAAATTCAGTCCATTTTGCCGGGCGGGCACAGTGCATTGGTGAAGTATAAAACGACGTCCTGATTTAGAGAGGAGGCAGTCAGGCGATATCTACGAACTAAGCGTGACGTGTGTACATTCGGGAATCTATTAGTGACAGACTTTGCACGTTTTATTGAATTACGACCTTCTGCATTATGTTTGGATTTGTTGTGTTCGGTTATATTTGTGCCCGTGTTATACGTATTTGTATAGTTCTAATAAACTCTATAATAATTCCAACGGCATTTTAATTCGAGTCCCGCAACTCTTAACACTATATTTAATCTGATGCAAAAAGATCATCGAAATCGGCTCCGAAACAAAAAAGTTATTGCTGAACATAAATAAAAAATATATATTTACAAGACGAATAAGAATCTCCTTTTTTTAAGGTCGGTTAAAAAACATAAGGGTCCTTTTTTGCTTTAATTACATAATTCTAGATAGGAACTATAAATTTTGCTTATATATCAAATACTAGGATTTGCCCGCGACTCCCTCCACGTTGGTCGAAATAAGCTAATTTTTATGTGTCTTGATAACTTGAAACCGCTCCCGGGACAAATCTCGCGAGATTTCCGGGACATAAAATACCACAGATTTTACGACAGAGAATTTTCTATTGATCAGTAAAAATATTACACAAGAATTCATTTTTTTTTGAATCGGGCCACTTTAAACCGCTACCAAGAAAATTCCCGTGGGATTCGCAGGATATAAAATACAGCAGATTTGAAATGCGGGAATTTTTTTATCGGTCAATTTAAACCGTATAGAAATTGACCCCGTGGTTTGTACGGGAATCTCGAACTAACAGAAAAAGATAAATTATCAAAAAAAATATTTTATAGCTGAAATACAGCAGACAGGTAGACGGCCCATCTGATGGAAAGCGGTTACCGTCTCCTATGGACGTTTGCAACACCAGAGATGTCACCAACGCGCTGCCGGCCTCAAAGAAATTTTATGACACCCTTTTTGAAAAACTCCTTATCGTAGTGCTGTGGGAATACCACGGCTGGGAGCTCATCCAAATCCCCACGCTGCGCAAGAAAAACCTTTCTAGAGAACCGTTGTGTACAAGAGCGAAGCGGCTCAAGAAAGTGAGGATGAACGCCCAGCCGATGGCGTGCGGTGCGGTGGTAAAAGGAAGTCGAAGGTACCATTCTGAACAGTTCATCAGAACACTCCCCATTGTATAATCGGTAGACTACGCAGAGAGACGCGAAGTCTCTCCGAAGGCCAAGCGTCTAAATCGTCCTAGAGTACGTAATCGTCGACAATGCGAACGGCTCGACGTTGAATACATTGAATACTCCATATGCGGCCTCACCTGGGCTTAGTAAAGCATATGGCGGTGCCGCGGAGTGAATTACTGCTTAGACCGGTTTAGCACTCCCAGCTTCTTGGAGGCAAGTTTTGCCTTACCTTCAAAGGTGGCCCCTGAACTGCACAGCGACAAACAACAAAAGACTACACATTTTCAATGTTATAATATCATAGATTTCCATCATTGCCATCCCTAATGTGGTTATAATCATCTGTCCGGTGCAATCCGGCATGAGGGGTGACCGCGACCAATTCCATCGCAAGCGGAATGCTTGAAGCCTCATGAATATCTCTGATTGGATCGATGCGCATATCACTTTTGGTAGCTTATAATTTGAAATGTTGTATATCAGTTAAGTTGTGGTAGCGTAATGGCTGGTCTCAGCTCAAAGGGTTTCGAATCCTGGTCGGAAATCGTGAACCACTTAGGTAATGGTGTTCTGACCTAATGTGCATATTGTTACAATTACCCCTTTTTTTTATTACTGAAGCACACAAGACAGGCACGGCCCAGCTGTGATGGAAAACGGTTACCTTCGCCTATGGACATTAGCAATACCAAAGGTGCTGCCAATGTGCTGCCGGCCTTGAAGGAGAAACTGGAACCTGACCAGTAATGCCGGAACACAAGTCGGTTATTATGGCGGCATACCCTAGACCAGGGGTGGTAGCTATCCAGGCGGGCAAATGCCCAACCACTTGGCTGTGGGTTGTTTTGTCGCCTCTTACGACAGGCCGCCCGGCTGCAAAACTTGCTATACAGCAACGGTGAAGGAAAACGTGATGAAACCAGCGCATCGAGATAACTGATGTATCAAACCTGCCAAGCCACCTTGGACAAGCGTGGCGGGTATACTGTCCGTTCTCCAATAGTGAGAGGCCCGAACCCAGTAGGGTGTATGGGTTGTTATTATATTATTATATACTATAGACAATAGCTTTATTTTACTTACACAAAAACTTAATTCGGTTTTTTACATATAATAATAACAACAAAGAAACTAAGTCCATACAACCTGATTTGAAGTAATACAACGAATGACATGGTGTTTATAACAACGTAGGTAATTGTTAGTGAATTGGAAAAATACGATTCCAGCGCCATCTATTTAGCTAGTCCGTCTATTATATGGAAACAACATCATTTATCGGGATAAAAAGTATCCCAAGTTACGCCCCGGGATATGCGCTTGCTCTGAGTCGCGTTTCATTTAAATCCGTTCAGTAGTTTTCACGTGATGCTCTAACAGACAGTCAGGCAGACACAAGACAGATAGAAACACAGACAGACAAACATTCTAAAAACTGTATTTTCGGAATCTCCTAGTCCGAATTATCCCATCTATTTTTCATATATTAAACGCTCTGTAGATACAAACTCGAACCATTTGTTGATTTATTATAGTATAGATGTACAAACAAAATAAGCGTGTTCTGCCGTCTGTAGATTTGGGAGTGTTCTGGTAAGCTATTTGATTTGGTGCCTACGCCGCCATTTTACCACCTTGAGACTTGGAAGTTATCCACTGTACGTGGCGCTCGCTTCTTTATGCCATACGTGAGCAAGCTATGGAATGAGCCATATTGTATCGCCATATTGATATTGTAGCGGTCTGGAAAAACCGCGGGTGGGATCCCGCGGTTTTTCCAGACCTACAATATGAAGCTCTTCAAAAAGAGCGTAAATAGATTAAAGCCTCAACGAAGTAGGCAACGCATCAGCTTAATTCTGCAGATGTCCATGTGCGACGGCAACCACTTGCCATCAAGTGGACCAGTTTGCCAGTTTGCCTGCAAGATATTTTTTTTTCTTGTTAATGTACCATTTTATTATCTTGTAATTTTCAGTATTATAAATGCTGAAATAGTAGAGCGGGTGGATGAGCCCAACATCATAGTCGAGAGCAAGGCACATCGCTTGCGCTGGCTTGGCTACCTACATAGAATGGAGGAGGATGGCGCAGTGAGAAGAGCCTATCTGGGCAGACCAACGGGCCCAGATGTCGCTGGAGGCTCAGAGTAATAATACCTAGAGAGATAGTTTCCTACTAAATTACATTCAGAGTTGAAGCATAAAATCAATCGATATGTAACCAATCGACACGCACACAAAGGTACAAATAATGTTGCACGTAAAGTCTTTCTAAAAAGTAGGAAATTGGAACTATTGGAGCTCGTCACTCTAAGACTGTCTTGCGGACTGACGGGACAGACGCGACGACAAGCGAACTGAGACTTTTAGGTCGTGCTTAAATGTGCTTCACTTTACTGGCACTTACTCGGGTTCTAAGCGTAGTAATTCTTTGTCTGGAGAGACATAGCGGAGGCTGATTTGCGCGAGCTTCAAGCCTATGACTGGCAGGAGACAGCGCTAAACAGAAAGTAGTGGAGTATTTTCATTTCGGAGGCCAGGACTCATTTTCGGTCGTTGAGCCCCCGCAGTTAGTTATCTTGCGGTTTAAAAGATAATGATTGCGCTATTTGACTCACTAGTACATATTTATGACGTTATAACTTGGTACGCTCGTATAAATCTATAAGGCTGCGACGTTTCGTAAAATGATAAAAAGTATCTCGGTTGATTACGGTCCGCTCCTCTATTGGTTTTATTAAAGGTATACATTAAACAATAGTATCTTATCTAAAGCAAAGAAAGCCTTACAAGGTTGCCAAGCTCATGAATATCTTGAATGAATTACCAAATAGGCAAACCGAGGGTATATGTATATTGTGATCGAATGTTTAGATTTATCGCACAATAATAGCATTGCCCCTTTTACTGGCAATATTTACTTATTTTCATCTCAGTAATTTCTTTATAGATATATTATTCTTGTAGTGCTAGGTTACTTCATTTGAGTTGCTATGATGATATTAGGCCTGTCCTTTTGTATGGTAGTGAAGCGTGGCCTGTACTGAAATGACACAATCAAGATGAATACGTATCACGGAGATGAATATGCTGCGGTGGATGTGTGGAGTTACGCGGAAGTACCACGTTAGAAACTCTCGTATTCGAGGCAGCCTCCATATCCGTGTGGATAAACTGCAAGAGTGTCGCCTACATATACATAATTTCAGCCATCAGACCCTCATCGATGGACACGCGTGCGTCTGTGGTTTTCAACCTATGCCTACGCGCCCCACGAAAATTAATTTATGTGCTTAAAGTACTGGACGTCTCAGTGGTCAAAGTTGCGTTAATGGTGAGTTGTGTATGTCTGCTAAGTTTGAATTTGCCGCTCTCTGAATTGGCCGCCCGGGGTATGGGCCACGGCTTGCCCCCCTAGATCCGACCCTGGATCGGCTCTACCGTTATGCAAACACCGAAAATTTTAATAACTTGTCACATTATCCGTTTCCGTTTAAGAAACAATTCATGCCTCTATTAGTCTTTCAAAGTCGATAAGCTGAACTTTCTGCTTCAATAATTTTACCGTGAAAGTTTTATCTGTAATCTGAGTTGCCAGTCGCGCGTGAATTATGTCACTTTTCACCGTTTTCAACTTTGTAAGTTGATTTGATAGCCCTACTTGTGGCAACACTGGACGTTTTGTCAAAAACTTTTAAAGGATAATTACGCATTTAAGGTTGAAAGGTTTTTGAAAATGATGATCTGTGATTATAGACTCAATAAATATTGCTTCTGTTAAGGAAACTTGTTAGTTACTTACGTAATAGGTAGATATTAATATTATCGAGGTAGAGTTTATGTTTTTGACCGTTTGACCATAGCTTTATGACCTAATGTGCATATTGTTACAATTACCGTGTGCTGACAACGATGAAGAAAAACATCGTGGTGAAACCTACACATCGAGATAACTAATGTGTCAAACCTGCCAAGATGCCCTGGATAAGCGTGGCGGGTATACTGTCTGTTCCCCAATAGTGGGAGGCCCGAGCCCAGTAGTGGGACGTTTATAGGCTATAAACAAGTTTGTGAGTTTGTTTGAAGGAAGTAATCTCATGAACAACTGAACCAAATATGAAAATTCTTTCACCAGTAGAATGCTACATTATTCCTCAGTGACATAGGCTACATTTAATGGTGATTAATATTTTTTTTGACGCCAGCTAGTAAATACATAAGGTTGACCTTTGGAAAAGGATCTTGTTAAATAAACAATCTATATAGATAAATAAAATTGAAATGTCTGTTGGTAATGTCAAAATAAAAACGTGGAAAAAATAAGGAGGATAATTCGGACCAGGACCAGGACCGATTTTGACGTGACATTCACTGTCAGATAGCTGATATTATAAGGAGTAACTTAGACTACTTTTAAAATTAGGATTCCACAGCTAGTACCAATAAAAATCGTCATACAGACACATACATTGAAAATCCTCAAATTTAGTTAAAAAATTCAGCGATTTTTTGCTATCTTCGTCTATCCCACTAAAAAAACGTCATTTCTTGGGATAAAAATGTATCCTAAGTGTTGACCCGGTATATAAGCTAGTTGTGTGTTGAGTTTCATTTAAATCTGTTTAGCATTTTTTTACGTTATACTTTAACACAGCGGTTCTCAACCACCTTGTTGCGACACATTGGCGTGTCCCAAGCACCAGTACAACTGCGTCGCGAGATTTACAATTACAATATTGTTAATCCCCGTAATAATTGCGTTTGTGTGAGATTACTTAAAAACTAATCGAAAATATATATTTGCTGCCATTCTGCAACGAAAAACTGAAAATCTGAGTATAGTTCTCACCTACTTGATGTGGATGGCGAGATGAGTGTGTCTGTCAACAATTCGCCCTCGCATAGATAAACTTTGCAAAAGTCACCAAGATCAAATCGCGCACTGATTTTAAGTTTCTATATTTTACCTTGTGTGTTTGTATGTTAGGTTCTTACGCAATAAAAAATACATCCAATAAATGAATGGTGTTTAATTGAATAAATGTACTTATACCTCCTTCACTTCAACTATCAAAAATTTTGCATGTAAATATGTAAGAGTGTCGCGAATTTGTAAAGAGTATATTAGTGCGTCGCTGAGTAAAAGAGGTTGAGAACCGCTGCTCTAACAATCGGACAGACAAAAATTTTAAAAGCTGCGCTTTTAAAATCTGCTGTTCTGTATTAGCACTCCTTGATTTTTTTTCATTTTTAAATTCATTGTACAAATGGACACCTCTAACAGATTTTTTATTTTATAGATGATCATATGTAAAGCCAATATTAGACGGTTCATCATAGTTAAATCAACCAAATTAATGATTCAATGTCATTGAATGCCGGCATGTCCTTTCATTCCTATACCGTTCAACCGAATTGATTCAATTTGGTTGAACTATCTAATATCTCGCCTTAATACAAGAATCCCTTTTAAGGTATGGCCTCATCTCAGATAATGTTAAAGTTACTGACTGTGGCCAAATGCGTCTTATTTACGGCGTTAAAAATAACGCTGTTAACCATGGAGAAGGAATACTATTCTTCTTCCATGCCGTTAACGAAAATACGATCGTGTATGTTTAGATTATATGTCAATATTTACTGTTAACGTCATTGTCAATTAATAACCATATCACATCACAAATAACGCATTAGCGCATGGCTACATCTGCGTGAAACGGCCTGTAACTATAACATTATCCCAGATGAAGCCGTAGGATTAAATAAAAAATGTTTTGTTTTTCGGTCGATTCAATTTTTGGCCGGTCTTTCGTCGATGCTATAGAAATTATTTATATACATGTCAAACAGAAATCTTTACCAAAGAGATGACAAATTGACAACTAATTTCCGAAGGTAATGAAATAGACATAATTATTTATAAACCAAGATGGAAATTGTAAAATGCTTCTCTGTCATTTGCAAGTCTCTACAAATTTAAATTATTTAAATCCATTGCTATTATCAGACCGTTGCTTCTTTCGCGTTATACGTTTAAATCGTTGGAATAATAAAAAAATCAAGTAACATACCTCGTTTAAAACCGTTGAAACGTAATTTTTAACCGACTTCAAAACGGTGAAGGTTCTCAACTTAATTGGTATTTTTTTATGTATGTACACCGATTACGCTGAGATTTATGATCCAATTTACGTGATTCTTCTTTAGTTTGATGCGGAATAGTCGCCATTTGGTCTCCTAAAATTTAATATAGTTTGGCCAAGCAGTTTTTATTTTTTAAGGCGCGCGGCACCTTTCGTAGGTCTACCCATAACTAGACACTAAAAAGTAACAAATAAAAAAAATCGTTTAAAAAAACCGACTTCATAAACTAAAAAGTATAAATTCACCTAATAAAGATTTTTGACTAAGAATTTATTTAGTTTATTAAGAGTGCCGAGCAAATTATAAAAATTACCATATACACTGTTAGAACAGCAAAATGTTGCAAAATATTGTAATTTTTATGGTTTACTTGGCACCGATATCAAGATGTAGAAAATTTTATATTTTTTTGGCTCTTAATAACCCAAATAAATTCTTAGTCAAAAATCTTTATTAAGTTATTTTATAATTTTTAGTTTTTGAAGTGGGTTTTTTTTAAACAAAGTTTTTTTAAATTGTTTTTGTCCCTATAAATGACGTCGTTTCTGTGGGGTATATAGACTAATATAATCACGAAGCCATCCCTGCAGTAGTGTTTATTTTTCGTGCCGGTATTGTAGTGCACTAACAAATAAGGCATTGTGGCAATATAAATGCAGTTCCTCTACCGTATGCTAGTCTATCTATATATAATATAATAATTTGTAAATGGGTCAAGTTTGTACATTGCGTTTAAAAATGTGAAAAAATCAGGGGGGCTAATTCGGACCAGGAGATTCCGAAAATACAATTTTTAGAATTTTTGTCTGTCTGTCTGTCAGTGTATCACTTGAAAACTGAATTCAATCAAACTCGAAACGGCGCTAACTCTTATCCCGGGGCGTAACTTAGGTTACTTTTTATCCCGATTAATGATGTCATTTCCGTGGGATAGACGAAAATAGGGAAAAGATGGCGCTGTGATCGCATCCGTTTTGGAAACTACTGAACGTACTTTTATTAATGACACTGGACATAGTGCTGTCTTTGCTTTTTTCCTTGCATCAGACGGATTAGTAAAATAGATGGCGCTACAATCTCATTTTTTTAAATTCGCTAACAAAAACCTTCGTTGTCATTAAACAATATGTCAGTCCTTGTATTACTTCACTAGGATATACCCGCGACTTCGTCAACGCTTGACTTGAAATTCCCGTGGGATTCCCGGAACACAAAGTACCACGGCATTTTAAGAATAATGTCAGCTATCGTTTTAGTGAAAACTTTGTCGGAAAAAGCTAATTTTTATGCACGTGAACAATTACAAACTGCTCCCGAGAAAATTCCCGCGAGATTCCCGGGATAAAATATCACACATTTTAATACATACAATTTGCTACCGATCAGTGAAAAAATTACACTGGACTTCGATATTTTTTAATCTGGCCATTTTAAATAATTCCCAGAAAAATTACCACGGGGTTCCCAGGATAAAAGTAGCGTTGTTCAAATGCATAAAAATTAGGTTATTCCGACACAGTTTTCGCTAAAACGATAGCTTGCATTGTTTTTCAAATGCTGCGGTACTTTGTGTTCCGGGAATACCGCGAGAATTTCAAGTCAACCGTGAACGAAGTCGCGGGTATATCCTAGTTATTATATACAATTATATTCTATGTAGAAAACCGAATTAAGTTTATGTGTAAGTAAAATAAAGCTTACCTAAGGATTGACACTCGGTGTAACCGCGGGCCAAACTCTGTTATTAAATATAATAACAATAGCATCCCTTAGCGTCCCACTGCTGGACTCGAGCCTCATGCTTTAGAGGGAACGAACAACGTACCCGTTACGCTTGTCTAAAGCGGATTGAAGAGTTTGGTACATCGGTTTCACGATGAGAAGGTTTCAACACGATGTTTCCTCCACCGTCAGCGGTATTTTAATCTATATATTAATACGTGAAGCAAAAACTTTGTACCCCTTTTTACGAAAATTGCCGCGGGCGGAGGAGTATGAAATTTCGCACACTTATAGTTTATATAGAGAAGGAATGCAGAATGCTAATATTTTTTGAATTATGCATAAAAATACATTAAATCAATAAAAAAAACATTATACACACTACCATGTATTTGACACACACACACGCATATATATTCTTTTGTCTATTGTTAAAGTCAAATTAACAGTGTAGCCTTGACGAAATCTGTGATTATAGAAGTATATATAGTATTTGACAACAGAACCTTAATAATGTTCAAACTTATAATTTAAATTAATTATTATGGTCGAATTAATTGTTGTGATTTTTGTTTTTATTTTGAGATTGACGTGTACTCAAATATTTGTATGACAATGTATAAGTCAAATACAGTGACTGATTTCACTTTGTGGAATTTCGGCAGTGGGGTAAGTTCGTACACCTCTGGTTTTTTTACCTTTTTATAAACAGAATTTAACACCAACTACAATTCGAACATAGAGTTAAATGGTGAGTTAGCACTACTGACCGACTTGTTGCCGTCGTAACTATTCAAACACGAACATAACGAGAGTTTTACCTTACTTACCCACCTTGACTATGTAAGTATTACCTGTATTTTTCCAAATAAAGATTCATATATGTATTTATTCATTGCTAATTATAATGTTACGACCTAGTGCCGACAAAAGGCAAATTCACACCTGTATATTTGTAAACAAAGCGCATTTATTACCCGCCGCTGTTTGAGCTAATAACATTGAAGCTCTTTTATGATTGTCTTCTTTTGTTTACTTATTCATTGGTTATTGTGGAGAGCAGCCTATTGTACTCGTTTATGGCCGTTTGCAGGCATAATTAGGCAGGTGTGCAGATTACGATTTCTGGGAAATTGCGTTGACGCTTGGCGGGCAGACATATTTGCATTTGTGCAATATAAAGCAATGGCCTGATTGAGGAAGGGCAGTCGAGCGATGACCAGCCGCGAGGCAAGACTTGTGTACATTCGATAATCTATTTAGTGACGGACTTTGCGCGTGTTATTGAATCGTGCATTACGTTTGGACTGATTGTGTTCAGTTATATTTGTACCTGTATTATACGTATTTGTGTAGTTCTAATAAATTCTATAATAATTCCAACAGCATTTTACTTTTCGAGTCCTGCAACTCGTAACAATAATAATATGTAAACGTGGTAGCTTATTTGGTAACGTTCTCGAGTCTCATTTTTCAATTTCAAATAAGACGTGGTTTCCAATCCTGGCAGGAGAGCATGCACCAATTAAGTGGTTTTTTGCACTATTAAATAACGAAATTTCCGAAAATCGTTAGTTATATTCTGCCGAACACCTCGTACGGCCCAAATATGTGCCTTGCAAATACCTTGAAAGAGGGTATATGTTTGAGCCGTTTGGAGTGGAAGCGTTGGGCCCGTGGAGGCCAAGCGCCCACAAACTTATTAAAAATATCAAAAAAAGACTGATCGAGGCCACAGGCGACCGCCGGAAGGCTAGTACTTACCTCGCCCAAAGAATTAGCATATGTACAGCGAGGTAATGCTGCCAGCCTTCTGGGCACACTGCCCAACGACAGCGGTCTGGTTGGGCTGGAGCGATTGTAGATTATAGTGTTTTATTTTAGTGTATATACATTTGTTAGGGGTTTTTTTTATTTGTATGTATAGTTTACCTTAAGACCAGTAATTGAAAAATATAAAATTGTTACGAGTTACTGGGCTCAAATGAAAGTGCCGTTTCGAATTACTATAGAATTTATTAGAACTATACAAACACGTATAACACAGGTACAAATATAACTGGACACAACCAGTACAAACGTAATGCACGCTACAATAACGCGCGCAAAGTCCGTCACTAAATAGATTACCGAATGTACTCAAGTCTTGCTTCGCTTCTGGTTATCGCTCAACTGCCTCATCTCTCAATTGAGGCATTGCTTTATACTACACAAATATAACATGTTTCCTCGGCCGCGTGGACTAAACTTCCTAGAATCACACCTGGCTAATGACTACCATAAAAGACTACAATACACAATAAGTTGTTTTTCTAATCACAAATTTTAAGCACAAAGTAAACAAAAGAAGTCCGAATGCCGAAAAGGTAATAAAATGTCTACAGATATGCAGATGTGAATTTGTCTTGTGTCGACGTTCAGGTTGTAACAATATCTTCATACATACACGTCTATTAAGGTGCTTTTTGCCTGACCTGTCTTCAAAATATCTCCATTTATTTTGAAGAGAGGTCAGGTAAAAGCATCTGTTTAATCATATTTTCTTTTATACGTGTACATACATTTGAGACAATAAATATTTTTTCTGTACATACATAGAAATAGATAACAGTTTATTGCTCACCAAATATACAATTACAGAAATGCACGATTATAATATTGTCAGGGTAGAAACAAGAGACGGCCTTATCGTTTAAAGCAATCTTTTCCAGGCAACCTAAATTAAGGAATAATTTAATCTAATCTGGCGATGTAGGTGGTGCAGATTATTAGGTAGAACTTAAACAGACATACTTAAACTACGTATTTTATAAATTAAATATACATATTTAAATTAATTTGTAAATTAGATACATACAAACATTTATCTTCTTCTTATATATAAAAATGAATCGTAGAAATGTGTGTACGCGCATAACTTGATAGCGACTTTACCGATTTTGATGATATTTGTTTTGTGTGTTTGAATGGGTCCCCGGATGATTTATATTCACTATTGGAACCGGTAGGTGGTGCTGAGATCGGGTTCTAGAATCCTCCTAATCACCTGGACCGATTTTGGTGATTTTGTTTTTGTGTCATGAAACAAAGTCTTTTAGGAATTCAGAAAATATGGTACAAAGTTCTTCGCGCGGCGAACTTCGTACCGCCATATATATAGGTATGTATATATGGCGGTACATATATATTAATTAGTCTACAGTATAAGAACAAGGCATAATTATTTAAGAAACAGTAGTGTTTTCTGAGTGCGTTCTTAAATGTAGGCAATGTTTTGGCCTCTCGGACAGTAAGAGGCAGCGCATTCCAAAGTTTGACAGCCTGCACTGTAAAAGTGTTATCATAAAAGGATGAAGTGTGTGCAGGTGTCGTGAGTTTACGATACGTTTGAGTGCGCAAATTGCGCATACATTTGCGACAATAAATATTTTTTTGTGTGTATATATATTTCCCACAGTAAACATTTTTTATTTATTTCTTTTTTTTCTGTATAAAGAGGTTAATGAAAGTAAACGAAGTCTGCCAGCACCGGCTCGACCATTCATTGCAATATACAATCTAACAGTCATACCAGTAATTCTTTCGTATGTTATTAAATCTGCGCGTTCGGCTATGGCATCGCGTCTCTTGGGATATTAGTATTTTTGATTGATTCAGTTTTAAATCGGTGACGAAAGCAAAGGTGACAGATAATATCTGTATTTATAGGTGTTAAAATTGACACTTAAAGCGGAATTATATTTACGTGTAGTACATCTACATCAGTGCAATTACAAACAAAAATTATTAAAATGATCATACATATTTATATGTACGTATAATAATAATAACAACCCATAACTGTCCCAGTTGCTGGGCTCGGGCCTCCCACTGCAAGGGAACGGTCTCGATGTCCAAGTTGCATCACGATGTTTTCTTTCACCGTTGTTAGCACGTGGTAATTGTAACAATATGCACATTAGGTCGGAAAACTGCCTAAGTGGTGCATACGTTCCGGCCAGGATCGAACCCGCGCCCTTTGAGTTTAGGACGCGTGCGCTAGCCTTTATGCTACCACGACTTCGTTAGTACGTGTACGTACCAAAATTTGCTTAATATATGATGCCGCAATAGGCATCATGTAAATAACAATTTCCACTTAAATTTTGGTATAAATTTTAATTCCATAAAAGGAGATTTCAATTTCCTGGATAAAGATAACAAAATAAAAATACGCAGAGTAAACTATATAATTGTTGTCACCCAATCATTGACACCTTCACCAATTATTTAAAATATTAAGAAATCTATCTTTAACTGCATGTAGCCATACAGTTAAAATAATAATTTTTAATTGTATGACTATAAAATAAAAGATGTTAAGAATTCCTAATATTTTGAATAAATTAACAGGGCACCTACCAATCATTACGATGGGGTGCCAACAATAGTATATTTTACCCTATTTGTATTTCAATTTTGTATATATATGTATTGCAAATATGTCTGAGATTAAGTAGTGGAGCAGTAGTTAGTTTCAGCGATAGTTAAGCAGTAGTAGTTTTTAAAATTACAAGATACATTTAAAACGAGTTTCATCAAAATCCTGTAAAAAGATTTTGAATTAGGTTCATTCAAACATGCATACAAAGAACGTTATATAGGTACATATTGGTATAATATAGATTAACATTTAATAATAATAATAATAATAATTATCGGCAGACAAACACACATATTTTATATCCCCAAATTAAGCAAGGTACGCTTGTGTTATGGGTAATATACAACGTACCATTCTGGTGGCGATCCCAGACACCCAGACCATAGTAAATAACGGAGAAAATACGTTTCCCAAAATTTACTATACCAGGAATCAAACCCGGAGCCTCTGCGTTGCAGTGAGGTAGGCCGGCAACGGCTTAGCCCGCTCAACCACAGAGGCCGTAATTTAAATAAAATTAAAAAATAATTCAATAAAATTAAAACTATTTTTTTAATTTATAATCATTTTTATAGCACATAGTTTTTTTAAATAAATAATAATTTCTATAACAAATAGTACTACTAGTAGTAGTCTATTCGATAATCTATTTGATTAGGTACCAATTAATTTTTGTTTAAACATATATTAAAATTATTTCCATCATATTTTAACGCCCGCTCTTTTATATTAAATCAAAATCATTTATTTGCTTAAGACACGGTACATGAATACGAATTGACATAAGGATACAACGATCATATATTTTCTTATGAGACGTGCAAATTTTTCTTAAGATTATTATTAAAAAAAACTAATTACAGAATTAATAACAAAAAAATATATTTATCTGTAAAATAATTTTATTTCCATTCTCAACTCACGGTGATTTGGGCCCTATTTATTGTTTTTGTTTGTTCGTAAATTAAGCTTAACATATTATTAGTATAGGTATAATTTAGTGTTAATTTTTAAGTGTGTCACGTTTTGAAATTTATCGGAATGTGTTAGTTATCATCTATTGACGAATTAGCTACATCTAGCACTTACCTTTTACTATGTTACGGCAAATAATACGATCTAACAACCACTTCGCATAACTTCGACAACTTGTAAGGCAGAGTGATCGCAGTTTTCGTCGCGCGGAAAAGTTGTCACAGACTGACGGGAAGCCCGCCATAACGCGTGTACTTACGCTTTCAACCGACCAATCGGAGAGCTCGTACGCCTCCGCGAAAAACCAACGACCAATCAGAATCAAGGGGACACACTTGAAAAACTTTAATATCTATGTTCCAGAATTTGAGTTGCGAAAAGACTTAATGTGTGATGGAATTTGTCAAACTGCTAATGTATTTTTAAAATTTGATGCCCCTGCAACAACTGGGGTAACGTTAGTGTGAGTGACTTGGTCCAAATGCGACCTACTTAAGGCGTAAAAAATAAAGCCGTTAATGATTAGCTACTTCTTGACATAATAGAAAACAAAGTCGCTTTCCATGTCCGTGTCTGTCTGTATATCCGTTAACTCCTAAATCTCTTAACGGATTTTTATTGACATTCTATAAAAATTAGCCTCTATAAAAACTGAAATATCTATAAAAACAATATCATATTTGTAGATTTATACATTTATAATATACATTATCTGAATTTGTCTTTCTTTAACATACCTATATATCTATATTTGTATTTATTTATATCTATATTTTCACAATTACTAAACCAAATTATTTATTGAGATTAACAATGTCGCATCTCAAATAACGCGTCAAAGCCTCGGTTACATCATCGTGACACAGTCACTAATACTAAGGTTATCGCAGGTGTAGCAGGGGCACGAAAAGAAATAATCCGCAGTAATATTGTTGTAAGCCGATACTACTCCTTTGTAGGTGTCTTATTGTCCCTTTGAATTTGAGTGATCTAGTGTTCGCCGCTGTAACACGTTATAAAACCTTCTTTCTTCTATTGGTATTTCATGCGAATTTTTGGAAGCCATTAAGCTGAGCATTTAATGATTTCAAGAACCAGTAGGCAACATGTTACTAGGAGGCCATGTCTAATTATAAATGGATGAGGGTCGGTCAGTCAGGAAATATGCCAGTCGTGTTCTGACTGCGAAGAGGCGTTACCTAGTGCACTTTCAGAGCGAGTATCTTGTAACGACGAACTTTGCCCGATTTATATGATAACGATTATCTGGTTTAGTTGTATTCAGCTATACTTGTAAGAACTGTGAAATACATGTGTGTACTTTTAATAAAGTTCCTAATAATTCCAACGGCATTTTCGAATTTATATCCTACAAATCCCCTACAAATTTGTAACAATATTATAAATGCCGCATACAATTTGTTAACGACAATTATAAACTAGCTTTTATTCACAACTTTGCGGTAATGTAGATTTTGTCAATAAGGTCTGAAACCGCATGAAAGAAACAAGGAAACTCACGTTAACATTTATGTATACAATAGTTAGGATTATGGATTTTGGAAAAAAAATACTGTGGACAGGAGGGTATTTACCTACTTACCAAAATAGCTGCGGAACCCTAATATAATGTTACGAGTTGCAGGACTCGAATTAAAATGCCGTTGGAATTACTATAGAATTTATTAGAACTATACAAACCCGTATAGCACAGGTACAAATATAACTGAACACAACGAGTACAAACGTAATGCACGATTCAATAACACGCGCAAATTCCGTCACTATATAGTTTATCGAATGTGCACACATCTTACCACGCTTGTGGTTATCGCTTGACTGCCGATCTCTCCATTAGGCCATTGCTATATACTGCACCGATACATTATGGCTGCCCGCCCGCGTAGATCGAATTTCTTAGAATCAGTTCGACATACCTGTCTAATGACTGCCATTAAAGATTACAATACACAATGGGCTGTTTTTTTAATCACAAATTTTAAACACAAGGTAAACAAAAGAAGACAGTCATAATTAGTTTCAATGTTATTAGCTCAAACGCGGGGCGGGGGTAATAAATGTGCTTTGTTTACAAATATGCAGGTGGCCCAAATTGTAACAATATAAATATTAATTCAAAAAGCATAAATTTACTGCGCTTATAGCTTAGCAATGAAACTGCTAAATTTCAATAACAGTGATGAAAGGCGCTTTAAAAGAAATTAATCGATTCCCGTCCCCAGCGTTTCTATAGCAGCAATGGTACAAAAGCTACGACGTTAATGACCAAATACTTCGATTATAAAATAATATTTAAGAGTCTGTCTGTATGTTAGAACTTGGAATGCACTATTTCCTAAACCAAGAAATCATTTTTTTAAATGAGTTGGACTGACAAAGATCATTTATAACTGTCATAGACTGTGCTCTGTGTGTCTTTCTTTTCTAGCTGGAGTACAGCAGCCAGGCTGACGGCCCACCTGGTGGAAAGCGGTTACCGTCGCCTATGGACGTTTGCAACATCAGAGATGTCACCAACGCGCTGCCGGCCTCGAAGAAATTTTATGACACCCTTTTTGAAAAACTTCATATTGTAGCACTGTGGAAAAACCTCGGCTGAGAGCTCATTTCAAATCCCCACGGTACGCAAGAGAAACGTTCTACAGAACCATTGCGTACATGAGCGAAGCGGCTCAAGGAAGGGGGGAGAACTCCCAATCGATGGCGAGCGTTGCGATGGTAGACAGAAAACGAAGGCACCACTCTAAACAGTTCTTCGGAACAATTCCCGTTATACAGTCGGTAGAATACGCAGAGAGAAGCAAAGTCTCTACTAAGGCCAAGTGTATCTAGACCGTCTGTGAGTATGGGATCGTCAACAGCGCAAACGGCTCGACGTTGAATACTGTCCAGGGGATTAAGTTGGTAGGCAGGAGCTCCAGCCCAAGGGTGTGAGCAGTAATTCATATACGGCCTCACCTGGGCTTTAGAAAGCACAAGGCGTTGCCGCGGTGTGAAGTACAGTAGTCTGGGATCGGACTCAGAGTGGATCGTACTCAGAGTGGTCTGTTGCATATTAACCATAACACAAGCGTAAGTTGCTTAGCTTGAGGATATACAATGTATATATTTGTCTGCCGACTATTGTCTCTGTAGACCACGAGGCATGAAAATGGCCCGGACTTTTGGAGGGCTTGCGTGGGGGACAGGGGAAGACCAACACGTAGAGGCCCCTTGACTAATCTAAATATGGCGTGGCACTGACCGGCGATTGTCCCTGTCTACACGATAAAAAATAGACCCAAGGACAACCCCCGGCAGGTGTAGGACTACTGTAGGGAATAAGAACAATAGGTAGCGGGCTATTGGGATGAACTGCTAGTGGAGTTACAGATCGGGGATTATGGCGTCTGCCCTTCGCAATTGTTATTGTAACATAATCATCATCAGCTTGGTGTGATCATACCCTCTCAAAGAACATAAGTATGAAATGGTTAGCCATGAGGTCATCCTGTTTCGTGCAGTGAATGAAAGTTCCGATGGCCTATTTTCCCCTGTTCCATTCCCCAATCCCATGCCTCCTATCCCGTCGATCCTTTTTTTGCCTGAAGCAGGCAAACAGACAGACGGCCCACTTGGTAGAAGATGGTTACCGTCGCCTATGAATGTTTGCAAAACGTTGCCGGACTTTAAGAATTTTTATAACGCTCTTCTTAAAGGACTCCATGTCGTAGCGCAAGGGAAAACCTCGGCGGGATGTTCCCTACAGATCATTGTTGTACGCCGAATAAACGTTCTAAAGAACTGTTGCGTGGTTGAGCGTGGGAGTTCCAGGAAATGGGGGTGAACATCCCATCGATGGCGAGCTGTGCGGTTGTAAAAATGAGACGTTGGCACCAGATCAAACAGTTCCTCGGAACATTCTCCGTTGTACGTGCGGTAGAATACGCAGAGGGACACAAAGTCTCTCCGAAATCTAAGCGATTCTAAACCGCCTGTTACTATGGGATCGTCGACTATACGAACGGCGCGACGATGGAAGGAATCGAGAGGGTCAGTCTGGTAAGCGGGTACCCCAGCCTATAAGTGTGAGCAGTATTCCATATGCAGACTAATTTTTGCTTTGTAAAGCATAAGTCTTTGTCGCGGGGTGAAATACTGCTTAGACCGATTTAGCTCACCAAGCTTTTTGAAGGCAAGCTTAGCCTAGCCTTCCAGGTGATCCCGAAACTGCATGTCCTTCCTTATATCAACGCCAAGGATCCCAATACTATTGTTAAGGGGTGTTCCTCGGAACTGTGGCGCAGGGACAAATGGGATTTGTTGCCCCATTCAGAGATTCGCTCCACGGAGTTCTCTAGTTCAGAAACAAGTCTGACTCGACTTTGTTCCACTAGTGACCGAGGGACATTAGCCCGGCTGGTATATCTGGCGTCACCTGTACTGCCATCCGCATAGCAATGAATGTTCTCTATAGACCATAGATCATTGATATGCAGGATGAACAGTATTGGTGAAAACACGCAGCCTTGAGGCACACCAACATTGATAAGCTTGGTGGTAGAGCAGCAACCGTCGACAGCGATCTTAATGCTGCGCCCACCAAGAAAGCTGGATGAGGGGCTTTGCAAGTGGTCACTTGCAAAGCCCCAGGACCAGGACCTGGACCAAAGACCAGGTGGCGGCATTGTATTTCTTTTTTGGATAAGAAGTCTTTGGATCCTGACATTGTTTAGTTGCCTTCCATATCCGATAAGCTGCTGGTCCTATTTCATCCCGTCCTATTTTAGTCCTCAATCATATCTCATTCTAAAAGCTAGCAACGCGTTGGTATCTAGCCTGGTGTTGCAAACGTCTATAGACGACGGTAACCACTAATAATAATAATAATATTCGGCAGACAAACACACATATTGTATGTTCCCAAATCAAGCAAGTTACGCTAGTGTTATGGGTAATATATTTTTTTTATTGCTTGAGTTCAGTAGACAGGCAGACGGCCCACCTGATGGAAAATGGTTACCATCGCCTATAGACATTTGCAACACCAAAGGTGCTACAAATGCGCTGCTGCTCTCTTAAGGGGTACTGAAACCTGGCCACTAATGCCGGGACAGAACTCAAGGTCTTATGACGGCATACTCTAAACCAGGGGTGGTAACCATCCAGATGGGCAATTACCCTACCACCTGGCTGTGGGTTGTTTTGTCGCCTCTTAAGACAGGCCGCCCGGCCGCAGGAAATTGTATTCTTTCTCCGTTCCTGCACTGATAAAAATAATATACAACGGACTACTCTGGGGTTGAACCCGGACACTCAGACCATAGTAAATAACGCAGAAAATTCGTTTCCAAAATTTATCACACCGAGAATTGAACCCGGAGCCTCTGCGTTTTCATCGTATTCATCTCCATAACACAGAGTTCTGGCTTACATATGTTCCTTAAATACATGACGCACTTCACTGCCATATAAAATGACAAGTCTAAAGACAGACTTATATGCCACTACTAGTACTAGCGAAACTCGTTCGCGTTGTCAAGGCGACGTGTTTATTGCTAAATTGCAACGGTGGCATCCAGAAATAGCGACCGTAGAGCCCTCTTTTTGAAATAACATACGTGTATTCTGTCCATCTCCCTAAAAAAGGGGAAACCCGGGCTCAAGAGTGGTACTTTTATGAGCTATTATTATAGAGATGCTTAAGTCCAGCAGTGGGACATTTATGACCTGAAATATAATAATATAAGAAACGACATCTTGACGTTAACGGCTTAATATTTTCAAGCTCAAAAACTCCATTATCTAGCTCGGCTTATGGTCCATAAAAGCTAATTTATGCTGCAGTAAGCAAATAAGAAAAAAGGATGAAGAAAAATTGTCAGTACACCAAAGGAAAATGGAAATAAGTATGTTAGGAATAAAACTACAAGATAAAGTTCACAACAAAATCATAATAAAAAAGACTAGAATAGCAGACGTCATCAAAAGAGTAAGGACTCTGAAATGGAAACGGGCAGGACACATAAGTAGGCAAAAAGACAATAGATGGACGAAGAAAATCTATGATTGACTACCCAGAGATGGGAAAAGAGAAAGAGGAAGACCTAGAAAGAGATGGGAAGATGTTTTCGTAAAAATGTGTGGAACGAAGTGGAGAAGAACAGCTGAAGATAGAGAAAATTGGAAAGAGTTGGGGGAGGCCTACGCCGCAGATGCGACTTTCATTATTTAATGTGTACATTATATACTTAGTAATAACAGCCCATAAGTGTCCCACTGCTGAGCTCAGGCCTCCCACTATAGGGGAACGGACAGTATACCCGCCACGCTTATCCAAGGCGGCTTGGCAGGTTTGACACATCGGTTATCTCGATGTGCAGGTTGCATCACGATGTTTTCCTTCACCGTTATTAGCACGTGGTAATTGTAACAATATGCACATTCGTTCAGAAAATTGCCTAAGTGGTGCATGCGTTCTGGCCAGGATCGAACCCGCGCCCTTTGAGTTTGGGACGCGTGCGCTAGCCATTACCCTGCCACGACATTATATACTTATATATTTTAAAAACTAAACTTAATGGTAGAAATAAAGGCATTTTTTTATTTTAAGCAAATACTCGAAATAGTTGGTACAGGTATTAATAGCAAGAGTTTTAATTAATTAACTATGTTATACGAGTACGTGCCTGACATTCTAGATATATCTTCTCCATAGGGACCCAGGTAGGTTTAGTGGGTAGTTTGTTCGGCCTCCTGCTTTGACGGACGAAGAGATCCCGTTTGCCGTTTGGTGTAAGAGTCCCTCACGCACACGAAGTGCGCGGCAGTAGGCGGCACTTTTGGTCTTCCCCTGTATCCAAGATCCGTGTGAGTGTCACAAAAAAAGACATTCCTCCTGAGTTAACAATAAAAAGGTACTAATAGCAGCGTTCCGCTTATTTGAAAATACGAATGATTGTGAAGATAATATGTTGCTGGGGAGTTTGTTGCTCCGCTTCTTCACCTTTAATAGTATCAATAAGTAATCTGTAAGATTCCACTTTGAAATAAATACATACATTTTCATATATAAGTTAGTCCACTTATTTTTTATTTATTGAAAAATGGGATACAGATAGAACGACTACGCAAATAAAGTCTTATTCATAGATGGAATTTGTTAATTAATCCAGATCTAACGATAAATAGAATCCAACCTGTAGTATACCCGCCACGCTTCTCCGAAGCGGATTAGGTAGTTTCATACATAATTATTTCCGATGTACCGGTATCCTTGATGTTTACGATTCCCGTCATCCTGTAATTCAAGAAATTATAGTATTAAAGTTTAAAACAAATTAAGCTCTGGAAAAAAGAGTATTCTTCTATGATTAAACTATATTTCTTTGTACTGTTGCTTTTTAGATAGATAAACCAATTTCATCCTACTTCTTCACTTCCTATTATATTTATACAACACACTATTATATACAATTAGGATATGCCCCCGACTTCGCCCACGCTTGACTTGAAATTTCCGTGGGGTTCGCGGGACACAAAGTATCGCAGAATTTAAAAACGAATGTAAGCTATCGTCTTATTGAAAACTGTGTCGAAACAAGCTAATTTTTATACACCCGCACAACTACGAACCGCTCCGGGGCAAATTCCCACGGGATTCCCGGGATAAAAAATATCACACATTTAATTACCTACATAAAATTTGCTATCGATCAACGAAAAAATCACATTGGATTTTGTTTCTTTTTTAATTGGCCATTTTAAATTATTCTCAGAAAAATTCCCGCGGTCTTCCCAGGATAAAAAGGAGCGCAGATTTTATTTTTAAAAATTTGCTGTCGATCATCGAATACCGCATCAAAATCAGCTCCGTAGTTTTTACGTAAATCCCAAACAAGCAGACAAACGATCATTGATTGTTTATTATTAATTTAATTTTTTTGTACGATTAATTAATGTAATTTGTCCTAAAGAAAATAATTTTTTTTCGTTCTTTCTTCAAACAGACAAACAGACAAGAAATCTGAAAAATGCATCGTGTTCTCCATCGCTTATGTAGTGTATGTAATCCAATTGTTTTTTTTTATAGCTTTAATGTACAGAGACGGCATGTTCAGAATTTTATAATATTATAGATAGATAGATAGATAACACACTATTGAGCAATTTTTATGAATTATTATAGTTACTAATTATTTAGGTGCTATATATAATATAATTGCTATTCACCTGCACTTTGCAGTCTTTAATGTGACTGTCAAATTTCGTCATATTTTCATTTGACTAATTGAAATCCATGACCATAACATTTCACAGAAGTCTTCAATCATTCCCATATTTTTAATGAAAAGTTATTAATTACTACAAGGAAGTAACGTTTTATAATTTTTGATAGATATAAAGGCACTGCCTCACCGCGAGCATCTGCCTATAATGTAAAATTTGACATAAGTCGATTTTGAGGATTACGTTACAATACTGCCTTCCTGACTGACGTGTATTCGCCTGAAACGAAACACTTTGATTTGATTTTGACACATTTAGTTGATTCCAACAATGTTAGACGGAGCGGTCGTTGTGTTACAAGTTGTATCAAAATATTACAGATTGTATAATTACAAGTTGTGCACTATAATGCTTGGTTCTCCTCCCTCACCGATGTAATGCTCGGGTCTGTAACGTTACGTTACAGGCGAATGCTCGCGGTGAGGGAGTATGTTTATTCTTTAAGCGGGAATTTCAAGCGTGGTTGTCAGGCTACACTTTCATACATTACATAGTATACTCTTCTCTCTCTGACTATAGTAATGTGTATATGTCTATCTCTCTCCCCCAACACCGAGTACGCGCGAAATGCAGCGGCGTCGGCGCGGCCACAACACTTCTCTACGAAGTTATAAGTAGTCATGTATATTACTTTTTGAATACACAACAACGGACGCGCAAAGTTGAACTATTTGCTAACCAGCGGTTACTATTCGGATGCCCGGGTACATATAGAGTACCTTTATAGAAAACTTCCTTTACTAGCCTTTTTATATTTTTATTATTAAACATACAACACGGACATGGCGAGAAGGCTCATAAGGACAAAATCATTTGAACTAGTGCTATAAACAAAACAAAAGTGTATTGTAATGTGCTAGCTATTGATAAAGAACACATGAACAAAGTGTCTTCGCCTTAATAGAGACAATAAGAAGAGTGTTAATGGACTTCTTAGTAAGAATACTTTTAGTTAATTTAGGTTATGTTTAAATTACTTATGAATCTTTTTAGATTAAACGGTAATATTAATGAGGTATTTCTTCTTAAATACCTTATTTACAACAACAAAAAAATATAGGCAACTTCGTGGCTCGCGCCACGGGGTCTCGTTTTATATGTCCTTAGTAATTGGGATGGTCGACGCCAGTAGTGGACCTTTTTTGTTTTATATTTATTACTATTATAGCTATTCATTCCTTGTACATTTAGCTAGTGTCAATAAATTATGTTTAAATTCTTGTTGATTCAGGTAAAACGGTACCAGCTGAAAGCAAGGACCATTAACTACCAACAAAAGAGTTTTAACGAAACAAAGGTATTCCTTTGAAATCCAAAAAGGTAATTTTAATTTAGGTACTATTGTTTATTTTCAGGATTTACTTTTACATTTTTTTGCAGTTTGAGTACTGAATAATCTGTTTCCAAATTATAAATGCTAACGGTATCTATGTATAATATAACAACTTTGTAACTAGATATATAATCTTATTGCAATGTTTTATATTATATGTTTTTTTTATATTTATAATTCTGACATTGCATGCCTAATAAAGCAAAATGTATTGACACAACGCATATTGTAACATCTTGTGTACCTACATACATTTTAGCAATAAATTATTCATTCATTCATTCATTCATACAAATATGTAAAGGGGACGACTTTATATGAACAATTTAAAAATGAATATTCGCAACAGTCTATCTGTCTGCTAAGGTATCGCGTGAAAAGAATTGAATGGATTTAAATAAAACGCAACATAAAGCTAGGTAATTATTGCCGTAGAAGCCTAAAAAATCCAGTTTTCGGGAATATGTACCCCTACTTATTCCATGAGGTATGTTGCGACGTGCAGTCTGAATTACATTTATATATGTTTGTGCTACTATGATTAATAAATATATTTTAAAAAAATTATCTGTACAGGAATGGAGAATAAAATTTCCTGCGGCCGAGCGGCCTGTCCCACGAGACGACAAAACAACCCACAGCCAGGTGGTAGGATATTTACCCGTCTGGATGTCTATCACCCCGGGTCTAAAGTATGCCGCCGTAACAAGCCTGAGTTTTATTCCGGCATTAGTGGCCAGGTTCCAATCTCCCTTAAGAGAGCGCAGCGCATTTATAACACCATTGGTGTTGCAAATGTCCATAGACGATGGTAATCGCGTTCCATTAGGTAGGCCGTCTGTCTGTCTGCTGAACTCATACAATAAAAAAAATGTAATTGAAACAAATCTTAATTACTTAATAATAATAATATCCGCGGGCATTTTTGTATACATTGTATATCCCCAAATTAAGCAACTTACGCCTGTGTTATGGGTAATATACGAATAACTACTCTGGAACCGATCCCAGACACCCAGACCATAGTAAATAACGGAAAATTCGTTTCCGAAATTTACCATGCCAGCATTCGAAACCGGAGCCTCTGCATTGTAGTGAGGTAGGCCGGCAAAGACTTAGCCCGCTCAATCACAGAGACAGTCAATTAAGTACTTTATTACTAGTTACTATAAACTAGTATGGTGAAGGAAACTTAACTTATATTGTATTCTACCTACAATTCCTTTAAGACTATAAGTAGAATACTGAGCATAGGTCATCGAAGTCAATGGGTAAGGTCTCTAGAAGGCTGGTTACCTTACCTCGCTGGATCGCCATACTGATCCGTTGTCCGTGGTAGGAACCAGCCCCCTGATCTCCCGAAGAGTCAATAAGTCGTTTTATTTTATTTTATTTTTATTTTTATTTTGTTTTGTTTGGGGGACTAACAGCTATCATTAACAATAACTAGAAATAAGCTAAATTAAGAAAAGCTATTAATAAGCCTCCACAGATAACAGTAAAATTAAAAATTAAGAATAGGAAATTATACAAAGAAGCAATTTAAAAAATGTGCATAGGTATAAGGTACTTAAACTGACAAATCCGAGTTTGAATAGAACTTAGCGCTAAACAATGCTACACTATTAGTAAATAAGTCTAAGTCTATATCTTCCAACTTACTTAACTTATTAAATTCATTTGCTGTTCTGATACAGAACGAATTCCATCGGTGAACTGTGCGCGTCAATGGTGTGTAATAATTTCCTAGGGCGAACATTAGTAGGGGGAACATACAAATGTAGTTTCTCAATGAGATTTGCACAATCAATTATAGATTGAGCAGTTTTAACTAAGAAACGTAAATCAACAATCTTTCTTCTAGTTTTAAGAGGTAAAAGGTGAAATAAAGTACAGCGCTCAACGTAACATTTCTGTGGTAATTTCAATTTGACATTGATAAACCTAGTAAATTTCTTTTGAATATTTTCTAGTCTAGTGGAATGTATTTCATAGTTAGGATTCCAAATTTGACTAGCATATTCGAGGTGAAATTTTGAAATGTCTTTGTAGAGGCTCATGGCCTTAGGACCCCAGGGTCCCAGCGTTTCAACAGCAGCAAACGGCACAAACATAACTCTCACCGAGGGTTGCGTATTTGCGCCGCTTGAGTGATTCAGCTGTTTCCGCCGCCGAATGACCATATAGTCGTGTTTGATAAATGGGATGCGGCCAACGTGTCCACAAAGGTCGCATCCCTTACCAATGGTTTGCCACGTCGTCAGGGAATTAGAGTGATACCGTCAGAACACCTATCATCGTCACGTGCAACACCGTTCGGCTCTAAAAGAGCTGGCACGTTAGCGGTTACTAGTTATTTAGATATAGTCCAGGTGGCGAGGTCTATCAGTGGGGGAACTCCTTACACCTCTCATTATTTCCGTGTTTGATTAGTTATGAGGACAAGAAATCAGTCAGTGAAGTTAAGACACCTTTGAATTTTGTCTTCGAATTGTAGTTGGCGTTAAGTTCCATTTAAAAAAGTTAAAAAACGAGCGGTTTATGAACTTACCTCACTGACGGACTTCACCTCCTTGACTATATTAGTTTTCATCACTTAATCAACTGTATGGATATTCTATACTTCTATACTACTTATCGTTTAAAGCAATCTCTTCCAAATGTAACTTAAATAATAATTTAACTTAATCTCGCAATGTAGGTGGTTCAGATTATTAGGTAGATCTTAAACAAACATACTTAAATTACATATATATATATAAATATATATATATATCGCAGATTGCGATATAATTGTAAAAGAATTCGTAAAGTAATATCTGATATGGGAGGTCGGTGTGGCCGTGATAAGTAATATGAAGGTATTTAATAAATTGAAACTATGTATTTGCCGTGCTAAGAACATACTGTGACTTTAAATTGAGGGTACTTATGTTTTTCTTAAAGTACCTGCACTTGATTTTAAAACGCTGTGTTGTTGGTTCGACGGTATAAAAGGAGATAAAATCGCCTAAACGGGACATTCCACATTCGACATTCAACATTCTACATTCGTCGGTTGAAGAGAGCGAAAGCTCTGTTGGACAAGGAGCACATAACATGTTGTGGTCAATAATTACGGTCCGATAATAGCAGTATTCTTTGAGGGCAAATACCTACTCGACACCTGACAAGCGTGGATGCAACTCTTGGAGTTGTCCTAATATTTATGTGTATTATTGTGCTGTATTTAATATTGTAATTGAAACAATTCAGTGTAATAAACTTTGATTATAACTCCTCCTAAACGGCGGGACCGATTTTGATCATATTTGTTTTGTGTGTTTGACTGGGCCCCCGGATGATTTAGATTCATAATTGGAACCGATAGGTGGCGCTGAGATCGGGTTCTGAATCCTAAATCACCTGGACCGATTTTGATGATGTTTTTGTGTGTTTGAGTGGGTTCCCGGATGGTTTAGATTCACTATTAGTACCGGTAGGTGGCGCTGAGATCAGGTTCTGGAAATATGGCGGTACGAAGTTCGCCGGGTCAGCTAGTATTTTATAAATTAAATACATGCAAACATATTTATATATATAAGGTTGGTGAAAAGTTTCTTCGCATTTTATATAAAAATTCAAAAGGTTTTTTTATACAGTTTATTTACATTTGACTAAAGTATGTAGGTGCCATTTTGTTGGATAACTTTTTGCCATCTTGTAGGTAGGGACGTGATCCCATTGCTATAAAAATTTTGGAGCTTCTGATCAAAAAACTGCGACAAGTGGTTTTGGCAGCCCTCTCGTGATGTTAACCTGACACTGCCTAAGGAATTCTGCAGAGACCGAAACAGGTGAAAATCTGAAGGTGCAAGGTCAGGACCATACGGCGGATGCATTAACACCTCCCAGCCAAACTCTCGTAACTTTTACTTAGAGGCTAAAGATGTGTGAGGTCTAGCGTTCATCATGGTGAAAAACCACACCCCTTCTGTTGATTAATTCCGGCCGCTTTCTCTCAACTTTTTGCTTTAATCTCATCAGTTGTTCGCAGTACAGTTCAGAATCGATGGTCCAGCCTGGCGGTAACAGCTCATAATGAATAATACCCTTCCAATCCCACCATACAAACAGCATCACCTTGTTGCGAGTTAACCCGGGTTTCGCCACAGTTTGTGAAGCCTGACCGGCCTTTGACCACGATCTTTTACGCACGTTCTTGTCGTACGTGATCCACTTTTCATCACCAGTTATCAGCTCTTTCAAAAATGGTTCGGTTTCATTACGTCGTAATAAAGAATCTCAAATGAGTACACGGTTTATTAGGTTTCTTTCAGTGAGCTCATGAGGCACCCAAATATCGAGCTTTTTTGTGTATCCAGCTTTTTTCAAATGCGCCAAAACCGTTTTGTGGCCAATTCCCAGTTCTCCAGCTACATCGTAACTACTAATATGCCGATCTTACTCTACTTTTTCAAAAATGGCATCAATTTTGTCCGTAACAGGGCGACCAGAGCGACGTGCATCTTTGATATCAAAATTTCCGGATTGAAAACGCTTAAACCAAATTTGCGCTACTCTCACAGATACTGCATTAGGTCCATAAACATCACAATTTTTTTCGCGGCTTGTGTTGCATTTTTACCTTTTTTGTAGTAAAATTTTAAAATGTGTCCAATTTCTTCATTAGATTCACTCATTTTAACAATAAGAAAAACAAATGAAAATTACATTTTCCTAATTTGAATTTGTTATTGCCTTCTTTAAAATTAAAACTTTTTAATGATACCAAAACCAGCCAGATGCAAATGGTATAGCCAAAGAGATCTTATTACAAGTTCATACATACTATATGCGAATATAGTATGTATTTTTATATATATATTAATTAGTATATATATATATATAATTAGGTATATATATATTTAAGATTAAGTAGTCTATTTAAGAATTAGCATAATTTCTAAGAAAAGTAGGCTGATGTTTGATAGGCAATGTTTGACCTCTCGGACAGTAAGAGGCAGCTCATTCCAAAGTTTGACGGCCTGCACTGAGTTATCATAAAAGGATGAAGTGTGTTTAGGTGTAGTGAGTTTACTATACGTATGAGTGCGCAAATTGTAGGAAGTAGAAAGGCGAAGGAATTCAAAACGTTCCTTAAGGTAAGGAGGACTACTAGGAATAAATAATATGTTATGAAGTATCTGCTATTGTCTAGGGAAAAATACTTTGAAAATATTGTAATACGGTCTCATTTTGTGTTTATAAGATCTAGTATAGTTTTTCATCCGTGCAACATGAACTAAGTGGCTAACGTAACGAAAAGTACAAAAGTAATAATTTCTTTTTTAATAGCTTTTCCATGTTGACCATCCTGAAAGGTGCCGTGAATTATTGGAAAAATTATCATTATCTCAGCGATAATTACTGATAGAGTACAAATAAACGACTAAATGCATTGTGATAATAAAACTTATTGCCTTTTTAACGAGCATACTAGCTTCATACTCGGGTTTGTTTGTAAATACTAAAATAATTTTAACATAGTAGAGACATGTTAAAATCATTATCTTGATGACAGCTCTTTAGGGTCTGTTCGATCGGTTTGATACCACGCTTTCACAGAATATCATTGTGAAACGGTTAGCCTTGAGATAATCGCCTTTTGTATGATTTGTGAGACTTCCGATGGCTCATTTGGCCCCTCTGCCTACCGCATATTCTCTATCTCATCATTTATTATTACTAGAGTCTTCCCTGCGGCTACGCCGCGTGAAAATACCTGGTAAGTAGCTCTATGTTACGTATATACACATTTAATTATGTGTTTTACCTAAAACTTTACTGTTTCTTGTTGCTAAGTTCAGTACAATAACAAAGAAACTATGTCCGTATAGCGAAACATAGAGGCGAGTCGCAGCCAACCTGATTTCACGTAATACAATAAATGAGATGTTGTTTATGACAACCTAGGTATTTGTTAGTGAACTGAAAAAACTCGATTGCAGCGCCATCTATTTTGCTAATCCCCATTATTCCATGGAAACGACCTAATTTGTCGGGATGGAATGTATCCTAAGTGTTAACTCGGGTTATAAGCCAGCATTATGTCAAGTTTCAATCATATATGTTCAGTAGTTTCCAAAAAAGATGTGATGGCAGCGCCATCTAGGAAGAGCGTGTTAAGCATTGAGTAGGGTTGCACGTGTAGTATCGATGGATGTCGCTCGGGCATATTATTTCGCTACTTTCCACTCGCTGCTGCAGTACGGTACGGAGCTGTGGGCGCGCGCTGCCGAGCGGCAGCGTGCCTTCCGCATGCAAGAAAGGGCCGTACGCGCAATAGTGAGGGTGCGTAGATGCGAGTCAACAAGACCTCATTTTAAAAAACTGGGTATACTCACACTACCCAGTATACTAATATATCAAGTTGCGGTGTATGTGCGACTTGATGTTCATACTGTTACGAGCTACAGGTCTCTAATTAAAAATGCCGTTGGATCTACTATAGAATTTATTAGAACTGTACAAACACGTATAAAACAAACACAAATAAAACTGGATGCAACCAGTTCACACTGCACAATTCAATGCAATTCGACACGCGTAAAGTCCGTCGTCTTATCGCTAATCGAGAGTACTACAAACGTCTTACTCGTTTCGTAGTCGTCGCTTGACTGCCCGCCCCTCTATTCAGGCATCTTCTTATACTAACTACACAGTACAAAAAAATGTTGACCGCGCGCACCTAGTTTCCGAGAAATAGTAATTTGCACACCTGCGAACGGCTAACAAAGTCGAAAACAATAACTATAAGGATTAATTTGACGCTAATGATGGTTATAAAAAAAAGTAGAAAAACAATAGCATGTTTTTCTTAATTACAAATTCAAAGCACAAAAGAATTCGAATGCGCTTACAACAGGCAGTTGTGCGCTTATCTTTGACGGCATGTAACAATACCTATGCCAAGTATAGTGACTTGCATACGCACTTCACTCGGCATAGGAATAACATGATTCATGTAAAACACAAACTTGACAAATCGGGAAGATTGACGCATGTCATGGGTCCGCTAATATAGAATAAACTATCGAGTAGGATAACGGAGTCACCATCCGTCGGCTCATTTAAAACACGGCTCAGGAAATTTTATGAGGTTAAAAAGTATCGTAAGTTACGCCCCGGGATATAGTCTTATCTTATGTCGAGTTTCTATAATATGTAAAGAATAATTTTAGATTCTATATTTCTCCTTTATACCCGTGACATACAACAGAACATTAATAATACATGGATATAGTATAGAGTTGATAGTATGTAGAACTTAATTGTAGATAATTTGTTGATATCAAACTTACAATGAGATAAAAAAAATGCCCGCCAAAAGAACTCATTCACATTTACAACAGGGCTATAAGGGGCTTAAGGGGAATAAAAGTGAAACGTTAAAATTCACTATGATAAGTCTATTTTCGCCGAATTCACGATTAATTTTACCTTTGCGCCAAAATCCAATGGCCACTTCTCCTTATGCCATCCTTTAGGATCGAAGGGGCCTATATTAGGCAGGCAACACCTTGGCTTTTACCCCTGGTGTTGCAAGGGCCTACATGCTATCGTAACTATTAGCTTTTTTCCGGCATAGGCAAACTCTAAAAAAAAGCTTAAGGAAACTAAAAGAAGTCGTCTATCTAGCTTTCTTCTCCCAGAACCCTGTCCATTCGTGTTGTATGTACTTGTTGATTTCACTACTTATATATTTTCTAGATTCAAGTAACGAATTGAAATATATTTTTGGGTGTTGTGTGTTGTTTGTTAAAACGTTCCGAAGGCCCTCTTCCTCCTCCCTCTATGTCATCATCTATCCCATCCTCCTGTTCTATTCCCCTATCCCATACACTCAATGGGGGCCGCTGTGGTTGAGCGGGATAAGCCTTTGCAGCAGACCGAAAAAAATGCACTGTAACTAGACTTCAAAACGTAAATATCCAATGAGAACTCGATTTTTAAGATTTGACATGAATAACTTCCCAATTTAAAAAAACAACTTTTATTTTTAAGCCTCAAGTTGAAATTATTTTTGCAGACGTTCCAAATTTTGGCGCCCTGGGCACTAGCCCGTAGTGCCCCTAGTGTAAATCCATAACTGTTTGCCGACCTACCTCACTGCAACACAGGCTCCGGGCTCTCGATTCCTGGTATGGTAAATTACGGAAACGAATTTTCTCCGTTGTTTACTATGGTCTGGGATCGGCCCCAGATTACTCCGTTATATATTACCTATAACACAAGTGTAACTTGTTTAATTTGGGGATATACAATATGTGTTTGTCTGACGATTATTATTATTACACTAGCTTCTGCCCGCGACTTCATCCGCGCGGAAAGATTTTTAACTATCCCACGGGAACTCTTTAATTTTTCGGGATCAAAAGTACCCTATATGTTGGCCAGGGATATAAGCTTCCACCATACAAAATTTCATTTAAATCGGTCCAGTCGTTTCGGAGATTAGCCGGTACAAACAGACAGACAAACAGAGAAACAAAAATTCTAAATTAGTTCTATTTCACTTCTTACATCCCCCTGATTCGGTTTTTAGCATTTTTTTTCATTGTACAGAAATTTGACCTCTACAATTTTATTATATTGTTACAAGTGCGGGACCCGAACTAAAATGCCGTTGGAATTACTATAGAATTTATTAGAACTATAAAAACACGTATAACATGGGTACAAATATAACTGGACACAACCAGTACAAAGTGCACAATTTAATAACGCGCGCAAAGTCCGTCACTATATCGCTCATCGAATGTACACACGTCTTGCTCGTACCGCAATCGTCGCTTGACTGCCCCATCCCTCCGTTCGGGCATTGGTTTATACTAAACTGTATAATACCGACAAAGGGCCGCGTTCACCGAGTTAATCCGCACATCTGGCAAGCTTCGATGCAATCCAATAAAAACCAGGATTAGTTCGGCACTAAAGACGGCCATAAAATAAGTACGATAACAATAGGGTGTTTTTCAAAGTAAACAAAAAGAATTCCTAAATCCGGGAAGGCAATTGCGTTTTACGACCTGCAGCTGTGCGCATTTCTGTGTCGGTATGTAACAATATATATGTATAGATCTATCTCTTTCCTTCTGTCTGATAACTCTAATTCATTCCGCCTATTCTATCCCCTGTATTCCAATATAAAAGTTGGCAACTATACATTATTTATTAGAGGCGACGGTAAGCACTTGCGTTGGCAACACTGCCTCAACGCGGCCGTCTCTAGTCTATGATATCTATGAAACAGTTCTGACAAAAGGAACACTGTCGATAATTACAAGTTAATTGCGAAATGTTCTGACCAGTGTTCCATGAACCATTTGCCGCCTATTCGACAATTAGCGTTTGATGTTGCTCACATTGCGTAGGCAACTATGTACATTTGCAACGAACTACCGTAATAATATACAGATTGTAATTACCTAATTACCATGTTGGATCTATGAACATTAATATTTATGTGTTCCAATTATAATCAAAGATTACTGTTTCATTGACTTAGAAGGATAAATACTTTTTTCACTTGACTAGGTACAAAGAGGAAGCGTTATACTTTTATACTAGACCTAATCGGAAAAAGAATTAGGACTTCTCAGGAAAAATGTCAAAAAATTCGGCTGGATGAAGAAATGTATGTAAATTCATTGTTAAGGTGCTGTTTTTTTTTTTTAAATCTGGCTACCTAAAAGTTTACACAAATCTAATGTTAATATACTATTAATACCATAGCGCAAACTTTTAGCTCAAGTCTGCAAAATGATACTGACCACTTGAATTCTTTGAACGTTAATTTAGTAGTAGATACACGAGAGATGAAAATGACTTATTTAGGCACGAGATGGTTTGGCGCACGCGCACAGCGAAGGCGCTAATAGTTCGAGTTCTTAAACAGGCCTTTCACGTGAGGTTAAAACTCTGCCTTTTATTTCGAATATGAGAAAAATATAAAATTATATTAAAAAATTGTTATATTTGTTTATGCCGCGATTTTACAGTGGCTGTAAAAAAAGTTGGGTGAATCGCATGTATTATCTATGGTTCGCACAGTTTTTCACATTTTTGTGGAGAGTTTTTGGCGGCAACTGAAAAGAGATGATGCGCTGTGCAGTTCTATATTCTAAAAATATGTAAAATTACTCTAAAATGAATAATAGTTGTAGGATATTGATAGTTTTTGAGTAGTAATTATGTGTTTTGTGAGAAATGTGAACTGTATAGTCAAATGTGGCCTTTTGAGTTGTCACAAGAACTCTGTCGAATGGCGTCAGTTGATAACCTTCCGTTCAGCTGAGCTATACATAGGCTTAAGAAAATGAAGAAACTATATTGTAATCTAAGATCTGACTTAAAGGCTAGCTGCCAAGCCATAAATCTAAATAAATAAAATAATCTAAATTTTTTTGACAGCAGGGAGAATCGTTTCCCAGGGACGAAAAGTGCTGTTTTCATCCCTATGATTAGGCAAATCCAAGTGTACTTTCATAATATAAGAAATGAAAATAATATTTTCTCACAGCAAAGAAACCCATTTCAATAGTAACTAAAAACAAAGAAATATTTTCTACAATATCTGAAAGTTGGTGTGAAGTATAGCACAAAAATTACTATATTTTTCAATATTTTGTATTTGTAACAGTGTTATACTCTTAACGGCCAACAGATTGCCTAAGCGATAATCGTGGCAAGCCGCTTTCACCTCCGGCAATTAAACGCTGGATGGAAGGTGGTAACCGTCGCCTATGGACGTTTGCAACACCAGGGGCGTTGCCAACGCGTTGCCGGCCTCTAAGACATTTTATAACGCCCTTCTTAAACGACCCCATGTCGTAGCGCAGAGGGAAAACCTGGACGGGAAGTTCTCTCCAGATCGTTGTTGTACGCGGAATAAACGTTAGAGAACCGCTGCGTAGTGGAGCGTGAGCTCCAGGAAATGGGGGTGAACATCCCGTCGATGGCGAGCGGTGCGGTTATAAAAATGAGGCGTTGGCACCAGATCAAATAGTCTCGGAACACTCTCTATTGTACAGGTGGTAGAATACGCAAAGGGACGCAAAGTCTCTCCGAAGGTTGAATCACTCGTAGTGCTTGTATTCTATAATGTAAACTTTATTCAATATAAAATATGCCACAAATAGTAGTTTCATTAGACAAACCGACAACTATACACCAATATTATATATATTATTCATCAAATAAAATCTTTCTTTTTTAAACTGTTTATCCTTTTTACCTTTGGGAATCAGAATACTGGAAACTACTAGAAAGCAGTTAAAACGAATTCATATCTCGTCTCTTCTGTTCGCAATGTTGGCTTTAAATGCTATTGCAACAATGAAAAGTTTGAGATAAAATGAAAACTGCTCGCCACAATGCCACTTACGTTGGCTACTTGTCGGATATTTCCTTGCGCCATAATTCATTTCGTTTTGGAAAAAAAATGAATTTTATATCTGATGCCTGTCGGAGATGTGTTTTTCTTTCTATTTTAAGTCATGTCATAATCAGGGCGTTCCATTAGGGACTCACAACGACCACATTCACGACCGCGATTTTTCCCGTTCCACTTGCTTGTCGGCGTTACAATCGTAAACCCAAGTGGAACGGCTGTTCGACCCACCTATTGACATGGGTCGTTGTAAGCGTTGTGTGATCGAAAATTATGACGTCATTAGGGAAGTTTTCGCCACGACCACAACGACCGCGGTCGCGTTGTGGAACGGCTAATTGAGCATTTTGGGCGTTGTGAGCTACAAATGGAACGCACTGGTACAAATGGTGGCAAATTTCGTATAGAACTTTCCGTTATTTACTATGGTCTGGGTGTCTGGGATCTGTCTTCGAGTGTTGCACTGTATATTAGCCTTAACACAAGCGTAATTTGCTTATCTTGGGGATAAAAGAATTGAAATTACTAAAAAGATGAAAATACTAGGGATGGACCAAATATGGTTTGAACCGAATACGAACTTCGGCCGAACGTGCGGTTAAAATGAAAAATTCGGCCAATCTTCGGTTTAATTTCTCGAGAGCGAGACACATCGTGACTTGTTGACGTCACTTTGGTGTTTTTACACCATAACCTACCTCTCATAAAATTTAAATACGAATAGATGGATAAAAGAATAGTTTTTAAACCTTTGATTGAAAAAAAACAACCCAAATAGAGAGTTTAGAGTAAGTTTGAACGCTTCTTTATAGTTCTTAAAGAAGCGTTTAAACTTACACTAACTCTCTATGAATAAGACCATTATTGTTTAGTTTGTAAAAAATTGATGTTAATCAAAATTAAAGTTATAATTGCTGATCTCCGTTAGAAGTGTTTTTTTAAATTCAAGTTACGCAGTGTAATTAAGTAGTTACACTAATTATTGTTGTTTGTTAGAAGAATACTAATTTTATTTCATTTTTGTTTTAACTTGATGTCAATTTAATTAGGCAAATATTTATAAGAAAGGGTACTCAATTGAGAAGAAAAAATAATTAATTTCGTTTTTATCATATTACAAGTAAAGATTTATATGTTCCTAACTAAAACAAATGACCATGCTTAGACCTAATTTTATTTCACGGTTATGATAGATATGATTTCTATTAATTTCTGTCAAAATCGTGCAAATAGGTATTTAACTTTTTTCGGCTCAAGCTGCCGAAATTGTAAAATGAATTTCCGTCCTGCCCTGGATAATACATCTTTTAACGTTTTGAAACTACAAAAATATAGATAAATAGATAAAATAGGAAAACTAGTTTCTACCTTTGTAATAGCAAAATAAGCATAGAATACATACTAGAATCATACAATAAATATTAATAATACATGTAATAATATAAATAGAATTAAGTAGTAGCGCATGTTTAGAAACAGTAAAAACTAACAATAGAATAAGCTGTAAATAAATAAAAATACGCTGACAAAGATGTGCGTCAAGCGAGGGAAGTTTAAAAAAAAATACAGGTATCTTTCGAACATGCATTGTAATAATGATGTGCTAGAGCACTGATTACTGTTGTCTTATTTGTCCGATTCTGGAGTATTATCTGTCCCGTAGTCGAGGGCTGGTCGAGTCCAAACGCAAACACTCGACTACTTGTTTGACCAAAATGGATGTTGCCAGTTTTAGAATCTTAACATTCGAGGGTATATGTTACGTCACGTATATGGAATAATTTATTGCTACACTAGCTTCTGCCCGCGACTTCGTCCGCGTGGAATAGTAAAAAAACTCTCCCGATTTTAAAACATTCTTCATTGGTGCTCCGCTCCTATTGGTCTTAGCGTGATGATATATAGCCTAATTGTTTTTTAATGTATAAATTGTTTTATTGTACGATGATGATACAGGCAATATCAATACTTATTTAGGCGCATAAGTTGTATAATAAGCTGTTTAAGTAATTAAAGGTTTTTTAACTATCCCACGGGAATCCTTTAATTTTTCGGGATCAAAAGTATCCTATATGATGACCAGGGATATAAACTACCACCATACAAAATTTAATTTAAATCGGTCCAGTCGTTTCGGAGATTAGCCGATACAAACAGACCGACAGACAGACAAACAGAGAAACAACAAATTTGAAAAAAATCTAAATTAGTTCTATTTCACTTCTTACATCCCCCTGACTCGGTATTCAGCATTTTTTTTATTGTACAGAAATTTGACCTCTACAATTGTATTATATGTATATAGATAATAAGCAAAGTTAAAACTGAGTAGTCTATGTCCGATCCAAAATCTGTCAATACAGAAAACGATGCATCTACTAACATGCTTAAGATTTACATATTTTCACGTAGCACTTAAGATTTCTGTATATATAGTCTTTAGTTTAATGTTCAATTAATAAAGCAATTAATTACATAGAGAGTAGAACATCTTATTTTATTATTTTTACTGCTCTCTCAAGCGGTCGAGTCTAGCTTCCGCGGCGATGTAGCCATGGGCTCTCGGCTAGTGGTGCGTTACCCTATCCAACGGGGTAGCTACCATCGACGCACCACTCAACTTGTTTAAACCCCCACAGTATAAAATGTATATTTGAAATTCTAGTAGGGACATTTAGCCGAAGACAAGGTCGAATTTGCCTCCAAAAAGCTTCATTTGTTTAACAGATCCAAGTAATTCAGAACTACAGCGTGGAACGGTTACTAACATTACATACACTTCTCAAATTCAAAAATGATTTAAAATATTTTATTATATAAGCTGTCTATTAAGAAAATCTACTTATTATACTACTTACCAATTTATATTGTTACGATTTGCAGGACTCGAATTAAAATGGCGTTGGAATTATTATAGAATTTATTAGAACTATACACATACGTATAACACAGGTACAAATATAACTGAACACAATCAGTCCAAACGTAATGCACGATTCAATACACAAGTCTTGCTTCGCGGCTGGTTATCGCTCGACTGCCTTCCTCGATCGGGCCATTGCTTTATATGGCAAAAATGCAAATATGTCTGCCCGCCAAGCGTCGACGCAATTTCCCAGAAATCCTAATCCGCACACCTGCCTAATTATGCCTGCAAACGGCCATAAACGAATACAATAGGCTGTTCTCCACATAACCAATAAATAAGTAAACAAAAGAAGACAATCATAAAAGAGCTACAATTAGTTCAAATGCCGACAGGTAATAAAGTCTCTACAGATGTGCAGGTGTGAATTTGTTTTTTGTCGGGTCTAGGTCGTAACAATATACTGATTAGAAATTTGTCAACTTATCTAAAAAAGAAACGGTAATGTTGAGTTTTTTGGAATATCTGGCAACATTAGTCAAGAGCGACCATTGTAGCCATTGAACAGATTGTGTTGTACTTAGTGTGTATTTGTACAATAACGGATTTGAGATAAATGAGATCTTTGGAAAGGATAGTTCAGCTCAATATCCTGTAAATAATTTTTGATACACCTAGACACCTATAGGTTATACCTCAACATTTAGATGTTACAGTAGGTATATTTAGTAATTTATAAGATTAATCCGTGTAGGATCGGATAAAAAGTTCTAATTCCTGCAGCCTGTCATGAGAGGCGACAAAACAATCCACAGTCAGGTGATAGGGCATTTGCCCATCTGGATGGTATGTCGTAATATGCCACCATAATACATTGAGTTATATGTACTACGTACTAGAAAAGCTTTTTCAATTCAAAACAAAAAATAACTTGATGAAATTACATAAGTTACATACTCGCATGAAGTTACAAACTCTTTGGTTATGCTGTCTAACCAAACTATTAAAACATGCAGTGTTAGATCGCTTAGACTTAAAGAGTATGGTTTAAATTCGCCTGAACATGGCTGTAGCGATGATGCGTCGAGACGAGTTAAAATGGATAAAATTTAATAATAAACACGTTTTAACGGTTTTAAGCGCGGCAGTTTATTTGAATTTTGTTATTCCGACGTTTCGGCCACTGAATCAGTGGCCATGATCACGGAAGACAAAGATGTCAATCAACGAGTATTGTTAAAGTTTTATTTAGCCCACCGCCAAATTGTTCATTTTAATTATTTAGTTTTAATTTTGTTTATGGATATTATTTACTCTATGGGAGCCTAATCTAATTTACCAGAGTTTCGCAACATGTTATGGCTTGAAGAGAAGAAGCGGCGCAAGAAACTCTTCAGCAAACATGACATAACATGGATAAAATTTGATTATAATAAGATGTTTTATCGAGAATACAACAAACTTACCGGTGAAAAGTCACTCTTTGACTTTTATTTGAGTTTTTTGAGTGGTTTGAACAGAGTCGTAGTACACTTAAAGGCATTTTTTAATAATTACTTTTAACTGAAAGACGTAAAATATCGACAACAGCCCGGCGGCGCAGACTAAGCGAGTTATTGTCCATGGACCATAACGAGTATTCAAATAAGCTAGTTACGGACGCCTTCTCTAGTACGTAGTACATTAAAACTCATTGCCATAACACCCTTGAGCTTAGTTACGGTCTTGCAAATGTTCATAGATAATTCTAAAATATATTTGATGGAGACTTAACACTGAATGCCAAATCGTGCATTATTTAAAAGAAAAAGTTGCATTTCAACGTTTGAAACTTGGCCAATATCATAATATCGAATGCAGTCTCACTTACCTTTATAAAATATCAGTTTCGTATAATTCTGTAACCCTTTTACACACACAGCCATATTTACTGAGTAAAAAGTTTGATGAAGTTATTCAACTTTTTGTGAAGACAGTGTCAAAAACTGAATTATGAACGTACTGAAATAGACAGAAACAATTTAATTTTGTTATGTTGGTACAAGGAAAACTTGTTTTTATATTCTTATATATAAATATCAATTCCTGTTCGTTAGTCTCGCTAAAACTCGAGAACGGCTGGTCTGATCTGGCTAATTTTGGTTTTGAATTATTTGTGGAAGTCCAGGGAAGGCTTAAAAGGTGAGTAAATATGAAAAAAAATGATTCTGAGGCGGTACGAAGTTTGCCGTGTTAGCTAGTTTCATATATAATTTAACTCTTGACAAGGGTAATTGATTTCAAAAATCTAATGATACCTACCACTTTACGTTTTTCTCAAAACTGGCCTCGAGACTCCTTTGAGGGTTTTACGTAATTTAGCATAGTTTAGGATTTGGTCCTGAAGGCTCACTCGAAAAATTCACCTGTATATATATATATCTAATCTATCTATATATTTAAGCAGCCAGCCACATCCAGACTGCGCAGCTGGTTAGATGTATGATGGCTCATTGTAGCTCATGCCTTAGGCGATCAAAGCTCTACAATAGAGTGAGCTATAAATAAAAAATAAAAAAAAATAGAATGGTTACTAAGGCGGATTGCTCAACATCTTGGTTGCTGGTTACGGCAGACGAAAATAGTGAAAAAGATGGCGCTACGGTCGCATCTTTTTTTACACTACTGAACGTATACGAATAAAACTCGGCAAAGAGGTGGCTTATATCTCGAGTCAACAGTTGGGATACTTTTTATCCCGCTAAATAAAGTCGTATCCATGACATAATAATAATTAGGAAAAATAGATGGCGGTGCAATCGCGTTTTTCAAATTCACTATCAAATACAAAATCCTACGTCCTTATGAGCAACATACATGTCACTCATTGTATTACTTCAAATTAGATTGGCTTTGACTCACCTCTGCGTTTTGCTGGGCGGTTGTCTACACTATACGGACTTAGTTTCTTTGCTATTATTGTTATATTTAATTATATGTAAAAAACCGAATTAAGTTTCTATATAAGTAAAATAAAGCTACTGCCTAGAGTTGGGCAGCGCCAAACTCTAGTTTTGTATGGTACACGTAAAAGGAGTCAAACAGCGCATAAATTATTGTTTAAAAGTAATTAAAATTAAATCTATCATTTTAAAAGTAAAATGATAAAACATTATCTAACGCCCTGTTATTTTATATGTACTAAATAATGTTAGAATTTATTGTATAATGTGTTTATATACTTACTTTACTTGTGTTTTGGTTTATGAGTTTACGAAAAATTGTAATATCATGGGAAGTTGATTTGATGTGAAAAACTAAGACAAAAACTACCTATAGTCGTATCTAGTCATCTAGGATTTAGGAACTTTTGCAAAAATTATTTTTTTGCTTGTTACTCTTTTTCCGAAATGGAACAAGTACAACTCATGGATTTCCAATGGAATATACGCCATCTTTTAAACAATTACATTGAACACTCAACTTAGGTGGTCAGCACATTGTCACTAATTCTTCTATTGACATGAACCGATAGATGGCACTGAGGCTTGAAAGATGTAACAAAATATTAATTTTTACAGAATATTTATTTTATTACTTAACTATCCTGTTTGAATTACATTTTAGATTAAATACCTAGCGATATAAAACTATTTCTTTTCTATAATTTCATAATCATGTTTATTTCCTGAAATTCGATTTGTTTATGTTTATACTAGGTAACTTTGTGTAAATTAGGTATATTCGTTTAAGTTATGATATTAGCCGGAATATGTGGCAAATAATTTGAGGAATCTTAATCTATCTTTATTATTTTATTAGTGTCAATAAGTCTAAAACCTTGTTATTAAAATTAAAAATATAAATTATGTTATAATTGTGAACTGTCAATTGTCAAATGCTATTAAAGTATTTGAAATTGGTTGGCGTCTTCGACGTTTTTCTACGAATGCAATTCTTTTTTCGTTTTTAATTAACTAATAGTATTTTGTCAGTATTTTTTAATAAAAGCAACAATATATTGTGAATAATTCATAGCTGCGACAAGTTTAGGTGAGTTTTTGTTTATTTTATTACATAGTAAGATATCCTAGTTCGTTTCTAAATATTTTAGGTTAGTGCCGACTGTGGTTGTAAATAATGCTTTAAATAAAATATATCTACAACATTGGAGTGAACGAAGGTTTTATCAAATAATTTCTTTAAAATGGTTTCTTTTATCCAAAAAACCGACTGCTTTCGTCAATTTAACCCATTAATGCTTTAAAGTTTGTTTCACGAGTTATTTTGTATCGCAATCGAGTTTTATGAAGAGTAAGGTGTACTAGCAATGCACTCAGAGAAATTAAAAGTGGATTAATTTAAATAGCGATTAAAGATGCATGTTTTTTAAAAAATGTCAACCATTAATACTTTGTTAGCAATCAACCAGTAAAATATAATGATAAATTAATTATCGCTGTTTAAGGCTTTTATTTGACTCTGAGTGCGGCAGTTTAGTTTTATAATCAATAAGATATATAAGTGGATTTTATCCTATAAAACTGTAATCTTGTACCAAACCAAACAAAACAACAAATTCCAGAAACAACAATGTCGAATGACGACGCGCCGCTTCCTGAAGGATGGGAAATGCGAACCAGCCGTTCTACCGGTATGACATACTATCTAAATATGTACAACAAGAAATCGCAGTGGGAACGTCCGGAGGCGCCCGCAGACCCTGGAGAGATCCGATGCAGCCATATATTGGTTAAACATGCCGAGAGCCGCCGTCCTTCTTCTTGGAGGGAAGAAAACATCACTAGAACCAAGGAGGAAGCTATGGAGATATTAAAAGGTTACCGTAAGAAGATTGTTGCTAATGATGCAACATTTGTAGATCTGGCTACGAAGTATTCTGATTGTTCTTCGGCAAAACGGGGTGGAGACTTGGGTATGTTTGGCAAAGGTCAAATGCAGGCACCGTTTGAGGAGGAAGCATTCAAATTGAAGGTTGGCCAACTCAGTAAGCCTGTTGAGACAGATTCTGGAGTCCATATCATTCTACGAACTGCATAAGCTTATAAATGCAGAGAATTTGAGATAAGGTTAAAATGTACTCCTTACTCTTGTTGTATGTATGGTCTGTTAGTATTTTTTTAAATTTGATTTTGAAATAAGGTCTGTTGTTCTTCTGTTACTAGCATTTGTCTATAGAGCTTGCTATTTTCTAAAAATTATAACATAAACAATATTAAGTATAATAAATAACTGGAGAGTTACATTCCATGGTGTGCAGTGATTTTCTAGTACTGGTTTAATTTGTATGTTAAATATGATTTAAAAATAAACATGTTTCAAAGCCTCTATCCACACTTACATTATTTTGGTCTAGAATCTAGACCTAGATCATTATTGCTTTGCACTGATTTGGATGAGAACTTTTCCTATAATTTTCAACAACATAGAGATATTGCCCGCTTGTCAATATTTTAAGATAAACAATCATTCTATTAAACTAGACAGCTTGTATGCTCTGTCTCTTAATTGAGGACCTGGTATCAGCTTCAGGTTCAAGCCCAAAATAACCGCATTGTAATGTTTATCATATATAAAAAAAAGAAAATTTTCTTTCATACAAATCCTATATAAACAGAGTGATACAACAACAATAAATTGTTTCGTTTTTAATTCGAGCACAAATTCATGCTACATCGGCTACATTCCATTAGAGACCCAGAACAACCACATTCACAACTGCAATTTTTCCTGTTCCTCTTGATTGCCGGCGTTACAATCGTAAATGCAAGTGGAGCGGTTATTCAACCTGCCTCTTGACATGGGTCGTTGTGAGCGTTGTGATTGAAAATGATGACATCATTAGTGATGTTTTTGCCACAACCACCAGGACCACGGTTGTCTTGCCGTATGGCTAGCGGAGCATTTTGGGCATTGTGATCTACTAATGGAACACGCTGATCGGTGTGAACCATGAACTGACAGTGGCAGCTGACCGCATGAAAATATGAATTTGTGATAAATCAGAATATCTCGGTTAATAGTTATGTGTGGAGGGAAGCTTATGTATTGTTGCACTGTTACATGCGTTTGAAAATGACAGATTTTGAGTGTCAAACAAAGAACACCATGTTTTTAACAAATAGATTTAACTATGTACATAAATTGTAGCAAAGTACAAAATGATGTTCAAGTGAATATATAAGAGATGTAATTAAATATTAGATACAATTAAAAACACATGCATGTGTTTATAAATATGCTCACAACAGAAAGTAGAACCACATTATCTATGTTCTAAATACTTACACAAAATCAGATTAAATTTTATCAGTATTACATTCAGCCCTAATAACAAATGCTAATTATTGTTTGTCTGCATACATAAAGCTCTATTTTTATTACAAACACTAGAACACCCACTCAATCTCTTTTTATAAGGGTCACATAGACCTATTAGATGAGGTGCTGCAGGCCACAACAATGTTTTACAACTAGACTACACAGCAAAGAGGCTGACAACCTGATGGAATGTGGTTACTGTCATAAATGGATATTTGCAACACCAGAAGTGCTGCCAATATAAATGGATTATACATATTATGTTTTATGCCAGGTGGACCACTCACAAAGGCTCGCCGGGCCACAGCTTAAGTATATATAGCATAGCAGCTCTAGAACATCAGACCAATCCACTGTTTTGGTAATAGTATGTAATGTAACACTTCTTGAGCTACAGAAGTAGAGGCATGTCTTGTAGAGTTTTATGTTAATTTAGTGTTCACTCTACCTATTACTTACTACTACCTACCTTACCTACTTACCATCTCATATGCAACCATTATTGTTATTTCTATAAATAGAGATTCATTCATTCATGATTTGTCTTATTCATCTACTAAATGTGTGGTCACTGGCAGTTCCATAAGGTTTTGTAAACATACATGTTAATTTCAAAAAAGTTATATTGACTCTTTAACCTGACACATAAAGACAAACCAGCATGACAATAAAGCAGCAGTGTTTATTCTTTCATAGAAATAAAACATTTATAAATTCTGTACTTGACTTTTTTTTATTCATCTTTCAGTTTAGGTCTGTCTCTCTCAGTATATGAAATTACTAAAGATTTTGGTTTTAATTTTTTCACACTGCACACCACTGGTTACAATAAAGGGACCTCATCTGGGATAATGTTATGGTTATAGGCTGTTGCAGACAGATGTAATGATGTGTTTCTAATGTGTTATTTGTGTGATATGTATATTAATATTATAAAGAGGTAAAGTTTGTTTGTAAGAAGTAATCTATTGAACTACTGACTCGATTTTGAAAACTCTTTCACCATTAGAAAGCTACATTATTCCTGAGTGACATAGGCTATATTTGTTTGTGATTAGTAATATTTTTTAATACACCCAGCGAAGTGGGCACGAGTCAACTAGTTGTTTATATTGTTATTGACAGATAACACATGAGACGCGTTCCTTTAGTATCTCACAATGCCCAATATGCTCCGTTTGCCGTTCCACAAGGCGACCGCGGTCGTTATGGTCTTAGCGAAAACGTCACTAATGACGTCATCATTTTCGATCACACAGCGCTCACAACGACCCATGGCAAGAGGTGAGTCGAAGTGGGCGTTGACCACAGAGTATTAATTCTCTCTATCTCTTGACATGAAAAAGGCGCGATTTTCAAATCAATCAATGACATCAACGCCCTATAATCCGTTTCATTGGAGTTTATGATTGTAATGTTCGCAAGCAAGTGAAACAGGAAAAATCGCGGTCGTGAACATGGTCGTTGTGAGTCCTTAGTGGAACGTGACTAATGTCACCATTCTCTCAGTCATCTCATGACTTTCAACAAGTAATCTGTAAGATTCCATTTTGAAATAAATACATTCATTTCCATTCGTTAACGGCGTTATTTTTAACTCTTTAAATAAGATGCATTTGGTCACAGTCAATAATTGTAACATTATTACAGGTGAAGCCCGAGCGTAATGAGTTGTTATTTATGGCCGGCTCCTGTATTTTACTACACATTTACTTGCCTTAGCATTGGTGGAAGTTTATGTGTAAATTTTACCAACTAGTAAGGCAAATGAATGGTTAGTAATATAGGAACCGGCCATGAACAAGAATCTTTAAAAGTATTTAACCTATGTCAAAAAATGTTTAGTGTTTTGATTCCATTTTATGTGTAGGTTCCATGTTAAAAGACATACTCCTCTAAACTTCAAGGCATTGTTATGGTAAAAGGTCCATATTGAATATAATATTTTGGAATATAGTAGATATAATGGTGGCTTTTTTAATTTTATAATTATCTTATATCTATATTATCTTCAAACTATTATCTATACATAATAAATCTTTAGAGTAGTTGAGTGTGCATATTGACTTAAAAATAAAAAAATCAGGGGGCTAATTCCGACCAGGACATTCCGAAAATACAATGTTTAACCACCTGGCAGCAGATCACTTCGCTCGCAAGTTGTCCACTTGCGAACGACGCGTGAACCACTGTGACAACCCGCTACTCGGAGTGATTCACATAATAAACCTAGTACCGATTGCGGACAAACTACCCACCAATTCGTGGACCACGCGACATTCACTCGTTGATCACGTGACGCTTACGGGTTAACAACGCGGCGTCCACTGGCGTCAGGTGCCGCATACGTGTATAAATCCTTAGTGTTCTCTTCGTTTATTAACTATGTTATAAATTGCTTTGCTCCTAAATGTACAAAGATTTCCAAAAGTAAATTTGAAACTTGCTATTATTGGGAGTTTGGATCAACTTTGAAACCCTTCATTACCAAATATATTCCATATTCATCAGCGTGGAGGTGTATAATTACTTTACGCGTGTAATTTACGTTAACTAACTGAGATGTATGTAAAAGTTCTTTATTTATCTAACCATTCGTGAAACAAACTGAAGAGCGTTGAAACTGAAAAGTTTTCAAACAATAATAAAATATATTTCACTTAACGATTTTATTATTTAAACCCTCGTTCACCACTATGCCTCTGCTACACCTGCGCCGTAATGCTTTAACTAACGCATTAGGGAAGACGTTACTTAGATGTAGTAATTTTTATGCGTAATTTTACAGTCTCAGCGGAAGATCAGCGCTGGTCCATAGACCAGCATGATGCTGAGACTGGTGCCCCTTTTAGCACAAGCTCTGTATTTTTGTTTACATTTGTTAACACTTTTAAATTAGTTCAGATGTCCTAAATAAAATGAGGTTCTTTCTATATATCCATGTGTGTAGTATTTATGTATCTATTGCCTTTTTCGTGCACCACCTACATCGCGTGATTCCTCCTGATTCAAATTTCTTTGATGTAGGTTGCCTAGAAGAGATCGCTTTGAGCGATAAGGCCGCCTATTGTATTGTCTAGAAAATATTGTAAATATGGTTTGTTTTTGTAACTGTATATTTTGGTGTGCAATAAAGTGTTATCTCTCTCTGTCTATATATTTACTTATGTAGTTTATCATTAACGGGTTATTTTTAATACTATAGGACGCATTTAAAACATTTATCTCTCTAAGGAATTTACAATTCACTTACAGAGAAATAACTAGTTACATTTGATACACATTTAACCCTATTAGCGCATCTGTCCATTTATTATTATAATATTTTTTTAGTTTTAGAGTTATCTTTAGTTTATTACTTATAATATGTGAGGGTCCAACTGAAAAATTTTCATGTCACAAGAATTAAACAATAAATTATAACACCACACAAAGGCACAAACACAACTAACAACAAAACTCATACACATACACCAACGCGCACTACCACCGCATTGCATTACACGCACACTTCACAAACAAACCAGGACGCACAAAGAGCCTAAAAATTAATAACCTAGGCACAGAAAGGATAAACAACACACATGGCACTAGTTAAGATATATATATATATATAGGTATAGACACATAAGGCACACACTGCACATGCACTTCCTCACAACACCAGCATGAAACAGATACACTCTACATTAGTATAAGTTCAGTATTAAAATTAGAAAAAAATAATATTATAAGTTATTCTTAAGGTACACTACAACATAAACATCACTAAATTAATGTCACACACACTAACAAAAATAAACAATAAGCGTGTATGAACTCTAAAAACTTTCATAGAAATTAAGTTGTAAAAAAGAGTACGGAACTCGAGTTCGTAGAGTTATTAAAAAAAATGTGTGAGTGTAGTCTTGAGGCAAAAGTGGGAGCAATGCAAGTTGTTTATTAAAGTCACGGGCTTGTTAAAACGCATAAAGCTATTTTTAAAGCATTTATACATGTTTTTGTCAGTGAGTCTGTCTGATTTAGACACACAGGCACCAATATTAACGCAAGCCGAACAGAGTCATTAGGATAATGGGTCATAGAAACAGATTAAAGGTATCTGATCTGACTTCCTTCATAGATGGCGCTATAGTCTATAAATTATTATTTATTTAATATGAAGTTGAAAATTGAGAGTTCAATACATTTTTGATACATTATCAACTTTAAATACGAAAGGCTATGTTTCAGACATAATATACGCTGGATTTCAATGTATGGTTTTTGAGTGTTTTGTTGACGAACACTAGGAATTATAGAAGATTATGTAAAGCTCCCAAATCCTATAGATGTCATACCATAAGTCATTAATTTTACGCTTTATGACGTTTTACTATTTAAAACATTTCACACCAAATTAAGAAGAACGGAAAATATTTATTTAAATCTATACATTGTAAAAAAAACCACGGAGAAGAAGTTCTAAATTGGTTCTAGCTCAACAGATTGATGGTTAATGGCCGGTTCCTATATCTTTCTATTTATTCATTTGCTTTACCATCGGTTGAATATTGACATTAATTATTTAGAACTTATGGTCAATTTTTAACAGATTAAGGCAAATAAACAGTCTGTAAGATATACGGGCCACAAATAAACCAGCGCAGATCCAATCACTCATTTGTGTCAAAGTAATTATATTTAATAATAATAATAATAAATAATAAATCGGCAGACAAACACACACACTATATATCCCCAAATTAAGCAAGTTACGCTTGTGTTATGGGTAATATACAACGGACCATTCCGGGGCCGACACCCAGACCATAGTAAATAATGGTGAAAATACGTTTCCGAAATTTACTATACCAGGAATCGAACCCGGAGCCTCTGCGTTGCAGTGAAGTAAGCCGGCAAAGGCTTAGCCCGCTCGACCACAGAGGCCGTCGATATTTGAAACTATCCGCGACTTTGTCCACGCTTGAGTTGAAATTCCCAGGACAAACAAATTGCATCGTGTTCTCCGTCGTTTATGGACGCGATCCATCAGTGGCCAAGAACGCCCAAATTGCTCCGTCAACCGTTCCACATGGCGACCACTTTTGTTATGGTCGTGGCGAGAACGTCATTAATGACTTCATCATTTTCGATCACACACCGCTCAACGACCCATTTCAAGGGGTGGGTCGAAGTGGGCATTGACCACAGAGCATTAATTCTCTCCATCGATTGATATTGAAAAAAGGCGCGATTTTCGAATCAATCAATGACATTTTGTATACTTCGTCGTTTATGACATCTACGCTCCATAATCTGTTCCACTAGAGTTTATAATTTTAACGTCCGCAAGCAAGTGGAATGGAAAAAATCGCTTTCGTGAAAATGGTCGTTGTGAGCTTCTTGGGGAACCTAGCCAAAATGGTCTATTCCATTTGTTTTTTAAATAGCTTTAATGTAAAGCCACAGCATGTTTAGAATTTTATAATATTATACATAATAAAACGATATCGAAGCAAGGATGTTTTGTGGTGCCATCTTGTCATGGATACGTTTTTATTTGGTTTAATCCTATGACTTTATGTTATAGATAGGTATATGTATTGAAATCCAGTGAAAAGGACTCAGCGGACTGTATTTATATAGTCGAAAACGAATACTAGAAAGAAAAATTCTGTGCTAGAGGCTATTTTACACACGTTGTTGATCATTGCAACATTACAAATACTAAATACTAATGAGGCCGTCGCTTTCATCCAGTGAAATATTTGACAAAACGTGGGTGTTAGTTATTCAAATTGTTTATAAAATATTAAGGTTTTACTGATATTATCACTAAATATTCAGTTAAAATGAGAAATTGACTCCATTCCGGCTAGTTCCATCAGAGACTCATAACGACCACGTTCACGACCGGAATTTTTCCCGTTCCACTTGCCGGCTTTATAATCGTAAACCCAAGAAGAACGGTTATTCGACCCACCTCTTGACATGGGTCGTTGTGAGCTTTGTGTGATCGAAAATGATGACATTATTAGTGACTTTTAGCCACGACCATATCGACCGCGGTCGCCTTGTGGAACGGCTAACGGAGCATTTTGGGCGTTGTGAACTACTGGTGGAACGAACGCGGTGTCTGTATAAAATGCCAGCAATGACAAGTTGATGTCATAGGCCGACAGACAGACACAGACGGCGGCGTCGACGCCGCCAATCACGATCTCTCCACGTCCCCGCGAGGGACGCCAGGAGACACAGCCCCCCCATAGGATAGACTAGGCGTGTTGCTGGGAAGTTTCTTTCGCCGTTTCTTCTCTCCCAACCATAACACGTTGCGAAACGGCAGTAAGATAGTATAGGCCACCGCGAACCGCCGATCCCGGTCCGCCGGGATCCTTCCTCTCGGGCTTTATATTACCCGCCGCCCGCTCTCAATTAGTGCATTGTGTCGCCCTATGGTGGGCATCATTAGATTCATCCCCCTCTCATGGCAACAGTCCAGCCGAGGTGAAACTCCCTAGGGAGCCCCCTCGAGCAAGTTGCCCCCCGGGCTCGAGCGCCTTCGCTTCGCAAAGGCACTCGCCCCGAAAACCCCGGTAAAGTTGTGAGGTCTTCGGACCAACAACATAAAGTCCAATTAAAAAAAAATGATGTCATAGGTTCATCTTTCATAGGATAAATGAGTCACAGAGTCAACTTAATACTGTTTATTATCTAACAATAGCGCTCATATTTAAATTAGTAACAAATATTTATATTAACATTTTTTTTAATCTTTGACGAATCCAGCCTTTTCGTCAAAGATTCATTACAAACTTTTGAACTCTGTTTCAATATTAATAAATATATGTAATATGTATATATAGTGAATTAGAATCATGGTCTTTTTAGTCCCATTCTATTTCTTTGTCTTCCAAAGAGTGATTCAAAAATCAGGATTTCTAAATGAAATAACATTTTATTTGTAAATTTAAATTCGAGGTTATTATTGAGTATCAACGTTTTCGAGTTTTTTTTAAAGTATTTTTGTTTCATTCATAAATCATTATGGCACTTACATAAAATCTAATTATCAGTTTTGAGTTGTTTTAGTTGGATAATTTACAATAGTTTTGCTAGATCTTCTTTGTCTTGGTTATTTCTGATCAGTAGAATAGTGTTGAGCGTTGCTTCTTTGATGTTCTGTGGTGCAGGAGTCCAGATTGGGCCGATTATTGGTGGCGACCTCTTTCCACCCCAAGCGCTGAACTTAACTTTCCTCTTTCCGTCCTTCTTCAAATCGACATCAAGATACGGGTGTCCAGGTTTGAACATCTTTGGGATATTGTCCAGAAATGACTTGAATGGAAGGGCTTCCCTTAACGACTTCTCATCCATCTTTGTGGTAAAGGCTAAGATCTTCATTGGATTCCGTTTATCCAGAGACGGGGTGAAGTGGAAACCTGCCAAATTGAACCTCTCACCGGTTGGGGAGTAGTTTGACACGATCTTTGTCAGTTCAGGAAGCGATGTGGAGAAGATGATTCTTGATCCTTTCGTGCTGGGTTTGTATACCATCTGGCCGCTGCGTTTGCCACCCCATGGACTGAACCGCACACGCTTCGGCATGCTCGGCTCCCGAATTCCATTACCTCGTTTCCAAGTCCACATACGGTCTATCATGGCCTTATCCCGTTTACCTCCCCATGGACTAAAAGCTTTCTTTTCCGGAGACTCGAGTATTTCAGTACCATTTTCTTCAACAGCCGAGATACCAATGACAAATGGACTGACTTGGTCCTCATTCTTTAAATACATTGTTCTATCAGTGTCAACTAAATTAGGGAGTAATGTGTGCTCCTTCCCATCGTCGGTAGTTCGTCGTCTTCTTAAAACTTCTTGGGTCTCCTGTTTTTCGTCGTTCTGATATTCGGCCTCGTTTGGTAGATCATATTCGATTCTTGGGACATTGAAGTAGTTGATGTACGGGAACGGATATTGCATAGTGGTTGGGTCTAATGGATCCAAGATAGTGTCTGCTCCGGGGCCGCCGGTGTTGATGTACTGGAGGCTGGCGCTGCCGAACCATGAGAACGTGATGAGGAGCCAGTGATGAGACATTTTACTGGAAAGAAAATAAAACCGTATTAATCAATCATATTCACATTAAGGTTATTTTTATAATAATTTTTAACCAACCAACCAGATAGCAAGCTCATTTGGTGGTATACCTTCCCTTATTATGGTCTAAGACATCGTTTTTCAACTTGGGGGTCGCGTTTGTTATTAAAGGGGGTCGCAGTCCGTTATAAAAAAAAAAAACAATCTATATAAAAATCAAACGTATAAATAAACTATTAATAAAAATATTTATTACAATTACGTACTGATAGGGTTAAAGACTTTTAATTAACTTTTTGGTGTTTTGTGGGTCGCGACATAAAAATCGTTGAGAAACAACGGCCTAAGATATGTATTAATTATTAGTGAAATTTAGCACATTTCTTAACATTAATCATCCACGTCGATGATTTTAAAAATCTTATGGGTTTTAAATACTAAAGCTTATTGTCACTGCATGATAGTCCTTAAATATTATTAACAGCACTTGCTAGAAATCCCGATTCTCGTCACCTTTATGAATAAAAAGTATTAAAACAATTTGAAACGAACATTGAAATAAAACCGTGTCATGTTTGCAAGAATGACAAACTATAGCTTTTATTGAACAAATAGCTTGTGCAAACGAAATGCTTTAAATACTACGAATAAGTCATTACCTACACGGTTTTTCAAGCTTCGTCGACTATTTGCGACGACTTGGGGTTAGGTGTACATACAAACTATGACGTTGGATAAGATTTAAGCTAGGGTCTTTTTGATATGATAACTTCTTATGGGAGGGTAAACCGCTTCGTTACGTAACGCGTTACGGCGCCAGTCTGTCTGGCTTCCCTTCCTCTCACGCATACGGCAGCGGTAGGCAGGCTCCTCCTCTCTCACTCTAACCCACGCGCTATATACATAAAATTTAAGTAAACTCCTAAGCTTTTCTCAAGTTAAACAATTTCAATATTAAATAGTCCAGATTAGATTAGTTTAAGTTATAACTTCTGTCGGGCGTCCCGAAACGCACACGTTTTTTTTGTTAACGCAGGGGGAATGCATTTCGTACCATAATGGAGTCCTTTGTGGGAGTTAGACCTTACGCAGCGAGATTAAGCACCGCCCAGCGTGTGCAGGGACTCTGGTGCAGTCGTTCCCAAATACTCTGCGAAACCTGAACCTGCGTCCCATGTGCCCGCGCTTGAGTTGGAAAAAAAATGAGATCTTGAGCAAAGCTGCACTCATGTTCATCCGCGGATCAAGGCTTTGATCTCTCCGGGAAGGAGAGTGACCAACTTCACCAGCAGACGTTAGATCCGCCGCAACTCCAAATGCAAGCGAATTAGATTTAGCCTAGGGTCTGTTCCAAGCCGAAATTCCAACGGCCGTCGAGTGTAAACGTTTGTCGCGATTCATTAGTAATAATTGTATTTGTCATGTTTCTTTCCTTTTTTCTTATTGCGAAGCTATCAAACATGCAGAAAGTCATTGCAAGGCCATCGTAGACGTTTGCAACACCAGGGGCGAAACCAATGCGTTGCCAGCCTTTAGGATAGCATAAAGAGGAGGGATAAGGAGATGAGAGTGATAAGATAGAACGGATGGAATATGCGATAGGATCAGGTGGAGGGGGAAATTGGCCATCGGAACTTTCACTCATCACAAGTAACATTATTAGCTAAAGGTTAACCATTTCACATCGATATTCCCTGAAAGCGTGATATCACACCGATCAAGCCGGCCCTAAAAGCTGTAATCAAGATAAAAAGCTTACTCTTTCCTCTAAAAGGCTGGTCCTCTATGTTATTGTATGAGTTCAGCAGACAGGCAAACCTGATGGCAAGCGGTTACCATCGCCTATGGACATTTATAACACGAAAGACCTGCTGTATGCTGCCACTCTCTAAAGGGAGACTGGAATCTGGCCACTAATGCCGGAACACAACTTAAACCAGGGGTAGCCTGATCTAGACGGGCACATACTACATACATACATACATAGTTAAGTCTCTTTTTCAAAACCCCTACCCAAAAAGAAACATTATCCCAACACTATTAAGTAACAAAGTACTTTGATGTTGTCACAAAGATATAACGAGTTAAACGTGTAATGCGATTATTTGTACAGTGGGTCAGTCTTAGTCCTAAACTAACAGATGTAACTATCAGAGCCGGCTGGACGTATTAAACGTTTTGTGTTTCTCTCGTTTTTAATTACTGCCCTAATTAGGGAACATAATTCGTCTTCATATTTACAAGTGTGGAAAACATTACTGTGATCATCAAGGCATGTATTTGTTAACGGATTAAAGTACTAGCGAGTTTAACTAACTAACTCTGACTAGTCACCCCTACTAACACGAATTAATAGTCGGCTGCTATATCTTAGCAACTGTCCGTTTGCCTTATTATCGGTTAAATATTAACATAAGCTCCATACTGGTAATGTCAAATTTGTAACGTCAATGAGTGAATGAATACATATATCTTATACTAATATACACTTTTTTATTCTAATTATATTGCAAAACCCACATGTTACACAATTTTTCTCTAATCCATCCTAAGGTTGTCCGGAAGAAATTGCTTTTAGTGATAAGACCGCCTATTGTCTTCTGTACTTAAACTTCTTGAATTGTATCTTAATGTTATGCATTAAAGTATATTCTATTCTATTCTATAAAGCTAAAGAGTTTGTTTGTTTGCTTGAACGGGATAATCTCAGGAACTACTGGTCCCATTTGAAAAATCATCACGCTAAGACCAATAGGAGCGGAGCAACAATGAAGAATGTTTCAAAATTGGGGGGTCTTTTTAATTCCTTTTTTTAAGTATTCCACGCGGACGAAATCGCGGGCAGAAGCTAGTTTTAATATAAAGCTACAGACTTAGACTTTGTAGATAGTCTAAATAAAATAAAATCTAACTTGTCAGATAGATAACCTTTGATAAATTATAGACAAGCGTGGCGGGTATATTCTCCGTTCTTCTATAAAAATGGTGGGGACCGAGCCCAGCAGGGGGACGGTTACGGGTTGTTATTATATTATAATTGTATTATGTTTATTTTGGTGTGCCATAAAGTGTTATCTATCTATCTACATAATACACATGTGCCGCAGTAAGTATATTCGTCTCCGTAACACATAGCTCTTGCTTGTATACTCAAGCCACGCTTGACTGCCATGTAAAAGGCCAGGGAAACAATTATGCGTCCTGTTAACCGTTGTGACAAAAGACTGGGTTATTTGAATACAATTTTTAATTTGAACATCTCATATTTTATTCACGGCAAATGTATTTTAGAGAATTTATCGTTTAAACGCGTTTGATAGACGCAACTTGTATTCTTTGTTTCGGAAATACAATTGTTAATGCGCAATGAGTTAGTTACACAGAAAAGTCTTCTTTATTAATTTTCTTTATTCTATGCCTAATTACATTATTTATTATTTCATTAAATTGCTGACTAATGCTATGTTATAAAACGAGAGTCGGTCATGATCGAAACTTGATATTATCTAAAGCAGTGTTTTTCAACCCTTGCAATGGTACGACCCCCCTAGTATGTGAAAATATTTCGTGACTCCCTATCCTCCGCTGATTTTTGTATTTTATTATGTTACAAATATCAAATCTGTACAATATTACCATACTCAAATTAAATTAAATTAATAATAATTAAGTACCTAAATAGACATTTTATATTCACATCAATGACGTATTGAAACCCTATTACATTTTTTAAATTTTGTATTAACATCCTAATGTCCTTTGGTTAATAGATTCTTAATAAAAATAACTTTTTGAACTTAGTTGTTATTTTCTTTTTACTGAGGCTTCTTGACGCCTTGCTATCCTCTTATAAACACTTTAGGACCTCCCACGCGGTCGCGATATACTCGTTAACAAACACTTATTTAAAGACAATATTAAATATTTTTAAACTCACGTCCAAACATAATAAATGTTCACTGTTTTTACCATTTGGAACCAATCCTTGAAATGAACCCTTAAAATTAGCATTTAATTGAAGGTCTTTATATCTCAAAAACTACTCAACAGATATTGTTCAAATAAATTTTCCTTAAAAGTATTTTTTAAGCTCTAGTCTTTTGATTTTTTCAGAATTTTCTCCTCTTAGTTAAAAAGCTAGAGGGGGCGATACAGTTTAACGAGTTTGGAAGGCAATATGTCTACACCTATTAATTTAAAAAAAGTGATTAAATAATATTGTAAAGACACGATTTTTAAGACCTAACTGGCGATACAACTCAACGATTGTGTATACTGAAAAAAAAATCTAGCCTCAGTCCTCTGTTTCGTGTATGGCGGTCACCCATAATCTTAATTTTTTAGTAAGATCACTACAACACTATACTGGCATGCAGACGGCCTCTGTTGTTGGGCAGGCTAAGCCTTTGCCGGCCTACCTCACTGCAACTCAGAGGCTCCGGGTTCGATTCCTGGTATGGTAAATTTTGAAAATGAAGTTTCTTCGATATTTAATATGGTCTGGGTGTCTAGGATCGGTCCCAGAAGAGTCCGTTGTATATTACCCGTAAAACCAGCGTAACTTGTTTAATTTGGGGATATACAAATAGGTATGTTTTTTTAAATATTGCTTAAAATTTAATTAATACAACCCAATATTTTCCGAGAAAAATATCTGTGAAATCTGATCATAGAAAGACAGACGGACGAAGGTGACAATTTCTAACAGTTCCGTTTGCTAATAGCTACAACATTGTTTCTCAGCAATTTGTATGTCGCGGCTCACGGTAAAACCCAAAAGTTAAGTAAAAAGTCCTGCGACGCCTTCACTACAAAATTGTAATCATAATTTAATCAATAGTTTATTTGTACGTTCGATTTGTATATAGGTCTGTTTTTTTAGCAGACTGCGACCTCCTTTACGGATCTACCTAAATGGAGTTCGACATCTCGCTCACGCTTTACCACATTTTTGAAGGTATCAATTCATAAAATTTACACACGACAAATGCGTATTACTTAAAACTTTATGAAAAAAAAATTACGAATGTTTCACTGTAAAATCATTTTAAATCAGATAAGATTTTATACATGAAAAATACGAAATCATAACGATTTTCTGTGAAATATGCGTAATTTATTTTGGTAAGTTTTGTGTAATACGGATATAAATTTTGAATTTTTTTTTACATATCGTAATGCGTGAGCGAGATCGCGAACACCGTTTAGATAGGTAGACCCTTAATAAAAAAACACGAACCCACAAGGATCACGACCCCAGGTTGAGAAACGATGAGCTGCAGTATACTAATAATTACACATACTCTCTTTACGGAAAGATAGAGCATAGATTTCGACAATGGCATATATAACTAGGTAAATGTACTTTCATCAAACTGTTAAATTATTTATTTATTTTAATTTAAAATCTATGTATGTAAGTATTTATAAAGAAAACATGCGACGACCTAGGTTCTCAGTTAAAATACAATATAAATAATATGAATTAATTAGGTTTACTTAAGATTAACTTGTCTATGCTGTATTACTTTATAATGTAAATAAGTTAAATTTATAATAAATTCATTTACTGTTTTAAACATCACACATTATACAAAAAATAAATTATTATTTGTTAAATTTTGCTATTTGTAAAATATTTTCTATGACATTCTGTGTGGCAAGTAAATTAAGCATAAAAATAGTGTTTTAGAATATCTGTTATTTCAAATTATGTAAAAAAAAACTTTCGATTCAACAATAATTAATTTTTTTTAGTTACGATGTTACAGATTACTTAATATATTTTTTTCCCAATTTTGAAATGTTTATTATAAAAATCTATGGGAAACTTACCGTATAAGATTACAACATAACAGAAATGGACAGCAAAGAAACACTTTGAATACACTAGCACTTATACTATTTTTTAAGATGAGTCTGTTGTTTGACAGATGAAAGTGTTATGATGATCCCTGGATGTGATCTGGGCTTATATACAGAACGTGTACGCCCCTTTGTACCGTTAGCATAAATGGGCGTGGGGTAATAAAACGAATAATAAATTAATTTTCACGTTATGTGGCTTTTCGTTTGGGTGCGATTGAATTGTTTGAATATTAATTCCGTTTATTTAACAATTTAGGTACATGTTAATTCTGATGCTTAGTTTTTTCTATTGCTTGAGAACAAGGAGACTAATGACCCACCTGATAGAAAATTAACCTTCAGTTAATCGTGTTTCGTGCTATGAGTGAGTTCCGATGGTGGAATTCCACTATCTCCTATGCCATCCCCTCTATTATGTTCCTTCTACTGACTCTATTACATCTCATTATCCCATCGTCTTTACCCCATCCTGCTGGCAACACATTGACTTCGTCTTTGGTGTAGCACAGCCTTATAGGTGACGGTAATCCCTTTCCGTGCGTTGCACCGTCATCAGCTTGTAGCTAAATTACAAAAACAATGGATGTTCGTCACCATTACGGACTTATTCAATATGCGTGGTCCAATACGCACTTATCCGTTTTTATAAATATTAAGATACGTACATAACTTCTATTAGATTCTATTAGTAGAAATTTCGTGACTATGATAATATGAAAAACTACATTCGTAATTAAGTAAGTGCTTATTAGCGGTCGTATGTCAGAATAAATAAACTACTAACTTTTAAAAGTTTCAAAAGTATTAGATCAAGACAAATTAAACTAAGTATTATTGGTTTAGAGTTAAAAAGTACATATCAAACTTTTTCCTTTAAATTAATTAAAAATTCAATGATTTTCAAACTGTTATTCCAAGAGTGTAACTAATTAGCATGCAAACAAAATTGCTCTCTCTAAATATTTTAATTGTTATTGTAATTAATTTTTTGAATACTTACGAATAGCGAAGAGTTAAAGACAGGTCAAGTGAAGAGCACCTCAAATAAAGTGCATGTATGAGGAGATTAATGAAAGTAGATGAACCAAAATTGTTTGTCAGCATCGCACATGAAGATTCATCGTTTCCGGCTACCCCCATGAGAAACAGGCGTGATAATATATATGTATGTATGTAAAAATTACGAAACAATACAGATTTTTGTGTTTTCATTTAAATCATTAGTGAAACTCGTACAACAAGAAATTTTATTACAGTCGAAGCCTATTAATCTGCTAATATAATGTCCAAAGTTATATTAAGAAAAGTTTTTAAGTATTAAAAACAAGCATTTGTAAATTTTTTATTTTACGTATCAAAACGAGTAGTAGTAACATATTCCTAGTTTTTTTTGTTGTCGCTATGGGTACAGTGCGACCAACTGTTGAATTGCAACTGTATAATTCCGCATTGTGAGTGCAGCTTTATTAGGTCCTGCAGCCAATTGTCAGCATAAATACCCCCACATTTTACCTGTAAGGGCTTGTTAGCTCGACCTTCAGGTTCTAACTCATTTTAACATAAATCGCGAAATATTGTTACAATGTAATCCCTTATGTTTTGTAAAAGAATAGAGATGAGGACACAAGTTACAATAAATCTTAATTATTTTATGACTTATGACGTCATAAGCAAGTCGACGTCGTTAGCCAACCGTTGTCCACTGTTGGACGTAGGCCTATTATTAACACCTATACCGGTCCTCCGCTGTCCACTCTAGGACTCGTCTACTACGGCAAACATGGCCGGCCTACTGCCACTTCAGCTTGCTAATTTTGCGAGCTATGTCGGTAACCTTGGTTCTCTTACGGAACATAAGATGTATAATCTCATAAGCACGTATGCTCATACAAAATCTATGAGGCTGCAAGATTGAATTATAAAAATATCTCAGTTGTTTTGCTTGTCCGTCCTTTCGTCCGCAAGAATACTAATTCCTATGTCTGGCGGCCTGTCGTAAGAGGCGACAAAATAATCCATAAGTGGTAGGGCCCGTCCGGATGGCTATCACCCGTAGTCTAGGGTATGCTGCCATAATAAGCAACCTTGAATTGTATTCCTTCGTTCCAGTTTACCCTTTGAGGCCGGCAGCACATTGATGTTGCAAATATTCTCTAGCTTTCCATCCAATAAACCAATGTTTCGAAAATCAACTGCAAATGTAAATCAGCCCATATAATTTTTGAATCAAAATTATTTCGAATTTTCTATGCCCAACGATGTTTACCTTGAATTTATATTTGAAAACTACAAAGAAACAAGACGTTGGAAGATATTTTATCAAAAGCTTGCGGCGACCGTTTACATATGCTGTTTGAGCTGTAATTGGTTCGTGAGTATGGAATATGTAAGAGATATGTGTTGTCACTTTGTTAAGAGTGCAAAGCTGTGCGGTATACTTTGTAGCAGTGACGTGGACTTCATACAACTCGATTCCCATAGGCTACCTTTAAGAAACTAGCGACCAGCGACCTAAAGGTCGACAGCGCCATGCATTCATTGGCGTTTACGCGTTCTGTTCAAACATATTAATACTAGTGTTTTTTTAAACTAGCGACCAAAAGAACGACGGTGCACTGTACTGTCTCTTACGCTCGGTAGCTTTCAATACGTATTGGATGAAATAGCAACTCATAACCCGATCGGGCACCGGCTTTTGTTTCAAAATATGCGGTATGATTGCAAATATAAATTGTAATAAGAAAAATATCGCTAGGTGAATGTTTTTTCAACAGCAGTGTAGTCGGCGCTTGCATCATGCGGTACGTTTTTGGAACCGGCTTGCTGTAGTCGAATTTCCGCCCCGTGCCACTGTTATGTAGAATATATATACTTACTAGCTGTACCCGGCAGACGTTGTCCTGCCTTTAAGAAATAAAAATCTAGAACGCGATTACAGCGTCATCTACCGGGACCAAATGTTAATCTAATCAAAAGAGTAGAAAATTATTACATACATACATGTAATGTACACGCCTGTTTCCCATGGGGATAGGCAGAGACTATGGATCTCCACTTGCGACGATCCTGACAAACAACTTTCGCTTCACGTACTTTCATTAACCTCTTCATACATGCACGTTTATTTGAAATGCTTTTTACCTGATCTCTCTTTAACACTTCTGATATTTGGTCATGGTGTGTTCGTCTCGGTCTACCGGTAACAACCCATTCACAATACTGTCATACACCTGTTTTGTGATTCTACTTTTATCCATTCTCTCTACATGTCCAAACCACCTTAACATACCTTTTCAACTCTTGTTATTACATCTTCTTTCAATCCACAACGTTCCCTTATCACACTGTTCCTTATCATATCATTCAAGCTAACCGTACATATACTTCTCAAAGCTCTCATTTCAACTGCGTTTATCCTACTTTCATGCTTCTTCTGCCATACCCAACTTTCACTGCCATACATTAGGGTTGGCACCAACACCCCTTTATGGACACTTTCTGGCTGTTCATAAAAGAGTTTAGCGCTCCATTCACCTTATTACCTGCCATAACTCTCCTTTCAATATCCCTTTCATGCTTTCCGTCTTTGGTAAACATGCAGCCTAAGTAAACAAATTCTCTGACTTGCTCTAACTTTTGATTTCCTATCTGTATATTACAACTTGTCATTCTTTCGTCTCTTTCAAACACCATAACTTTCGTCTTATTCACATTAATTTTCATACCCTTTCTCTCAAAAGGCTCGTTCATAATTGTTACCATCTCCTGTAACTCCGTTTCGATGACGCAAGTAATTTTAATTATTAAAGTACTTATATCGCTATTAACAAATAGGGGTTGGTGGTAGAAAGATGAAAATTTAGGGTTGTATGTATTTTTTAATGCTAAATCATAATGAAATATAAATAAGAAATTTTGACATAAAGCTAAAAATAATATTTAGGGGTGGGTCACCCTTAACATTTAGGGGTGTGAAAAATAGATGTTGGCTGATTCTCAGACCTACCCGATATGCACACAAAATTTCATAGAAATCGGTTCAGCCGTTTCGGAGGAGTTTGATAACACCGTGACAGGAGAATTTTATATATTAGATGTTTGCTTGTAAGTAAACTGGCATACGATCTACTTGATGGTTACCAGATGGTATCCAATAGTTACCGGCACTCATCATCACGACAAGCACGGTGGCTATAGTAACAGTTCCTCCTATAGAGTGGGCATGCCCGAACCCAGCAGTGGGTCGCTAGTGGCTGTTGTTCTTATTCTTCTGATATGGTCTAAATATCCGTGTTTAAGAAAAATGTTTGTCAACTTATCTCAATAAGCATTGCGAATCAAAGACCGGACATAACTGGAATATTCTGGACACTAACAAGCTATTCTTGAAATCGTCATACTGTGATAAGAATGTTTTTACTTCGTTTTTCATACTACAATATTATTACGACCTAGACGCCGACAAAAACAAATTCGAATCTGCATACCTGTAGAAACACATTTTATTACCTTTCGGCATTTGGACTTCTTTTGTTCACTTTGTGATTAGAAAACAGCCCATTGTGTGTTATAATCTTTTATGGCAGTCATTAGCCAGATGTGCGGATTACGATTTCTAAGAAATTGCGTCGACGCTTGCCGAGCAGACATATTGCATCTGTGCAGTATAAAGCAAGGCCCCAGTGGAGAGATGAGGAGTCGAGCGATAACCACGAGCGAAGCAAGACTTGTGTACATTCGGTAATCTATTTAGAGTCGGACTTTGCACGTGTATTTGAATTACGATCTTCTGCATTACGTTTGGACTTATTACGTTCGGTTATATTTGTATCTGTGTTATACGCGTTTGTATAGTTTTACTAAACTCTATAATAATTCCAACGGCATTTTAATTCGAGTCCTGCAACTCGTAACAATATTATATTCTTGCTATATACATAGGTACATAATGTATGAGCAAGGTTGAAAGTCACGTGACAAAAAGAGTGTTAAACTAGAATATTTGTGGGTACAAATATAAAGGTACACCAAACAAGAGATGCGATGGATTGTGTGAAGGATGATATGATGATTTATGGAGTGACAGAGGACATATATCAGAATAGAGGCGTAAGGAAGGAAAAGACATATTGCGGCGACCCCAAATAATTGGTAGAAGATGAAAGAAAAGAGAGACATAGGTACATAATCTGATAGTTTCAATATTCTTCTTCTACTTATTATAATCTAGGATATTATTATTGTATGTCTCTAGAGACCACGGGCCATAAACATGGCCCGGACTTTTGGAGGGCTTGCGTGGTGCCATGGGAAGGCCAACTTGTAGAGGCCCCTTGACATGTTAATGTGGCGTGACACTGACCGGCGATTATCCCTGTCTACACCCTATATTAATGCATCCAAGGAAAAGCCCCGGCCAGTGTACAATTATTGTGGGAAATGAGAACAAAAAGTACCGGGCTATTGGGGTGAACTGCTAGTGGTACTTGGGGTCTAGGAATATGGGGACAATGGCGTCTGCCGGTCGCAATGTTCGGGGAACATGGAAAAATGTGAATGGTTAAGGGATGTAGAGAGATAGGCTGCAGGTTCACCGAAGCTACTTCTGACGTTATGCCATTTATCACTTCCCCCCTGGAGCTTGAGTCCTCTTAGCTCTAGGCAACTCCGTGCCGGCCAGCTAAGGCAAGCACGGAGGCGGGGGCCTCGCCTTGGCCCCCTGATTCAGGTACGAGGTGTCGCTACTCACCTAAGGCTTCGCCATAAAGCCCCCCTGCAGGGTTATTATTATTATATATATGCCCGCCACTTTGTCCACGGTTGGCTTGAAATTCCCACGGTATTCCCGGGACACAAAGTACCGCAACTATTGTAAAACTGTGTCGGAATAAGGTAATTTTTACAAACCGCTCCCGGGAAAATTCCCGCGGGATCCCCGAGATAAAAAGTATCACAGATTTTATTACATTAAATTTGGTATCGATCACTAAAAAAATCACATTGGAATTCGATTTTTTTTAATCGGGCCATTTTAAATCATTCTGAGAAAATTTCCCGCATTCCCGAAAACCGCATCGAAATCGGCCCAGTAGCTTTTACCTGAATCCCGATCAAACAGAGAAGAAATCTAAAAAAAATTACACCGTGCTCTCCATCGTTTATACATATAGTCTATTCCAGTTGTTTTTTCTAATAGCTTCAATTAACAGACACGGCATGTTTAGAATTTTATATGATACTAGCTGATGCCCGCGACTTCGTCCACGTGGTGCGCTTTTTTAACTATCCCACGGGAACTCTTTAATATTTCGGGATCAAAAGTATCTTATATGTTGACCAGGGATATAAGCTACCACCATACAAAATTTCGTTTAAATCGGTCCAGTCGTTTCGGAGATTCGCCGGTACAAACAGACAGACAAACAGAGAAACAAAAAAAATAAAAAATCTAAATTAGTTCTATTTCACTGCTTACATCCCCCTGACTCAGTGTTTACCTTTTTTTTCATTGTACAGAAATTCGACCTCTACAGTTTTATTATATGTATATAGACATAGATTATAGATATGCCTCCGCTTATTTTTATTCCATTCAATAGATGGCGACTAATTAGCGCCGAAGTCATTGTCAAAAATTTGAAATGTCACTTCAGAAATTTGAACTGAGAAGTGAAAAATTTAAAAAGACTGCCGAGTACCCAAGTCATTTAAATCTGCACACCAACACTCCTCAAATATCCCTAAAAACTTAAATTTTGTTGTCATCCTCTCTAGACTTAGAGATTTTGCCATCAGCAAACATCTACTACCCGATGAGCAGTTTGGATTCCGTGCCAGACTCTCATGCCTCCAACAGCTCATATTAGATTTTTTATATTAACAGTGGAGGAATGCATTTGTGTATCGCCTCACGCCTCGGGGGAGATGAAGCCGTTAGCTATGTGGGACTTCCAAGGTCCGGATCAGCACACTACTTCACTGATGAACGAATTGTGAGATACCAGCCGCTGGATTAAACACTAAACCTTCCACCGTTTCATCGCGTCTTTGTTAGGCGCCACTGGTTACACTATAGGCATCACCCCTAACATCTAGACGCAGGCCCTCAGAAAGGCTGTCCCTGGGACCAGAACATTTAGCGTCCTTGGTGTAGTTCACCGAGGAGGTGCCCCGATTTCAACCCGGCCCAAAATTAAAACAATTTGTTTGAAAGTTGCTAGACTGAAAGGACCCAACAGTATTCGATTGGATGATCCAAATTTATGTTTATATGAGTCACTTTAATGGCTTCGTCTAAATTTAAGGATTTTATGCGTGCAGGAACGGAGAAAGAATACAAATTCCTGCGGCCAGGCGACCTGTCGTATGAGGCGACTAAATAACCCACAGCCAGGTGGTAGGGCGTTTGCCCGTCTAGATGGCTATCACCCCTGGTCTAAAGTATCATCATCATCCGAGCGTTAAATCCCGGTTGCGTTCGGAGCGTTCACTCCGACGCCCAGTGTCCGCTTTCCTACTTTTTCTACTCCACTCCGCGCGGTCTTCAGCATCCCCCGTTTTGAAACCATTGGTACGCTTGTCATCATTCACAACATCAAGCCAACATTTCTTGGGCCTTCCCCTTCGACCGGGACCTGGCGGAGGTGGCATGGCTAGACATTTGTTCCCCACGTAATTAGCCGGTCTCCGTAAAACGTGGCCGTACCATCATAAGCAACACTTGCAGTTTGTCTGCTATGTCACGGACATGAAGACTGCCGCGGATGCGGGAGTTCCTGACACGGTCTTTCCGCGTCACTCCACACATCCATCGCAGCGTATTTAGCTCCGTGACACTTAGTTTTTGCTTGTGACGCTCAAGTACAGGCCACTCTTCACTGCCATACAAAAGGATAGGTCTATTGATGGATTTATAGACCTGTCCTTTTAATTTAACCGGAAAGTTTGGGCTCACAAATGACACCTGTCACCTCACGCCACTTGGCCCAAGCTGCTGTGATACGGGCCTTGAAATCGAGGTCGATATCCCCGGACGCACTAAGTACAGATCCCAAGTACTTAAACCGATCCGTGCGCTCAACCGTATCTTCGCCTATGCGCACGGATGTGGGATATGTAGTGTTGCAGGCTAAGTACTCAGTCTTCGCCACATTTAGTTTCAGACCGCCGTTCTCTAGCGACCTCTTCCACGCATTTACACGTAGCACCAGGCGCCCCCTGACCGAATCTGCCAGCGCGATATCGTCAGCATACATGAGCAACCATGGAGGTTGCTCATTTGCATCTCTGATGCTGTTGGACACTTCGTCTAATATCACGCTGAACAGAAACGGGCTAAGGACAGATCCCTGGTGCACTCATACGGTCTAAGGCATGGCGCCATAACAAGATGAGTTTTGGCATTAGTGGTAGCACCTTTAGTGTTGCAAATGTTTATAGGCGACGGTAACCACTTTCCATCACAGTTGGGCCGTCAGCCTGTCTGCTATACTCCAGCAATAAAATAAAAAAATTGAAATTCAAAAATTAAGCGTTGTACATTGGAGAAATAATAACAGCCCATAAATGTCCCACTGCTGGGCTCGGGCCACGCTTGTCCAACGTGGCTTGGCAGATTTGACACATCGGTTATCTCAATGTACAGGTTGCATCACGATGTTTTCCTTCACCGTTTTTAACACGTGGTAATTGTAACAATATGGACATCAGGTCAGAAAACTGCCTAAGTGGAGCATGCATTCCAGCCAGGATCGAACCCGCTCCCTTTGAGATTCGGACGCGTGCGCTTACGCTACCACGACTTGGATATTGGCTTAAGACCTACCAATTTGTCAAGCATCCTAGCAACGCCTACTCTGTCGTCTCTTATTTCTATTACTGCTTCTTGGAAACTGGTGAGTATATGAATAAATTAAACGATGAAATTTATAATCCCCTTATATGGCGTACATCAACCGCATTATGAAATAATTAAAAATTATAGACCATAATATGGGCACAATAAAAAATTTATTGACTTGAAATGTTAAGTACGGTGTCGGTTCATTTTATTCTTTTTCGAGACCTTTCTATTATATAAAAAATATTTATTACTTTTTGAAGTTTTTCCCTAGACCATTGTTAAAACTAAAATATTTTTTGTTTCACCTGTTTCTTACATGCTAGTTGAGTATACGAAATTTTAAGGACTTTTAAGCTGGGTACTCACCTGCGAGCGATAATCGTAACCTTACACGTTACTGTAACCACATTCCATAGTGTACGTGGTTCGCGAGTTAGAGGCAAGCGGCACGCTTTCCGCTCGCAACGAGCCGGCAATAACCATATATACTCATTCTTATAACTATAATCATTGCACGTTACTGTAACCAAAAACCATAGTGTGTACGTTGGGTTGCCACCTTTTTTTGAAGAAAATATAGTATTTTTGTATTTAAGCTGTAAAAATATATTGTTACAAGCTACAAGACTCGAATTAAAAATGCCGCTGGAACTACTATAGAATTTATTAGAACTCTACAAACACGTATAAAACAAATACAAATAAAACTGGATGCAACCAGTTCACACTGCACGATTCAATACAATTCGACACGCGTAAAGTCCGTCGTCTATATCGCTAATCGAGAGTACTACAAACGTCTTACTCGTTTCGTAGTCGTCGCTTGACTGCCCACCCCTCCATTTAGTCATTGTCTTTTATCAACAACACAGTACAAAAAAATTGGCCGCGCGCACTGAGTTTCCGAGAAATAGTTATTTTGCACACCTGCGAACGGCCAACAAAGTCGAAAACAATAACAATAAGGATTAGTTCGACGCTAATGATGATTATAAAACAAGTAGAAAAACAATAACATGTTTTTCTTAATTACAAATTCAAAACACAAAAGAATTCCTAAATCCGGGAAGACAATAAACTGCGCTTACGACAGATAGCTGTGCGTTTATCTTTGACCGCAAGTAACAATATAAATAATATAATAAATTTATAGCTGTAAATTTAGGTGAAAAAAGAGTACATATTTATTTTTCATTGTTTATTATTTATTTTATTTATTTGATTACTGCATTTGCCATGTGTATTTATTACTACTTTTTGCTTTGGTTAGCAAAGATCTATTATTTTAAAAATAATCATAATATCTGAACAAAAAACGCGACAATTAAATTAGCCATGAAAATAGAGTATGTACATTTCGTTCTATATAATTTTTCTATAATACATAGTACAATTGGCTACAATATAGTACGATACTATATATTATAGTACGGTTGGCAACCCTATGTGCACGTAGCGCGCGAGTGACTCGCAGTAAGCCGATGATTGTCGCTTTTTGTTCCGAATCAAAGAGCGCTTGCAATACACTCGCAGTACGCACTTACACCCTAGACCCTCAATACTGTATCTATTGTATTTATATTAGGGATGGTCCGGATGTGGTTTGAACCGAATACGAACTTCGGCCGAATATTCGGTTAAAACAAAAAATTCAGCCTAATTCGGTTTAATTTCGCCACGCTTTCTCGAAAGTGACACGTCGTTACTTGTTGATGTCGTGACTTGATAACGTTTTTGGCGTTTTTACGTCATAGCCTGCCATCTGGTAAATTTTAAGTAGGAATAGATAGATAGAAGAATAGATTTTTAGACCTTTGATTGAAAAAAAAACAATTTATAATTCTAAAATCTTAATGTTTAGTTCGTATAAAAGTGATTTCAATCAAAATTAAAGTTTTGGTTGCTGATGTCTCTTAGAAGTGTTATTTTTATTCTAGTTACGCATTATAATTAAGCAGTTACACTACTTACTTATGGTTATTAGAGGAATAACAAGTTTATTTCATTTTTGTTTTAATCTGATGTCTGTTTAATTAGGCAAAGACTCTTCAATTAAGAAGAACTAATTTTATTTAATTTTTATCACATTGCAAGTTAAGGTTTACATGTTCCTAACTAAAATAAACGACCATGAGTATATAAAGGCTTAATATTTTAGGGTTAGGATTTCTACATAAGTATATTTCAGTAAAAATAGTGCAAGTAGGTATTTTACTTTTTTCTTGCAACGGATGTTCGGCATTTAAACCGAATTTCGGCCGAATGCTGAAGTTTGGTTCAAGCTGCCGAAATTCGGTCAAACCGAATGTATAACGAATTTCGGTCCATCCCTGATTGATATATATAGGTTATAGTTACCGCTGGCTAATGAGTACGTTATAATGTAATAGTATAGACTGATAAATATAAAAACATGTAATTATAAGACCAAATGTAATAGACTAATAAGGAAATGTGTAAAACACTCTTTTTAAATAAATAAAGGCATCAGACTCGGGCAATCGTGTTCGGTCGGGCCGAAAAGGCGAACAATAAAAATGAGTACGCTGCCGAAGCGTGTTCGTTGCACTTCGCGAGCGAAGATCGTGTCTTGTGTACACATTAAAGCTCGTTACTGTATCTGCTTGGTTCAACAAGTTACATCTCGCATATGAGTACCCGGCTTCAGATAGGTGGCGTAGCCATCTACGTCATATCGTAGCTGCTACGAGATTTTCGTAGCGCTGCTACGATCCTAAACTCAAAGTAATAACATTAATAACAGTAGACAACTAAGCTTATGTTGTTTTCACAAAGATTGTAGTTAATTTCAAACAATAAATGATTTTAAACTTGATTTTACTAATTTCATGTCTTAAAATATTTTCAATATATATCATATTATACTATTTGAACATAAAATATTAACAACATATTTATTCAAAAAACAAAATAATGATGACATCAACATACTGAATCGATTATATAAGAATTTTAGAGGAGATCCAGGTTTTAACCCGTGTATTCGCCTCCGTAGTGTCTTCTTTTTCTGTGAAAATCATTTTTCGAAATAATATTTTCATGTTCTCCATGGTTTTTAAAGCAATTATCAACGTTTTACGGAAATCTGTTCCTATATTCAGAACCGGGCAGAGAGAACTCACTTTTAAATTAATATTTGTCTAATTATAGTTGAAACTAGACGCCAAATTTTAACTTCCTAGAGTTGAGTCCTAATTAGTATATGTGTAATAACTATCAGTGAGTACGATGAACCCATGTCCACTGGTATTTCTTATAGTTACACCTGCCCATGATTACGCTCAAAGTGAGTTCATAATTCAAAAAATATTTTTATATTAGGAAAATAAGATAGAAAAATGAATAAAATATAACCTTTTTAAAAGTAGGCATTAATACAAAATGTAAAATAAAGTGAGATATAAATACAAATTCTAAGTTTAATATAGAAATATATAAACAATGTAGAATAATAGTAAACAATCAAAAAGAATGTAATTAAAAGGAGGTGATGCAAAATGAAATGATGCTTATATGTTACATAAGTAGAATTAGTTTTATTAATTATTATTTAACAAAGGGTCATTTTGGTCTTACGGAATTTTTGCACTGAAAATCAGCGTTGTGTCGGATATAATTCCGGCACAGCAATATGCCGAGTGCTTGGTGAAAATGCGGCGTACAAATTCTCAAAATATGCTCTGTGTATAAGGAATGTAATTACGTCGCTATTTCTTCAAATATTTTTTTTACTTCTCTCTTTCTTTCTAGATGTCTTACACAACTTAAGCCGCATCTAAAGATAATATTACAGTAGAAAATGTTTTATATTAATCATCTATTATAAAATTTATCTTGTAAAAAAAAACAAGGCCTGCTTGTTTGTTAGCTTCGCATTAAAGAAAGGAATATAGTTTCCCTTCCTAACATTTTGTTTTAAATCAGCAGCTACACGTATATTAATTATGAACTAGTTTTTTTTAAATTTCTTATAGCAGGAGTTCAGCAGACAGGCAGACGGCCCACTTGATGGAAAGCGGTTACCATCGCCCATGGACATTTGAAACACCAAAGGTGCTACAAATACGCTGCTGCAGGCTGCTCTCTTAAGGGAGACTGGAGCCTGGTCACTAATGCCGAAACACAACTCATGGCTGTTATGGTAGCATACTCTAGACCAGGAGTGGTAGCCATCCAGTCAGGCAAATACCCTACCACCTGGCCGTGGGTTCTTTCGTCGCCTCATACGATAGGCCGCCCGGCCTGGAAATTGTATTCTTTCTCCGTTCTTGCACGGATTAAAGTCGTCAAGAAGTAACACATCCAGAAATCTTACCCTCGATGTGTTTACTGGGAATTTATAGATATCAATGATTATGTTCGCATGTATGATTTCACTTTCTTAGTTTGTTTGGGATAGTATTGTATATATACGATAAAGTTTTGTGAAACTTCTGATTGCTTATTGTTAATATATTTGTATAATCTACATGTAATATGTATTGCGAGCTAATGATTTCTCTAAAATATTGTAAACTATCTGAATGTATAATTCTAATATCGTATATTTCAACCGATATGTTTGTCCTACGGAAATATGACCACGTCTCTAAATTTCGTAAAAAACTCAAATGGTTCCCAATTCGTGTTCGCCGGAATACTCATATTCTTTGTCTTCTGTACAGTATCTTAATTGTCCCGAATACTCCTCATTATCTTAAAGAACGCTTTCACTTTATTTCGTGCTCCCATAGCTTAAGGCCTTCCACTAAACTGAAACTAAACACCACTGCGCATAGTTCAAATTTTTCCAAAAAATATTTTACCGTCAAGGCTATAAAGCTTTGCAACGCGCTGCCAATTGCTATCAGACAAGCAAAATCGCTACCAATATTTAAAAAGATGATCAGAAAATATTAACTGTCCTTAGAATATAGATATCTAAAATATATTTATCTATAAACATTTATATATTTTATGGATATGTATTTGTATGTTATGTATATTAAGTATATATCTATTTAATATTAGGTTGGGGAAAAAGTTTCTTCGCATTTTATATAAAAATTCAAAAGGTTTTTTTTATAAAGTTTATTTACATTTGACTAAAGTATATAGGTGCCATTTTGTTGGATAACTTTTTGCCATCTTGTAGGTAGGGACGTGATCCTATTGCTATAAAAATTTTGGGGCTTCTGATCAAAAAACTGCGACAAGTGGTGTTGGCAGTCCTCTCGTGATGTTAACCTGACACTGCCTAAGGAATTCTGCAGAGACCGAAACAGGTGAAAATCTGAAGGTGCAAGATCAGGACTGTAATAAAGAATCACAAATGAGTACACGGTTCATTAAGTTTCTTTCAGTGAGCTCACGAGGCACCCAAAAATCGAGCTCTTTTGTGGACCCAGCTTTTTTCAAATGCACCAAAACTGTTTTGTGGTCAATTCCCAGTTCTCCAGCTACATCATAACTACTAATATGCCGATCTTGCTCCACTTGTTCAAAAATGGCATCCATTTTGTCAGTAACAGGGCGACTAGAGCGACGTGCATCTTTGATATCAAAAATTCCGGATTGAAAACGCTTAAACCAAATTTGCGTTACTCTCACAGATACTGCATTAGGTCCATAAACATCACAAATTTTTTTCGCGGCTTATGTTGCATTTTTACCTTTTTTGTAGTAAAATTTTAAAATAAATCGAATTTCTTCATTAGATTCACTCATTTTAACAATAAGAAAAACAAATGAAAATTACACATTTACCTAATTTGAATTTGGAATTGTCTTCTTTAAAATTAAAACTTTTTAATGATACCAAAACCAGCCAGATACAAATGGTATAGCCAAAGAGATCTTATTACAAGTCCATACATACTATATGTGAAAAGACTTTTCCCCAACCTATTAGAACATCCGTATATACTGCATTTATATATTTATTACTAGAATGTAAGAAATTGTACTATGTATTATGTATACCACCAAAGTCATTATAATCTCAATTCATTCCTGGGGTTGTCTAGAAGAGATCGCTTTTTAGCGATAAGACCGCCCTTTGTGCATAATGAGACATAGTTTTAGTCTGTAAGTTCTTTTTTTGTATTGGTGCACAATAAAGGTTATTGATTGATTGATTGATTTGTGTGTAAATTTGAATTCTTAGGAAGGAAATGGATTCTCACTACCGGTATCCTTAATTAGCTCATAAGCATCCCATGGCTGAGATTAGGCTACTATTTTAGGGGAACGACTAATATTGCACTTTCAACGTACACGCGTCTCAAACTCGAATCAGATTCTAATCCCGGCCGAAAAAGTAAACCTCTTAGGCAGTTTTCATATTGTTACAATTGCTACGTGCTGACGGCGAGGAAAACATTGTATTGAAACCTGTACATCGAGATAAATAGATAAACAATTATAAAAAAAGAATCCATATTTACAATACTTTCCAGGCAATACAATAGGCGGCCTTGTCGCGTAAAACGATCTCTTCCAAGCAACCTAAATTAAAGGAATTTCTTACCTTATTTGACGATGTACGTGGTATAGGATAAAGGGGCAATGGATACATAAGTACTTAAGCTAGTTTAAAAATTAAATATACACATACATACATCGTCATATATACCTATATATTTTATAATACATATATTATAACAATAAATATGTATAACTAGCTGAGCCGGCGAACTTCGTACCGCCATATTTTCTGAATTCCTAAAAGACTTTGTTACATGACACAAAAACAAAATCACCAAAATCGCTCCAGGTGATTAGAAGGATTCTAGAACCCGATCTCAGCGCCACCTATCGGTTCCAATTGTGAATCTAAACCACCCGGGGACCCATTCAAAGACAAAACAGATATCATCAAAATCAGTCTAGTCGTGTAGTCCCACTGCTGGCCTCGGGCCTCCCACTATAGGGGAACGGACAGTATACCCACCACGCCTGCCCAAGGCGGCTTGACAGGTTTGACACATCGGTTATCTCGATGTGCAGGTTACATCACGATGTTTTCCTTCACCGTTGTTAGCACGTGGTAATTGTAACAATATGGACATTAGGTCAGAAAACTGCCCAAGTTGTGCATGCGTTCCGGCCAGGATCGAAGCCGCATCCTTTGAGTGTGGGACGCGTGCGCTAGCCATTACGCTACGACGACTCTCTTTACAATAGATGTATTGTAATAATATATTTATTTTATTTATTCCCAGACCCCTATTACAGTAGTAAGTAGTTCACCCCAATAGCCCGCTACTTTTTGTTCTGATTTCCCACAATAGTCCTACACTGGCCGGGGCTTGTCCTTGGGTGCATTATTATAAAATATAGTGTCGACAGGGATAATCGCCGGAGACACCACAGCAACATTTACATTAAATTTGTCAAGGAGCCTCTACATGATGACCTTCCTGTGGCCCCACGCAAGCCCTGCAAAAGTCCGGGCCATTTTATGACCCGCGGTCTTAAAAGAATACAGTATGTATTTTAAAATATAGAGGTATATATGACTATGCATATATGTGTTATTTTTTAAACTAGCTTAAGTAGTTATGTATCTATTGCCCCCTTTTCCACTAGGACATACATCGCCAGATTAGCTAAGAAATTTCATTAATTTAGGTTGCTTGGAAGAAATCGCTTTACGCGATCTATCGATATTAGCATGCCTGTATTGTGTTAATCAGACGTAACTATTTCAGGACAAATAGCTGATGGTTTCGGAGTAAATTTCTGAATGTTGGAAACTAGATAATCGGCGATTATTGGTGTGAGAAATTCGACAAGCCGACTTGGATATTACGTGGCTGTTATGACACATCAGAACGTCCCCTTGAAAATTGGGAGGTCCAAGCCCACCAGTGAGATGTTTATAGGCTGTGATTATTAAAATTGCTATTTAACTTCTTTTACTACACTCGTGAGAAATTTAATAATAAGATTTACGAACGGGTTCTTATCCGTTTAAAGGTCACAAAACCAGTAATCAAATGGAGTCCCGATAGTCAAGGGGATAGGTCCGATGTGTGCAAACACCTGATCCGTTCAAGAGACGGTTGATTGAATGAAAACAAACGCAATCTATTAACGTAACGACCGGCTAGAACCAAATGGACTTTTCGTTTAAAGAACACATACATTTGATCGTCCTACACAGAAAAATAAAATTGAAGTTTCTGTTTATAAAAAAAATAATAGCTTTTTACTAAATGCATAATATGAAGGTATATACGGTACTTGTATCGAAAAATCATTTTGTAAAATTTTTGTCTGTCTGTCTGGATGTTCCGGCTAATCTCTGAAACTGCTGGACCGATTTTGATAGGACTTTCACTGGCAGATAGGTAGCTGATATTATAAAGAGTAACTTAGGCAATTTTTTAATCGCCGGCAGTGCTTAGTCTTAAAATATACTTACTCAAGGGAAATTCTACGTTCGCACCCCGGTGTTAGTCTATGTGTCACAGCTGATTATGTTAGGTACTAGTAAAGTTAGTTACATGATATTTGTCGCACTTATAAAAATAACAACCCCCTGAGCGCGGCTTCGCCTTCGTTAATGTAAATTTTATAGACAAAGTGGAGGACCGACCGTTGGAAGTACCACACGGCTCTTTAGAAATGTCAAACTTCATTTTTAATTCAAATACATGTGGGAATGGTCCATATTGAACGCAGGGTGTGATTTCTGTAAGATTATGTTTCTGAACGAGCGCGTAGTGTGAACGAGATGAGGAATGAAAGAAGATTACAGACGAAGAATGGACGACGTACGTTACTCTAATAAGTTTTATTTTATATAAGTTGTACTGTGTTAATATTGATAATAGTAAAATACAATATTAAACTTACGCGCATCGCTGCAACTCGTAATACGTTGTTTCACTTACCAACCACTATCTCCACATACATGTACAATACATAAGTTCCCATTACGCCATCTAGTGAAGGTCGAACTATAAACATGATAACAACACATAAAAATTGCATTGTCACTGTTCTTGCCGTAACGATGTATTTGTAAACGACAGAAAGGTGACGTGCGACTCCATCTAGTTATGTAGGATTTAGGAGCTTTTCAGACTTCGTATTTCATTCCTAGGATTCTTTCATACTTCTAGTTTTCTTTTATAAAGTTTTGTACATCAAATACCAATACGGTTTTGTGAGTTTGAATAGTCCTTAATTGTTAATTTTGGAGAAAATCATTTTGAAAATGAGAAACTAAGGCATTTCTTAGTTTCTCTATTCTCTGTCTAAGTGCAATGTTAAATCAATGTATTACAAGAGTTATGTATACAAATCTCCATGCCCAAATAAATAACATTAGTAAGGTTTTGACGTGTTAATTGGTCTCTTGAGAAAATATTAATTTCTATGAGAGTTTGTTTTATCCATCAACTATTGTAAATATCGTATCGTGTAGTTTTATATTGTTACGAGTGCGGAACTCGAATTAAAATGCCGTTAGAATTACTATACAGTTTATTTAGAACTATACAAACACGTATAAAACAGGTACAAATATAACTGGACACAACTAGTACAAACTTAATGCACGATTCAATAACACGCGCAAAGTCCATCACTACATAGCTTATCGAATGTACACACGTCTTGCCTCGGTTACGATTATCGCTTGACTCTGCCGATCTCCCCATTGGGCCATTGCTATAGCAATGCTGTAGTATATATACTGCACCGATACAATATAGCTGCCCGCCAGCGTAGATGGAATTTCTTACAAATCGTAATCTGCACACCTGCGTAATTATGCCTGCGAACGGCCATAAACGAGTACAATACACAATAGGCTGTTTTCTAATTACAAATTTTAAACACAACGTAAACAAAAAAAGACAATCATAAAAGAACTACAATGTTATTAGCTCAACGCCGGCAGGTAATACATGTGCTTTGTTTACAAATATGCAGGTGGCCCAAATTGTAAAAATATATTAAGGGCGGTCTTTACCCGGGGGTGCAAGGAGTGTATGGCACCCGGGCGCAAGTATTCAGGGGCCGCAAGTTGCTTGACTTAAGGCTCCCATTGCCGTAAAAGGTCGAAAGTAGGCTGCAAACCAACTTTTACAACTTTTCGTGGGTAATTTTTGATTCATAATTTACCAAAAACATTATCAGGAACCTTCACTATATCAGACGTAACGGGGTTTTTTTTGTAAGTTTTCTATAGTTATCTTAACTTAAAAAAAATAATAACCAAATTATTAACATGAAACCATTTTAATGGTGACCCATCTCATGGTCAATTCCTTATCAAAACAGAATTTAAAAAATATCTACATTTTTATAAAAGAGAGATAAATAATTTGGTTTTGTTCAAGCTGTTAGTGTTCCATTTTTGCCAATAGGCTATATTTAAAAAAAAAATTAAAAAAATAGTTTATATGTTTTATTGCTAATGCTAGATTAGATTAGCTAAATGGGACTAGAGTCTAGAGTATGCCGCTATAATTACCTTTTTCCTCAAAATAAACGGATTAGCAAAAAAGAGGGCGCTGCAATTGTGACGTAGACAACCATCGCTGTAATTTAATTATAAATACGTTGTCAGGTTGCCCATGTGTCATTCATTACGTATTAAGTACTTCAAGTTAGGTTTTCTGCGACTCTGTTTATGTTTTGCTGTGCAGTTCTCTACACTATATTGACTTAGTTCCTTTGTAATTGTAGTGAATTGAACAAGAAACCAAAGCATTGAAGTTTTATATATATAAAACACCTAATTAAATTTTTAGGTACGTAACAAAGAGCTACGCCGTGTGCGTGAAATTCCCTAGTATAATATTAAATTAAGTAATTCATACATAACATATATTATACTGTTATAACAAAATGGTATATTTATTCATAGAATTCTCTAATACCTGAAATAAGTATACAGTCTAGCGTGTAAGCTCGAGCTTTGAAAGCCCTAACATTAATATTCTTCCTTGTTTATGAGGATAAATGGCGTAAAAGATTTCTACCAGCAAAATATTACCAGTTAGAATAGGTATCTTTTTTCACCAACAAACCAGTCTGTTTGAAAAATAGTAAAGAAATAATGTATTACTAGCTATACCCGGCAGACGTTGTCCTGCCTTTAAAAAATAAAAATCTAAACCCGATTACAGCGTCATCTACCGGGACCAAATGTTAATCTAAACCCGAATCAATTTGAACAGAGTAGAAAATTATTAAAGTACTTATATCGCTATTAAAAAATAGGGGTTGGTGGTAGAAGGATGAAAATTTAGGGTTGTGTGTATTTTTCAATGCTAAATCATAATAAAATATAAATAAGAAATTTGGTCAAAAAAATAAAAAAAAAATTAGGGGTGGGTTACCCTTATCATTTAGGGGCATAAAAAATAGATGTTGGCCGATTCTCATAGATACCGGATAAGCGCAAAAAATTTCATCAAAATCGGTCAAGCCGTTTCGGAGGAGTATGGCAACGAAAACTGTGACACGAGAATTTTATATAATGTATTATATATAAAACACTAGTGTCACCCGCGACTTTTTTGTATTTTTTCTCCTTTCTGAATGAAGACGTAACTGTGAGGCCTTATTTTCGTCCAATCAGCTCGAAAGAGTCATTAAAATTTTAGATAGAAGAAAGATACACAAAGATTTCTTTAAGACTCCAATATTATAGTCTATATTACACAAAAATAAATGGAATATACAATGGAAAATGTTTTTAAATATAAAAAACAAGCAAGAAAAGGATCTAAAACGAACGACAAAAGACGTTTGAGGGCAAGCACTCTGTAACATCGAAACCTTTTTTATTTTCTTATTAAAAGACTAAACCTAACTACGTCATATCCTTGAATAACTATGGTTGCCCATAGGCCTAATGGCCGTATAAATTTCATCCTTTATTTTACTCTCTGTGCACGAGCTAGCAACAGCCGTACATTGCCGTGTCAGCGATTTACGCCGACATGTGCATTTTAACATAGTATACTTGTACTCATTTAGCACCGTATTCCTACCGCACCGTACCCCCTACACTCTGCAAAATTAAGTTTTAACAAAAGGGAAAGTATTATTACGCGTGAGCCCCCAGCACGCACTTAGGATTGGAAGAAAACACCAGCTTTTTCCAACTAAACGCTTTTATTGGCTTGCGCTGCCGTATGTGATTCTTTCAGGCACAACTAATGACGCACTGTGACAATGAGATGTTTATTACAATAACGTCGGCGATATTGCGTAGACCACATCCTGCTGCTGCGGTGCTCATCTTCGAATTTACCGCGCGTAGCTCGCGTCTGGAACTCCTCCTTCACTGAACTGCCCACTAAACTCTTCACTGTCTTCTACCCAACTTTTCTTCCAACTCTGTCATATCGCACTTGTTGCTTTGCTGTCTTCTTGAATTCCCCGGTAGGCGCGCCTTACGTAGCCGGAAGAATCTTCTAGAACCCATAATTTCGATCTTCTTTTATTTATTGTCTATCCCTTTCTAAACAATTTATCTATCTTTGTCTTTTCTTTCCTGAACCTTCTATTCTAGAATTTCAATCTTAATTTCATTGTCCCTTTGTTCATCATCTATCCCTTTCTAAAATATATCTGTCCTTGTCTTTTTCTTCTAGTACATTTTTCCGCTTTTAGCGTATGTGACAGACCACGGCCTTATTTGTTTCTCTGAGTGATTTTTATACGCCGCGTCGTGTATAGTGAAGTTTTTTTATATTATTTCTCGTATCCTGATAATATTGTTTGTGTTGTATAATTTCATTTTTGGGTTGTCATCCTGTTCTCTTTATTTGTTTATCAAATACAAGCTCTTCCGGAATGTTGTATTATCTTGTGTAGGCAATATGTGCTGATTATTCGAACCTATTTACAAATCGAATTTCCTGACATGGAAAATGACATAATAACATTTTGGGGCTTCTGATCAAAAAAACAAGTGGTTTTGCACACCTGACACCTTCTGTTGATTAATTCCTCCCAGCCAAACCGCTGAGTGGTTAAAGATGTGTGAGGTTTAGCGTTATCATGGTCAACCCCTTCTGTTGATTAATTCCGGCCGCTTTCTCTCAACTTTTTGCTTAATTCTCATCAGTTGTTCGCAGTACAGTTCAGAATCGATGACCCTACCTGGCGGTAACAGCTCATAATGAATAATGCCCGTATAATCCCACCATACACACAGCATCACCTTGTTGCGAGTTAACCCGGGTTTCGCCACAGTCTGTGAAGCCTGACCGGCCTTTGACCACGATCTTTTTCGCACTTTCTTGTCGTATGTGATCCACTTTTCATCACCAGTTATCAGCTTCTTCAAAAATGGTTCGGTTTCATTACGTCGTGATAAAGAATCACAAATGAGTACACGGTTCATTAGGTTTCTTTCAGTGAGCTCATGAGGCACCCAAATATCGATCTTTTTTGTGTACCCAGCTTTTTTCAAATGCGCCAAAACCGTTTTGTGGTCAATTACCAGTTCTCCAGCTACATCGTAACTACTAATATTCCGATCTTGCTCCACTTGTTCAAAAATGGCATCAATTTTGTCAGTAACTGGGCGACCAGAGCGACGTGCATCTTTGATATCAAAATTTCCGGATTGAAAACGCTTAAACCAAATTTGCGCTACTCTCACAGATACTGCATTAGGTCCATAAACATCACAAATTTTTTTCGCGGCTTGTGTTGCATTTTTACCTTTTTTGTAGTAAAATTTTAAAATGTATCGAATTTCTTCATTAGATTCACTCATTTTAACAATAAGAAAAACAAATAAAAATCACACATTTTCCTAATTTGAATTTGGAATTGTCTTCTTTAAAATTAAAACTTTTTAATGATACCAAAACCAGCCAGATACAAATGGTATAGCCAAACATCTCATTACAAGTTCATACATACTATATGCGAAAAGACTTTTTCCCCAACCTATTATTATAATATAAAATATAATATTATGTATCTAAATTTCCATATATTTTGAAATAGATATATTTTGTAAATTTGCACGCCAATCCAGGCAAAAACATGTGAAACTCATTAAAATACATTGTCATCGTAAATGTGCTATGTTTTATTATTATTATTATTTGGCAAATAAATAAATTTAAATTGAAAAACATTTAACGTTGGCACTTGAAAAGCAGACAGTATCTTTGCCTGAACTTATACAAAATAGATTAAGGGTATATTTTCCAATCCGCGAACAACGAAAGCTACAGTACAGGTGCAAAAATCGATTTGATGTAATAGATTTTTTATCCAAAATCAGCTGATTCGATTCTTGAAAAGTGTACCTAATTGATTTTTCAAAAATCTAATGATACCGCTTTAATTTTCTGCAAAATCGGTCCCAAGACTCCGTTAAGGGTTTTTGGAGTGTACTCCGAATTGATTTTTTTTTTATTTCGCTTGCATTAGGATTTGGCCTTGAAGGCCTGCTTGAAAATTTTAACTGTTTATTAATAGCTTCAAGTATACTGTTGTGGCGGCACTATGGGCACAGCAGTAGTTGCGCGTCACATCACTAACAAAAGAAAAAAACAATGCTGTCATATTAGGACTTCAAAGACTTCAATAAAAGAATTTTCTTCCCGGCACAAACTATTGTAAACAATTAATACCTATTCTTGTAGATTAATGTGTTTTTTTGTGACGTTCTGCCTTTAGGAATAAACAAGTATTAACTATCCATGTGCTCTGGATTTTTATTTATCCAAAACTGACGACCCGGAGATGTCTAGAACCTCCACACTGTACTCCAAACACTCCTAACCTCCATATCGCTACTCGACTAAGCCTGCGATGCTCCAATAAAGCATTATACTTTTCATATCGTTGTTTGATCTTCAGCCGCCAATAAACCGCTATTGTTATGGATTGGCAATATTCAAGCCTTTACGGTTTGAAAATAAAACAAATCTTGCACACGAAGTTTCTATACAATATTGTTACGAGTTGCAGGACTCGAATTAAAATGCCGTTTGGAATTACTATAGAATTTATTAGAACTACACAAACACATATAACACAGGTACAAATATGACTGGACACAACCAGTACAAACGTAATACACGATTCAATAACACGCGCAAAGTCCGTCACTATATAGCTTATCCAATGTACACACGTCTTGTCTCGCTTGTGACCATCGCTAGACTGCCTCACCCCTCCGTTCGGGCATTGTTTTATACTAAACTATACAACATCTATACTTTAGTATAAAAATATCTCGACACAATACTCGACCGCGTAAACAATAATTTCCAAGAATCACACCTGGCTAAAGACTACCATAAAATATTACAATACACAATAGGCTGTTTTTCTAATTACAAATTTTAAACACAAAGTAAACAAAAGTAGTCCGTATGCCGAAAAGATAATAAACTGCAGATGTGAATTGTTTTTAGTCGGTCGTAACAATATTTTCACTTTGTTATTTTAATACAATTGCAATAACAGTTAATATTTGTACTAATCAGTATCATCCTTCAATAGACTCGTTAAGGATTACTATCATAAAGTATAATGTATGTACTAATGTTTATGTCTTTAATAAATGTGTATATATATATTACTATGTTTTATGTATGTATTATATAACGGCGAGCGTCCAACTTCGTTTTCCATGTCAATAAATCAACTGTTTGTACTTCGCACACTCTATTAACTTTGCAGACCACTTCTAATTATCTAAAAGTTTTTTCTAATAAATTCAAGATAAAAACGGCACTTGTTTCCCTCCAGCCATGAAATGAAGGCGTCCCCTCCTTTCCCTTCATCCTCCAAAGTCAACTGACATTTCGTAAGTGAAGTTAATGTCAAAATCAACTGACGTTTTATATGTCAAGTGAAATAATATTCTAGGCGTGATAATTAACAGGTTAGACAAACTCATATCAGATATTACTTTATGGAATTTTTACAATTATATCTTAGATATTTAACATAAGCAGCAAACTGCGACATATAATATATAATAATATTAATATGTACTTTTAAATATGTTTTTTGAATATTTTGCAAGTAAACCCTGCCCTAGTTTTTGTGTCATTTTCTCTCTTCATCCCAAGGTTGTCTGGAAGAGATCGCTGCCAGCAATAAGGCCGCCATTAGTACTTAATTCTAAGTGTTTTTGTGTATTGTTTCATAAATTATATTGTACAATAAAGTATATTCTATTCTAATCTAAAATTGTACTTTGTGTTAAATTAGTTGTGCAATTTGTAAACCTAGTACCTAAATAACATTTTTTTTTCATTGAGTGATATATTGATTTCTTACTTCAAGGCCAACAGAACACTGGTAGCACCTCTAACACGGAGGCATGAGGAAGGCGTACAAGTATGTAGTAGGCGTTTACCCCTTCTCATCAAGTGTACCGTCAAATGGTCTGTTTAACTCCCATCAATAAAAATACACGACCACAATGCCACTTTTTTGGCTATATTCAACTATCGCACAGAAACGACGTCATTTATCGGGATAATATGTAGTGTTGACCCGGCACATAACTTAGTTATGTTTCAATTTTTTTTTATTGCATGAGTTAAGCAGATAAGCAGACGGCCCACCTGATGGAAAGCGGTTACTATTGCCTATGGACATTTATAACACCAATGGTGCTACCAAGGTGCTGCCGCTCTCTAAGGGAGACTCAAACCTGACCATTAATGCCGGAACACAACTCAAGGTGGTTTGAAAGTTGCACCCGTGATTGAAAAATTGAGAGCAGGAAGACTAAGGTTGCATGGGCATGTAATGACGAGGATGAAAGTAACGTGTCAAAAAGAATGTTAGACTGGAAGATTGACGGGATGATGTAAAGGTAGACCAAACAAGAGATGGATAGATTGTGAAGAATGACCCAGATAATGATACCAGAAGACCTGCAATCAATGTACATAAATAACCATAAATCGATCAAATATAATCTGAAAAGATTCTATATTGATTCCCAAAGTGGACCGACCATCAGGCTTACATGTGCAGACCTGGGACTAAAACAGAAGCATATACTAGAATGATGATAACAATTCCTCGCCTCTGCTCCTATTTTTGATATAACAATATTGTGTAAATTCATTTTTTTTAATGGCACTATGTATCATAACCTAATGTATTCTACACGACTCTTTGCGGCACGAATATACCCATGAGGTTTCTGTGCCACAGTCAAATGACTTTTATATGTATGTTAGCATATTGAACAATAAATAAAAAAAACAACGATTTGTGGTGTGACAGAGGACGTGTGTCAAGTGGAGTATGGAAGGAAAACACATATTGTGCCGACCCCAAATAATTGGAAGAAGATGAACGAAAAGAGATAGTAGATTATTATTTGTTCAAAATTTTAATTAAGTGAAGTAATTTTATTTATTTTTGCGATTATATTTTTTTTTTTTGGTAAATTTTCTTGCGCACCTCTTGCTAGGTTTTGACTTTTCACAGCCGATTTGTTAACGCCCACTCAAGTAACACTGAGTCCAATGTACCGTGCCTAGTAATGTTTTCATATAGACACTAACTTATATGGTGTGCGAAGTACACCTATTTGAATGTTAATTTTATAACTATTGTCTTGTTTGTTACAGATTGCTGAGAATAAAGCATGGTGAGTCGGTTTTGTAATAGAGTATTAATATTTACGAGTATTGAAGTGCAAAGAAAGGTCAAATAGATAGTTAATATAATATAACGGGTTATTATAGATAGATAGATAGATAGATAACACTTTATTATACACCAATACAAAAATGAACTTAAAGACTAAAATTATGTCTAGTTGTGTACAAAGGGCGGTCTTATCGCTAAAAAGCGATCTCTTCCAGACAACCCCATTATCATAAGGTTATTATTGATATTGTCAAGAAATAAAATTGAAAACAAATCTCTTATAGCGTCTTTTTATTATTCCTTGCGGAGTTTTTGGCGGGAACTGAAAGGAGATGTTATGCTATGCAGTTTTATTTTCTAAAATTGTGTAAAATTACTCTAAAATGAATAATAGTTGTAGGATATTGATAGTTTTTGAATGTAATTATGTTTTTGTGAGAAATGTGAACTGTATAGCCAAATGTGGCCTTTCGAGTTTTCACAAGAACTCCGTTGGTTGGATTGCCAAGCCATAAACATAAAAAAATATTCCTGGCCTCCAAAAATCTAATGTACTCTCTCTTATGTCAAAAAACCATAAATTAGCCTCCTGTCACCTCTCCACGTACCATAAAGTTAACGGCTTTGCTTCCCTTGTCTTTTACAATATTTTATTTATAAAGTAGTATTTAAAGTCTATGTAATACTCTGCACCATCTATATCACAAGATTAGTTCAATATATTCTTTCAGGCCCGGTTGCTATATCTTACTGACCGTTTATTTGCCTTACTATCGGTTAAAATTTGACATAAGCTCCATACTAGTAATGTCTGGTAAGCTAGCTCTGTGTCGAGTTTCATTTAAATCGGTTCAGTAGTTTCACGTCTTGTTCTAACAGACAGATATATATATTCATATTAATTTATTCGATGCTTAATGTAAATTTATATAAAATATACACTAGGTGTGCCTGTGACTTCGTCCGCGTGGAATTTTTTCGCCAAACCCTAATTTCTAAAGTAGCTTAAGTTACTCCTTATTACATCTGCTAATCTGCCAGTGAAAGTCCTGTCAAAATCGATTTAGCCATTTCAAAGATTAGCCGGAACAAATAGACAGAGACAAACAAATTAAACATTGATTTTTTGATATAAGTACTATATATAAATTCATATGCATTTAGTAAAAAGTTGTTATTTTGAAATTACAAACAGACGCTTCAATTATATTTATCTATATAGATTAACCCTTTCGGGGTATAGTATGACATGTAATTTATCAAATATTATAATTTATTTATTATGTCTAATTGAAATTAATCTTATTTTATTATTATTAATTTTATTCTTATAAAGTCATAGTATGTCATTTAGGTAGTGTTGAACAGAATACTATGGCTTTTTCAATAAAAACATTTTTAATTTGTTATAAAATATGTTTTTAGATTTAATACTTTTAATATAAAAATCTTAAAAGTTGCATATTCGGAATATGTCTGTTCGAATTAGCGCCCCTGAAGCTATTCTCATTTTTAAATGCATTGTAGAAACTTCACCCCTGTGCAGAGTATATGTTTTATAAATTTTCAAAAGTTTTGGTTACATTTGAACCGACTTCACAAACAACTAAAAAGAGAAAATAAATATATTCGTATATCTACAACATTGAATCCGTTGCCAAGTAAAACATAAAAGTTACTATATTTTCAGAAATTTAAATTCTGCTCCGATGGTGACTGCCCTCTATGGGCTTTGGCTGCCCTCCACGCTCTGGGTAGTCTACCCACCCAGATATTCAGGCAGCTCCTGCAGTGTGTAGTCGAGGAAAATTCTGTAAGTTTATATTCATTTCCAATTTGAAAATAAAAGCAGTTGTTATTTATCATTTATTTTTCTTGACCCTATTCCTATTACTGAAATAAGGCAGTCGGCTCAGTTGATGGCAAGTGGACACTGCCGCCCTATGGACATTTTCTTTCGTTGACCTAAAAAATCGCAATAAGGATACAATCGTCAATGACGTCTGCCCGCCATCAGGTCGCGCACACGGCGATGACTCGTGTTAGACGCTATACTCTGCGCCCTACCCTTACTGCGCTTTCCGCGTCAACTTCCCATATACATAGCGGCCTTCTACTTGTCACTATATTTTAGCCAATTTACAAACCATGGTTACCTATTACTCTAGTTTCATTAAAATCCAGTCAATAGTTGCGTGTGTCTCATTTAATTTATACAGTCAAATCCAATCAATGACGACGTTTTTTCATAACATGCTCAATATATTCTAAGTTTATCGATAAATATCAATATAGTAAAACTTCTTCACTTTTGCGAGAACGTTCCATGAATAAATACATCGGATAGGTAAAAGCATATCGTATTGAAACAATATCCAACAACCTACACGATATTAAGCTATTGTTGAACACTTTACTAAAATATGATAAAAGTAGAATAAAATCGAATTTATTGTTCGTCTCGTATTCAAACGTGTATAAACAAGTACGTGACAAACGGCGATATCAAGTAGGGATGTTATGGATATGACATTTTGGATCTGTATGTTTGGGGCAGCTTCAATTACGGTTGTTAGATTTTTATTAGGAACTGTAAGAGAGATATAAATAACCGCCATATAACAATTTGAGGTTAGTGTGTATATCTATCGTAACTTGTCGCTGTTTAAACTCATATTAATAAATAAAGTCTAATGTTACATTTGCTTAGTTGCATAATTGTTGTCATGTTTCTTTTTACGGTTAATAATTAATTTTACGTACCATCTTGTTTGTAAACGATACAATCGGTTATTTCCTTAATTGAATAATGATGTTATATTTTTATTTATTCTGTGATTAGCGCCTGTTTTGTATAGAGTAGTTGTCTATAATTTACCAGAATTTTATATAACAATATTTATCCCTAATATGATGTGGTAATTGTGTAAATTTTAATTCAAAATCTCTCAATTGTATATAGACGGTATTTACTATATATTATTTTCATGCTGACAGACGCGATATTTTTTTTTAATTTGTTCGATTCATTTTACTACATGTAAAACTTTAAATATAATCCCTATTAATATTATAAATGCGAAAGTAACTCTGTTCCGTTTTCACGGAAAACTACTGGACCGTTTTGGCTGAAACTCATTATATTATATATACTCGATGCCGAGGATGAACATAGGATACTTTTATCCCGAAAAATGGGATAATTTCCAGGATAAAATATATTTGTCTCTCTGTTTGTTATGTTTTTTTGGAAAATCTATTGGACCGATTTGGCTGAAAATCGGTATATATGTAATTCTAATACGGAGGGTGGACAAGGAGTATTTTTCATCCCGGACAATGGGACAGATTTATGTAAAGGTTATCCCAAAAAGTGGGATAGGTTTTGATTTTTTTTGGGATTTACCATTGTCGTCATTTTGGTTATTTTGTTCATTTTGTCTTATGAGGACAAATAAGACAAAATGAACAAAATGACCAAAATAACCAAAATGACGACAATGGTAAATCCCAAAAAAAATCAAAACCTATTTGCTCTTTTTGTCCTTTTTGACATTTTTGCTCCCTTTTTGTCCTTTTTGATATTTTTTCCTCTACTCTTTTTGTCCTTTCTGATCTTTTTGTCCCTTTTTGTCATTTTTGTCCTCTTTGCTCTTTTTGCCCTTTTTAATCTTTTTGTCCCCTTTGCTCTTTTTGTCCTTTTTGATATTTTTTCCCTTTTGCTCTTTTTGTCCTTTTTGATCTTTTTGTCCCTTTTGCTCTTTTTGTCCTTTTTTTTAATTTATGTAGTTTTCATATATGGGGGATAGATAAATAACCTGTAAACTCTAGGATTTTATATAATATCTTATATAAAATATTGTCTAAAATTTCCAATCAATAATGTAATAAATTCTTGTCATTCATAACCTATTTAATTAAAATGGTTTATCAATGACTTCAATCCGCTATCGGTTGTGCCAATTTGCTGTTTCTTATACTGTAAAATTGTTGGAGGGATGGCGAGGTGTTCTAAAAATATTTGTCGAATGTGTAGAGTTAGATGAAATCTTTGATTATATAACCTCTACATTTAGCATCGCTCTATAATTCTTACTATACAAACTGGCCTATGCCTATGGTTAACTTATGATCTACTATACATTATTGAAACCGATAGATTGTATTATCTAATTTTAATTCCGTCTTCGGACGAAAAGGCCAGGCGCTCTGGGGTCTAATCCTGTTATTACTATTTCGTCCAAATAACCGAACACTACCTGATTTCGGTATTCTGTTATTTCCAATGGCGTACCCATGGCACGCCACGCTATCTTCAAAAATACTTACAAGCGAAAACTTGCGATATAAATGTTTGATCGCTTTTCAATAATAATTTGGGCCAACGCCATTTCTCCTAATGGTAAAACCACTTTTTTTTCTACTATTATTCCGCCGCGATAATATCGAAAAAATATTGTGGATTTAGTAGAATACGAATTTGTGACACTATTGCAATGGAATCATACTTCAAATATCTTCGCAACGCCAAGATCTACGCCATCGCGTCACAGTGGAAACATTACCAGAACGAACGAAACGTTTCGCCTCCACGTGCCGGCTGGGTATGGCAGCGCTGTGGAATACACTACCAAGGTCCGTGTTTTCGGAAAAGGACAAACCGGATGTGTTCAAGTCTCCTCTGAATAGGTATTTTCTAGATAAGCATGCTCCATCTTCGAGCGCATCCATTGTCTGTCATTAGGCGTGATTGTGGCTGCTAAACGCGAACCTATGGAAAAAAGGACTTATGACGTCTTACTACGGGGCAACACAAAGGGATTAGCTTATAACAAAACACCTGCACACCTGCAAAGGACCGGTTCGCAACACTGTTTATAATAAAAAGCATTAGGTATTAAATAATTAAATTTATTTACTTCTTAACACTATTCCCACGAGCAATTGTGATCTTTCTTAAAACTCTGTTACCAGATTTTTAAGACATTTATATTTTATAATCAATGAATCATTTATTAATTTCCGGTAAAATAGAGTGCTTTAACGTTGCCTCATGGGAAATGTCATTTTTATCAGGCTAAGAAATGGGCTATATAGTCTCAAGGTGGCGAAGTCCGTCAGTGCGGGAACTCCATACACCTCATTATTTCCGTGTTTGAATAGTTACGACGACAACAAATCAGTCAGTGAAGCTAAGAGACCATTGAATTCCATCTTCGAATTGCAGTTGGCGGTAAATTCTGTTTAAAAAAGTAAATAAACGAGCGGTGTATGAACTTACCCCATTGACGGACTTCGCTACCTTGACTATATATACTTATCGACTTTACAGTTTTCTAGTTAAAAAATAAAAAATTAACTTTTGTGAATTCGTCATGTCCGGCCGTCAGTCTGTCTATATGTGTAACTATAGTACACAAATAAATTGGGCACGTGCTTGCGTGTCTACACAAAACGAAGTGTTCTGTTTGGGTGACAAACGTCCCCCCTGTTTAAGTTATTTGGCTACTATGGAACCATAAAAAAGGATCTAAACAAAAATTAAACGGATTTTGTTCAAAAACATTTATTGAAAGTATTTTTTAAACTACCATCTTCATTTTCTCAAAGTGTTCTACCTCATAGTTTAAAAGTTAAACTTTCATAACTTTGAGAGCTTTTACCCAACTATTGACTTCATTAAGGTCCATCGTTATGTTTTTCTCAATATCTGATTTTCGTTCCCACACGACTATGTACATACACTGAAATAGCAGATCGTCACAAGGGATGAAAGTGAGCTATTTAGGTATGAGATAGTTTGGCGCACGAGCGTAGTGAGGGCGCTAATTGTTCTATTACCTAAATAGGCATTTCACCCGAGATAAACACTCTGCTTTTTATTTCAGATATGAGAGTTAATATTCAGGCATTAAATCCATATCTATCTAAATCCGATGAACTCATTTTATACAAATATCTGTATATTTTTTTTTCTTATGACAATCTACCTGCCCGTATTTTTTTATCATTGATAGTAAATATTTAGCTCAAATTTATGTAAATTAAATAATAATTTAGCGAAAAGTAAAGTAATAAGTATAAAATCAGGAAAACGTGATTCAACCTGCACATCGAAATAACCGATGTGTCAAACCTGCTAAGCCGCCTTGGACAAGCGTGGCGGGTATACTGTCCGTTCCTTTGTAAACGGGGGGCCCGAGCCCAGCAGTGGGACATTTATGGGCTGTTACCATATAAGTTTGGACATGGCTCGCATAGATTTTATTTTTTTTGTCAGCAGGGAAAAATCATTTACTAGGGGCGAAAAGCACTGTTTTCATCCCTGTGATCAGGTAATTTCAAGCGTACTTTCCGAGTATGAGAAATAAAAAAAAATACACCTTATTTAACATCTATGTCGACCAAATACCCAAGGAACTAAAAAAAAAGGTATATATCATTTTGTCCGCTGTATATATTTATTTCGCTCCATTATCACGTCCCTTTTTACGTCTTTGCTAGACATAATTGGATGAAAGCATTGCTCTTAGCACTTGCTAGCGAACGTTTTGTACACGCCCTCCGGTAACCTTCTTCCGGGCCCAGAAACAATGCTCAAATGCAATCCCACATCGTTATAAAACAAAATTCAAATATATTTCACGAAGTGGGCGTGTTATGATTATAATATATATATATATATATTATAACAGTGATTGACCGCAATCAACTCCGAAACTACGCAATCGATTTTGATATTTTTTTTCTTTTTTTGGATTTGTTCCAACTGTGAACCTGAATCGGTATAAATCTATTATATATAAATAAAAATGAATCGTAGAAATGTATGTACGCGCAAAACTTTAGGACGACTTTACCGATTATGATGACATTTTTTGTGTGTTGTGATTGTCATTGTGAGTGGGTCCCCGGATGGTTTAGATTCCAATTGGAACCGGTAGGTGGCACTAGAATCGAGCCCTAGATTTTTTCTGTTTTGAAGGCAATACAACATCTTTTGCCAGGTGGTAGGGCATTTGCCCGACTGGATGGCTACCACCCCTGGTCTAGAGTATGCCGCCATAACAACCTTGAGTTGTGTTCCGGCATTAGTGACTCGGTTTCAGTCTCCCTTAAAAGAGCAGCAGCGCATTTGTAGCATCTTTGGTGTTGCAAATGTCCGTAGGCGATGGTAACCGCTTTCCATCAAGTGGGCGGTCTGCTGAACTCTTGCAATAAAAAAAATCTATAGTATTAGGATCATGGGATTTCACGCGGCTTTGATCGCGTCACCTTCAAATCCACGTCCCACCAAATGCACATTTACAATTTTCGAGTTATAAGTACATATTGTAAGCGTCATCGCAACTTCGCATAATAAATCAATAAATGCACATATTGTAACCACAGACACATGAGAAAGGATAACTCTAGAGTCCTTATTACTTCCTATCCTAAGAACAACTTAATAAACTTGAGCGCCTCCAAAATTTTTGCGAAAGGTTCATATTTGGACTGCGCAAGTATGACCATATCTCTGAATTCCGAAAAAAACTCAAGTGGTTGCCAATTCGATTTCGCCGGAATACTCACATCCTTGCTTTTCTCTATAGTATTTTATTTGTCCCTAGTACTCCTGATTCCCTTAAATAATGTTTTGAATTTCTTTCATGCTCTCATAATTTACGCTCGTCTACACACACACACACAAATATATATATATATATATATATATATATATATATATATATATATACACATATACACATATATATACATGTACATATATATATACATATGTGTATATATATATATATATATATATATATGATGTATTTATTATTAAAATGTAAGTAGTTCGTACTATATGTTACGTATACCACCATCATCTAAATTCATTCCTGGGGTCTGGAAGAGATCGCTTTTTAGCGATAATACGGCCCTTTGTACATTACTAGTTATAATTTTAGTCTTTTACTATTTAGTTATATTACTTCAAAAATATTCTTCCGCAGCATTCAGGTTGCTTAAAACATTTTATTTAAATATAAATTTTAATTTACATTGCTTTTTTGGTTTCAGGATGATGACATATTACAGATACTGAAGGACACAAGTCTATGTAAGTACTATCCCAAAAATGTCCTTGAGTAGTGTCAGAAGACGCGCAATGCTTTGTTAAAGAGAACCACTACAATGTCTCTAATACTTCACGACTTCACTTATATGAGTCTTCAGGAGTATGAATAATTCTATAACATACTTCTGTATAAAACTTATTACAAAAAAAAAGAGAACTTGAGATATAAATAGAATAAGGAATATAAAGAAAAACAATATTTAGACCTGTTGCTGGGGAGTTTCTTGCCGCTTCTTCTCCTTAACAGCAATAACACGTTGCGAAGCGGTGTACATAGAATAGGAAGAAAAATTAAATTTTAACCTATATGATGTATGACCTTCAAAAAGTGTTCTCCAGTGGAACTTATTTTGAATAAATTTGAAATTTATGTATTAGTGTGTATCCCAGGCAGCGCTGATGGCAACTATGACACTTAAAAAAAATTAAATAAGTATATTTTTTTACAAATGAACAATGTTTGTATTTTTAATAAAACAATGAATTTTCCTTGAATGATGTCTTACGGATTTGGTATGCCATCTCTTTTAGAGCCGAAAGGTATTGCACGTGACGATGGTAGGCGTCCTGATGTAATGACTCTAATTCTCTGGCGACATGGGAAAACTCCGGTATGGGATGCGACCTACGTAGTAATTTTAGTGGTAATTTTACCGTTTTAGTAAAAAGGCTGCTAAAGTACTAGACCAAAAATGTCTTCAGTTCTCCAATCATCTGCGATAAGAATGTTGAGATGTATGTGAGGTGTTACAAGAATGTATGAGGTAAAAAATACGTACTTAACTGGGGATCTTTGAAAGTTGCATCCGTGACTGAAAAATTGAGAGGAAGAAGACTAAGTTGGTATGAATATATAATGAGGAGGGATGACAGTCACGTGGCAAAAATAATGTTAAAGTGGAAGATTAATGGGTACAAATGTACAGAGGTAGAGCAAAAAAGAGATAGATTGTTTGACGACATAATGATTTATGATGTGACAGAGCAAGTATTCCAGAATAGAGGAGTATGGAAGGAGAAGACGTATTGCACCGACCCCAAATAATTGGGAGAAGTTTATTGAGAAGTGAGAGATAATTTTCACCTAAATTATGGTTTTTTTGCATGAGTTCAGTAGACACCTGATGTAAAGCGGTTACCATCGCTTATGGACATTTGTAACACCAAAGTTGCTACTAATGTGCTGCCGCTCTCTAAATGGAGACTGGAACCTGGCCACTAATGCCGGAATACAACTCAAGGTTGTTATGACGGCATACCCTAGACTAGGGGTGGTATCCATTCAGACGGATAAAAACTCTACCACCTGGCCTGTGGGTTGTTTTGTCGCCTCTTACAACAGCCCGCCTGGCCGCAAGAAATGCTATTCTTTCTTCGTTTCTGCCCAGATACCATGTTTCATAGAAAGTTGTACACAGAAAAATATACGATTCCGTAATAATAGCACTGAAGAAGTTTCTCATCTCTCGTCAGCCTCAAGAGACGAGTGCGCGCGCGCCGCGGCGGTGGTCCGCTGGGTGCTGCGCCAGGCCTGGTCGTGCGGGTGTCCCGGCCCACAGCTGGCGAAGGATCTGCTGGTACTCGGCGTGCCTCGCGCGCACGCCAACGCCTTGGCAGAAATGGCTGATGAGAGGCGGGAGAACTACGAAGACCACGTCAAGAGTAACGGCTTTATGAGTGAGTATAGTAAAATCTCATGCCCTTATCCCTTCTTTTTATCCCATCCAAAAGACTGGCAACGCGTTGACTTCGCCCCTAGTCTTTCAAATGTCTATAGGCGACGATAACCAGTTTCCATGAGCTGGGCGGCCTGCCTGTTTGCCAGCTTCAGAATGAAAAAAAACTATTCGTGCAGGAACAGAGAATGAATACGTATTCCTGCCCTCGGGCGGCCTCTCGTAAGAGGCGGCAAAACAACCCACAGGTATATGAATGGGCATCTGCCTGTCTGGATGGACACCACTCCTGGTCAAGAGTGTACCGCCATAATAATCTTGAGTTATATTCCGGCATCAGTAGCCAAAAAAGCCGTGGTAGCTAGTGGTTAGCAGACAACGGATCAGTATGGCAATCCAGCGAGGTAAATGTTACCAACCTTCTGGGAATCTTACCCACAGAAGACGGTGACCTGAGCTTAACAGAATATTAAGCTTATAGCTTTGCAGAATTATAGGTACAGAATAACTAATAAATAAAGTTTACCAAGGTCTAGTTTTTTTCATTGCATTAGTTTATTCCTTTTAATATTATAAATACGAAAATAACTCTGTCTGTCTGTCTGTCCGTCCGTCTGTCCGTTCATCCGTCCGTCCGTCCGTCCGTTCGTTCCGGACCGATTTGCCTGAAACTCAGTATATATAGATATATATTTTCGATGCCAAGAATGAATATAGGATACTGTTTATCCCGAAAAATGGGATAGTTTTCGGGATAATTTTTTTGTCTGTTTGTTTGTTATGCTTTTACGGTAAAATTACTGGACCGATTTGGCTGAAAATCGATATGTATGTAATTTTAATACCGAAGGTGGACAAGGGATACTTTTATCCCGGATAATGGGATAGATTTATGTAAAGCTTATCCCAAAAAGTAAGATAAGTTTTTTGTGATTTTCCATTTTCGTCATTTTGGTCATTTTTGTCCTTTTTGGCCTTTTTGTCCTTTTTTACTTTTTTGGCCTTTTATTTCCTTTTTGACCTTTTTGGCCTTTTATTTCCTTTTTGACCTTTTTGGCCTTTTTTCCTTTTTGTCCTTTTTGACTTTTTTGGCCTTTTTGTCCTTTTTGGCCTTTTGGCCTTTTTGTCCTTTTTGGCTTTACCGGGAGAGGGGATAGTTTGCGATATAAAATGTAATTAATCTTCCGGGCGCAAATAGCACTCACATAAATATTTAGTACAATGTAACCTGTATTAACGCCTGCTGTTTAAACAAGAGGCAGGCAACAGAGGTTGACCCGCGGCGCAGCCGCGGTTTAAAATCTAGTAACATTGTAAACAAAATTTTCTTAATTGTAAATAAATTACGCTAAAAAACTATAGGTATTATACTTAGTGCTGATAATTTTTCAATCTATACTTAATATTATAAATTCGTAAGTTTGGATCGATGTTTGTTGCTTAATCACGCCAGAACGGCTGAACAGTTCTAGATGCAATTTGGCAGAAAGGTAGATTATAGTCTGGAATAGCATATAGACTAGGTACTTTTTATTCCGGAAAAATGTATGATTCCTGCGGGAAAACTCTGTCTATAAAACTTACATTAACGCGAGCGAGGCCGCTGTCAGAAACTAGTCACCAGATAAAAGTTATTCAAAGCTCAGTCTTTTAAATTCAGTTCCCTCCAAAAATTCATTATTTATTCCAAATCGTTTGCGTGTTTCTTCTTTTGAAAATTGGCCGTTGATTATAGAATATAGATCGTGGTAGTAGAATTCGCCACAAAGACATCCAAGGGAATCTTCGTCCATACAGCCAATTCTGATGTCTTCGTATAGGTAGTGAGCGAAGTTGATAACTGACGCCATTCAACGGAATTCTTGTGAAAACTCGAAAGGCCACATTTGACTATACAGATCACATTTCTCACGAAAATAAATAATTACTACTCAAAAACTAATAATATCCTACAACTACTGTTCATTTTAGAGTACTTTTACAGATGTTTAGAAAATAAAACTGCACAACACAACATCTCCTTTCAGTTCCCGCCAAAAACTCCAGGATGTAGAGCGTTTCTTTTCTTTATGGACCTAAGTGTTTGTTGTAATAATTTTGACTACTCGATATGTCGTAACATCGATTAAAATAAGGTGATTAAATAGGTCATACCATATTTGGTGTCTATAACTGGTCGTTGGTTCATGACGTTTCGCCTATATTCTATTATTTATTTCGAAAAAATTTACTCTTCAAATAAATTTATGATTATTTATTCAATTTTTAATTTTAATTTAAAGGTTAATGCTTTAGTTAAAAGCTTATTCATAAACAGTTAAAATAAATTTTAATGCTTCTTTAAGAACCATAAAGAAGCGTTCAAACTTACTCTAACTCTCTATGAATATGACCACAGTGATAAGTGACCCTTACACTAAATTACTTTGCATTAAATGAGATTGATTTTATAACATTTAACTTTTATTACAGTAAACAAACTAACAGATGTGGCTATAACAAATGGCCCTGAAGGAACAGTGGACACATTGAAGTTGACCCTTAATATTGAAGATGGCTTTATTGGTCAGCAAAATGCAAAGGAACTGTTAATCGACAGAAACCAAGCCACGGCTCTTTTGGCAGAATTGAAAATTGCTTACAAGAAAATGGAAGAAGTTGAAAATGAATCTCGCCAAGAGTAATTTTTATAAGATCGATTATAGCTACGTTCCATTAGAGGCTCACAATGCCCACGTTCATGACCGTGATTTTCCCGTTCCACTTGCATGCCGGCGTTACAATCATAAATCCAAACGGAACGATTATTCGACCCACCTCTTGACATGGGTCGTTGTGAGCGTTATGTGATCGAAAATGATGACGTCATTTGTGACGTTTTCGTCAAGACCACAACGATCGCGGTCGCCCTGTGGAACGGGTAACGGAGCATTTTGGGCGTTGTGAGCTACTAATGGAATGCGCTGATGATGGTATGCAAATCGGAACCACCCCACAACTGTTTATATATTTTACTTATTAAAAATCAAGTTATTTATAGAAAGTAAATACTTTTCTTGATCATACAAAATAGCTTGTAAAGAATATCTTAATTATATCAAAAATGACATCATTTAAGTTGATTCTGGTTTGCATAACTATAGTCAAATAGAAAAATGTTCGTTCAAAGTGTGGACAAATTACTAAATATATCTCAGTACCTACATAAGAATTTTCATTCTCATTTAAAAAAACTTGCTATGACCACAACAGTTATATCTCCTGCACGTTACTGTTTTGAACGATTCTGATGGTTTTGAGTATGACCTTTTCTGCTGTGAGGTAGAAATGTGCTTCCGTGTGGATTTATGGACTACTAAAAAAACCATCCTGGTGTTTGTTCCGTTACCCTAAATGAGGGTAATGGGACAACAACTTAGCCAGCACCACAATCCTCGCAGACCCCTTCCATGTTAACGGGGAGTATCTCCAACGCAAAGAAAACTAGAATGGACAGTAAGATATACCGTCGACTCTCGATAATTTGACACTCGTCAAATTGAAAAATGTTTCTGGTCTCTTTAAAAATACTCGATAAATTGAATAAAATGAATATTAATTGGGTATTTACTTAGGTCATAGGATGCCTTTATAATAAAATAAAATTTAAACTAAAAGGAATAACTAATAAGAAAAGAAGAAAGAAGGAAAATATTAAACTAAATACTTAAAAATAAACCAAATTATAAATAAATTAATATAAAGTATGTAACAAATCGCTGCCAGACGGAAGCGTGCCCAGAAGGCTGGCTGCATTGCCACCCTGTATGGCAATGCAGTGATTGCATGATTCGTTGCGCGAAATATAAACCAGCCTTCTGATCACGGGTGGTATCAAAGAGTTTCTTACAAATTTCCTTGAAGAAACCCTTTGCCGGTGGGCCCCACGGACCTAAAGTTTCAACTCCAAACGGCACAAATATGTAACCCCTTCCTAGGGTCCCATATTTGCGCTGTTTGAGATCTTCAGCTGTTGAAGCAGCGTTGCTAGCCTCCGACTAAGTCACTGGAAGATGTGATGCCGCCAGAGTGTCAACGCATGTCGCGTCCCACACAAGCAGCCTTCCCATCCTCCAGGGAATAAGTGACATTCCATCCGGCCTCTTGCCATCGTCGCGCACCAAGTCATTTGGCTCTAGGATGGCTGGTACGCCGACGCTGACAAGAGCTCAGCGGATGATGTCATTGAGGCTGGCATGGCGCGATCTTCGGCCAACACTATGTAAACATGCTAGTCCGTGGTGTCCATACGGATCCACCATAGTTGAATGAATGAATGAATGAATGAATGAATGAATGAATGAATGAATATGCTTTATTGTACTTTAAAAAATACAGTTAACAGAAATAGAAGTTTACAATACAATAGGCGGTCTTATCGCTATTAGCGATTTCTTCCAGACAACCTTTGGATGGAGAAAAAATTTGATAAGAACAGAGGTATGTTGCAATATTCTCACCTTCGAATCAATATCTTATAAATATATACATAATGATATAATATACATACATTGATAAAAATTATACTAATACTATATATGTAAATAAAATATTATAAAATACACTTACATAAATAAATATAAAACTAGAAAAAGGTGACAATAACTGCTGCTGCATCGTTAAATAGAGCTGTAATAATCCTTCACAAGTCTATTGAAAATAGGCAGTGATTTGGCTAGCCTGATATTAACAGGCAGTGCGTTCCAAAGACGAACTGCTTGGACTGTGAAGGATTTGCCATAAAAGCTAGTTGTATGCAGAGGAGTTTTAAGTAACAAATTTTCCGAGGATCTGAGAGACTTTAAGTTACCGGAATAAAGGTAATGAAATTGTTCCTTGAGGTATGCAGGGGTTTGAGGGTTAAATAATAATACAGAAGAGACAGTATATGAGCATTCCGGCGAAAACGTATTGGAAGCCCCTTGAGTTTAGCGCGGAATTCTGAAACGTGATCATATTTACGCAAACCAAATATGAATCGTATGCAAAAGTTTTGAAGTCGCTCAAGCTTACATAGTTGGCTTTCAGTAAGATCAAGATAGCTGACATCGGCATAATCTAGAATTGGTAGGAGGAGGGATTGTGCAAGTACAGTTTTAGTCGCATGAGGAAGGAAATTACGCAGTCTTCGAAGTGCAGCTGCAGATGCAAACATCTTCCTACTGACTTCCTGAATTTGGAGGCTCCAGGAGAGGTGACTATCAATATAAACGCCCAGGTTTTTTACTTTGGTGCTAAAAGATATAGGAACTCCTTCGAAGATAATCTGCGATAGCAAACGATACCTTATCCTGGAAACCATCCTGGAACTACCCACCAAAATTACCTGTGTTTTTGAAGGATTCACAGTTAGTCCATATGCCTTACTCCAATCAGATATATTACGTAAATCCTGATTAGTGAGATCAATAGCTTCAGCAAGTCTATCGACAGTGGTATGCCTGTAAATTTGGAGATCATCTGCGTAAAGGTGGTAGGAGCATTGAAGTTTTTTGGAAACTGAGTTTATATACATCGCGAAAAGCAAAGGAGATAAAACGCCACCCTGTGGTACGCCGGCAGAAGTATTACACCAAGAGGAATATGTATCCTCAATGCGAATACGTTGTCGGCGCCCTAACAGGTAACTTCGAAACCACTCAATTACAGATGGAGATATATTAAGTGAGCATAATATGCCAAGCAGAATATCGAAGTCCACGGTGTTGAAAGCATTACTAAAGTCTAACAATGTAAGAATAGTTATGTTGCCAAGCTCCGCAGCGAGGCGGATATCGTCTGTAACTTTAACTAAGGCAGTGGCAGTGCTATGACCGGGTCGAAAGCCAGATTGTAGAGGATTTAAAAGGATATTGTTGTTCAGGAAAACACTAATCTGGCTGTGGATAAGGCGTTCAAGGACTTTGGATAAAAAAGGTAGGATGGAAATTGGTCTGTATTCGGAAAAGGAGGATGGATTTGGTTTTTTTGGAATGGGAATAATTTGGGCTTCTTTCCAACTATTTGAAAAGATACTGCTAGAAATGGAATAGTTAAAAATATGAGTGATGATAGGAAGTATGATGTTAAGGATGGACAGGATCATATTACGACTCAAAGTATCACTACCCACTGCCTTAGATGTAATAGATAATATGCTCTTCTTAACATCACATTCTGTAAACTGAGTAAAGAAGAATGGAGAATAATCCGGGTCTGGCAATGATGAAAGTTTATTTAAAGTATTCATTTTAGTAGCTAGATTAATACTTGCTGACGAAGAGAAATAGTGATTTAAAGAATCAATATTTATATTGTGAGTATCTAAGGAATTATTTTGCAACTTACCGACCCCCAGGGATTTTAAAAACTTCCAAACTTTGGATGAGTCATTATTATTAATGGATTCATGAATGTGGCGACGTTGTGCATCTCTACACACCTTATTGCAGTGATTCCGTAGCAAAATATAACTATCTCGATTATGAGAGTCTGGGCGTCGTGCGTATTTTGATTTGGATGCCGCTTTCTTTGCCAACAAGACTTTGATTTCTTTAGTTAACCAAGGAGCAGGTAAGTGTTTTAATTTGATAGGTCGAATAGGTGCATGTAAATCGTAAAGTGCGATCAGCTTAGTAGAAAAGATATAGACTTTTTCATCAATCGAATTGCTTTGTAACAATGGAACCCAATCAATGTCCAGCGCATCTCTTTCAAGATTATTAACATCCATACCACTAAAATTACGTTGTAGAAGAACCTTAGGTTTGAGTTTAGGTGTGCGTATTTTGTAAGAGAGGAATAGAAGGTCATGATAGGAAAATGCATCAGCAGGGCATTATCCATGCTTAGCTACTAGGTTAGGAGAAGAAACAAGGATTAGGTCAAGGAGTGTGGGAATACAGTTGGGAAAATGATGTGTGGCGCTAGAGGGTAGAATAAAAAGATTACAAGATTCAACGACAGATTTAAAGGAGGACGAGCGGGAATCTTGCTTTAACAGACATGTATTAAAATCACCCATGATGAGAGAGTGAGTATAAGAAGGTACAAGATTTTCAAGGATTGTTTCAAATGAAAAGAAGAAATCAATGTGTAAAGAGGGACTATAATACACTCCAAGCAGTACCTTGGTACTTTTCACTAGTATCTCCAAGAAAAGATGTTCGCCAGCATTGGGTGGGGGCGGTTGTACTGACATGTTGACTATTTTAAAAGGAATCGTATCACGAAGATAAATAGCAACTCCACCACCAGCCCCTGCTGTTCGATCGTTACGGATGAGTCTAAAATGGGGAAGCTTATAAGTTATTGAGGGGAGGCAGGGTTTTAACCACGACTCGGAGATTAAAATAGCGTGGAGGTTCTTACAATCAAACGTAGCCAGCATATCTGAAAAATGAGCCGGAATACTTTGAGCATTGATATGGACGGCGTTAAAGTTCCCAGTCACGTCGGAAAACTGTGCGTCAAGTGTCTCAGCAGTTGAAGGAATGCTACGGAAACTGTCATCAGAATCATTTGCAGAGTAGAAACTGTCAGAATCGTAATTGCTAATATCGCTTACAGACATATTGGGCGTGTATTATAAATTTTATGTAAATAAAAGACTAAACGAAAAGAAAAGAATATATATAATATAATATATATAAAATATATAAATGTATATATAAAAAAAACAATTTAACTAAATATTATAGTGTACTTATTAAGTTACTAATAAAATCCATCTGCCAGTTGGTGTAATTTAAACGAATTAATGAACCACAACTTAGTATACAATATTAAACATGTACAAGTTTCGACTCAGAAGAAATAATAAGGATAACATAAATAATTTAAAACAACGCTTTGGTAGTCCGGGCATGAAACAAACGCTCCAATAGTTCCAATAGTCATAGTTCCAATATTAATTGGTCCCCTCGGTAATTTGAAGTTGAAGGAATAGTATATTGCCCGCCAACATGCAATAATTTGAAGTCCGGGCTTCGCTACTCTATGTAATTTGCTAACCTACACTTCTACGCCCTCGGAACCAACACAAGTGGCGATTACTTCTCAACTCTCGCCACTATCGAAAATTTATTGAACAATGACAAACGAAAGTCGCTCAATCAACCGAAAATTACGGACTTCTTATCGAAATAAACATTTGTGAAAAGTTGTACAAAATCTTGTATATAAAAATCAATTGATGTTTATTAATCTCGCTAAAACTTGAGAACGGCTGGACTGATTTGGCTAATTTTGGTTTTAAATGTTTTGTGGAAGTCCAGGGAAGGTTTAAAAGGTGAGTAAATATAAAAAAAAATGCTTGGAATATAGTAAAAACAACAATTTCGTTTTCCCTAAGAAACTGTGTATAGGCGGTACGAAGTTTGCCGGATCAGCTAGTTTTAAATAAAAATCACAAACTTTGAAAAAACTCTTGTTTACTTGATTTTTTTTGGTTATAAACTCCTGTTATTTTGAACTCTTGATAATTTGAAAATTTTCTTTGGTCTCGAGTGTAAGATTATCGAGAGTCAAATTAGTAGCTATATAGACTTTAAAGCAAGAAAAGACCAAGATCGTGAGATATCGCTGTCTTGCTTGAAACTAACAATAATCCCATTAATTTAGGCTTAGTTCATAAACATAGATTTATTTTTTAGTGTATTAAATTTATAAAATGTGTTTGTGAAAGATATAACGATATTCGTAAATATCAATGTATCGTTAATCTTTTCTTACCACGCCTACCAGCCACAACCTTGTTTCACGTTTGTCAATAATTGTCTATTCTTAACTGCACAGATTTAATACGATATATTATATATTGATTTAATACGAGAGTTATTTATATTCCAGTGGCTCTTCCTTACATAATCGAAAAACAAAAAATGTATGCAAACTAGTGTCATCAAGGGAGAGGGGTCAAAAATTATAAGTAGTTTGCATTTAGTACACTTAAGATGGCGCTGTATAATATTGTTGAACAATGACAATGCGCTGACGAGACTTGAGAGTAAAACGTAAACCACAAGTGATGTTCATATTTGGTGAATCACACACATTTTTACATTATAGTTATTTTGTGAACCATTTTTTTAATTATGTTTATGTTTGGTGTTTTTTAATTATAATTTTATTCCGTCTTTATTATAATTTAGAACAAGTTAAAAGGATCATCTAGTGTAGTGTTGGGCAGGACATGATTTTAAAATGAGTTTGTGAGAATAATATATTTTGTACTGAACTAGTACAATGTCCCACTTGAAATGAGGTGAGTAGATTTGTACGAGTTGTACCATGACAGTACATTTAAAGCGATGAGGCCGGTGAGACGGTCAGCGTGATTCCCTCATTTGTCCTATTCAAAACTTCTAGTTTGGGAATGTTCGTTAAGAATCGGATGTAATCGGCCTCGGTTACCTCATTTTACTAGCAATCGTACTAGACCTATGACATGTCATGTTATCCCTCTTTGTCATGTGAATATCCATAGAGGCGTTATTGTATTGTTGTAGAATGAGCCTCGTTTCCGTCCTTCCTCTTACGTTTGAGTGAGTAGGTAGTAGCATGACAAAAATTGTGAAGTCTACATTTGCAAATTTTGAGCGGTATTAGTACAAATGTATTTTGTACAAGATAAATGTACTGGCTCTCACGTGTACTACTCATCACTAGTCTGTTATAATTTTTAGAATTTTCGATTGAAAACGCCATCTTATGGTATTTATAGGAATATAATACGGATTGAGATACCATCTATCAGATGAGGTGGTGGATGTTTGATATTTTATGCTGAAGAAGGTCATCTATTTTATGTAATAAAATTATAGTGTAATAAGTGTATTATCTACGGTTATCTGTCAGCTGTCTGAGCAAAGGAGTGGAGTTTTATAGATTTTCAGAATAATTTTTGTTTATATTTTATGATACTTAAGTACCTACGAGCTAACTTGAAATTGGAATAAATTTGCATTGCCTTTACGCAAATAATGGTCCTGCAGATATAATACTGGGTAAGTCTTGTGAGTGAGCACTAATTATAAACCGGATGGGGTAAAAAACTAACAAAGGTCTGCAAATAACTGCAACAATTTTATATTTGGTAATTGTTAGTAAAAAATACTTAAAAGGATTTAAAAAAAAGGAAGTTTACAATAAAATGTTTATTATTTTAATAATTTTTTTATATATAACAAAGAAATACAACAATTTGTCGTCTTACTTTATTTTTACGTCTGTTGCTTCTTCGCCTTCTCAAAACTACCGGCTTAAGTTCTTAGGGAATCTAAGTTACTGTTGATGGTAGTAGTCTGGTGCTACTGCTTTATGTGGGATAATTTTATAGTTATTGATCGTTTCATGCAGAAGTAGTGATTGGTTTAATGCATTATTTGTGATGCAATATTCTTATCACAGCAAGGCTTCGGTAATCCAAACAGGTAAAAACAAGCCCCTTTGTGAATTATCAAGGCACCTGGACTGTGGTTTGCAATATTATACTCATAAAAAACACATGTTCAACCTAAGTTTCTTTCATTGTTTATTGAAAGTAAAGACAAGTGAGACAAATAACACAGAAATATGTACATATTGGGAATTATAAACCTGTAATCTGCGCACTTGATATGATATTTTCTTAAGTTTTCGCGACTTGTATACATAATAAAACTAAGTTTTAATGGTTTTAAGTGTGGTAATTTATATGATTTTTGTTATTCCCATGTTTTGGCCACTTTTCTCTGGCCGTGATTACGGCAGACAAAGATGTCAAGTGTCAATGAGTATTGTTAAATCAAATAAATTACTGCGCTTAAAACCATTAAAACATAATTTTATTACACTTGATATGAGGTTAAAAAAAAACAAATTTGATCCTTGAAAAAGTCTGTATTACAGATTTTTATAATTTTCACATTTTAAAAGAAGTAAGCATCAAGAGCAGTCTCTAAGTCGACACAAACATAACTATGTGGCTTTCAAATTCATTTTTTTCATTCATTTCAAAATAGTGTTTAAGACCTCTGTCCATCTGCATTACGGCGATGACCAGATTTGCAAGGGTTCACATTAACAAGGCTCTACTGTAATAAGTAATGACATTAAATATTGTCAGCTACCATATTATTATATATGTACATTAATATAGCTATTTATAAACTGTATTTTTCTCTTTAGTAATCAGAACCATAAAGTACATTATTTTTCTACAGAACCATGAATATCCAGTGCCCAATTTGCAACGACTTGATTAGTGAAGCTGATAATATTTATGTGACCAAATGTGGACATTTGTTCCACTACACCTGTCTTTGCCAGTGGATAGAAAGGTATTTTGTATTGTTACGAGTTGCAGGACTCAAATTAAAATGCTGTTAGAATTATTATAGAGTTTATTAGAACTATACAAACACGTATAACACACATACAAATATAACCGAACACAGCAAATCCAAACATAATGTAGAAGGTCATAATTCAATAAAATGTGCAAAGTCCGTCAATATTAGATTCCCGAATGTACACACATCACACCTTGATCATGGTTCTCGCTCAACTGCCCCCTCCCTCAATCAGTCCATCGTTTTACACTAAACAAATGCAATTTGCCCATATCATAGTCGACATAATCCGATAGACCTGGTTAATAATGCTCTTGAGCGGCAGTAAACGAGTACAATAGAACAATAGGCTGTTCTCCGCAATAACTAGAAACGTATGCCAATAAATAAGTAAACAAAAGAAGACGATCATAAAAGCATTACAATTACTTCAAATGCCGACAGGTAATAAAATGTGTTTTGTTTCAGATGTGTAGGTGGATTTTTTTTGTCGGGACCTGAGTTGTAACAGTATTTAAAATAGTTGAATTTGGTGATGAACATTCAAATTTTTTATATTTGTATAGGTTTGCATTTGGTCATTGTCTCATCTGATGTTAAGTGATGATGCGGTCTGTGTTAGAGCGTGCTTACTGAGAAGATACCTTTTCACTTGTGACTTGAATACTCCAGGATTATATTTGTCAGGATAGACTAGACTATGCAACAGAAAAGATATAATGAAATGCTTCATCCTGAATGGTGATGTTTGCATTGTGCAAAGGTTGCACATGTTCTTAGAATAGACAAACTACAAAAGAGACCTGTTTGAGTACAGCCAAGTTGTAGGGAAACTGGGTTTAATAGCTTCAGTGGTAGAATGGTCTGTATAATTGCTCACCTAGTTCACTGGAATGTAGCGGGCTGGGGTGTGATTACTATCAAAGTTAATTTGGTAATTTAACCATGTAACACGAACACCTTCTAGTGCATACTTTCTGGTGGTTGTATTTGTCACTTATTAATGACCCTTAAGATCCACATTATAAAGAATATACTCAGTTAATTGTTTGCATTTGGTCCATTTGATACCTGAATGAGGCAAGAAACTTTTTAAAAACCTTTGAATGCAGTTTTACTAACTTTTAAAAATAGAGAAATGTTTCCATTCAGCAAAACATTTTTTTTAATTTTTTTTATTGCAGGAGTTCAGCAGACTGGCAGACGGCCCACTTGATGGAAAGTGGTTACCATCGCCTATGGACATTTGCAACACCAACAGTACTACAAATGCGCTGCCACTCTCTTAAGGGACTGGAGACTGGTCACTAATGCTGGAACACAACTCAAGGTTGTTATAGCGATATACTTTAGACCAGGGGTGGTAGCCATCCAGTCGGGCATACGCCCTACCACCTGGCTGTGGGTTGTTTTGTCGCCTCTTATGACATGCCGGCTGGAAATTGTATTCTTTCTCAGTTCCTGCACGGATTATTATATTATCTGAATGAGTGGGGCAGTAACGTTTAAAATGTCACCCACGACTTTGTCTGTGTTTGCTTGAAAATTCGCAATACGGACACAATTGTGAATCCGCCTCTGTCCGCCTTTTAGTTGCACGGCCGACAATGATGCCTGATATTTGCCCCGCATATGCGTCGACCACACTGCACGCCTCCTCTATAATATTAATAGGATATTATCTAATACTGAGAGTGGGAGTAACACTTTATAAATAACTAGCTGTATAGAATATCAGCTATCTGCCAGTGAAAGTTCCGTAAACAGACAGACAAAAAAGTAAAAAAATGCATTTTCGGAATCTCCTGCTCGGAATTATTTTCACATTTTTTTTTGACATTACAAACAGACACTTCAATATTTTCTTAAGTTGTCGCGACTAGTGTACATATTAGGTTTTAACGGTTTTAAACGCGGTAATTTATTTGACTTTCTATTCTATTCTATTTTTGGTCGGCGATGGCTCCAACGCTTTATGCGCGCGTTGATTTTGCCAATGTCGGAGTGACTGTAAAAATGATCTGTATCCGATCGCCCTACACCTGGGCGATCAGATACTAAATTATAATAATAGCTTTGAGCGGTGAAGAGCGGCAAGAACGTTTTCTGATAACCTGAGGACAACACAAAACAATAATTCTATAAAACTAATTACGTTATAAATAGATATTATTAGTATATAGAAATTTACATAAAATATACACAAATTTACTATGAACAAGAGTTAACAGGTAATTGACATTCACAGGACGATCACATTCTGAAGGTAGTATATCATATATATGGGTGGTAATTTTAGGACAGTGAAAGAATATATGTTCCAGTGTTCCCTCTTCCAAGCCGCACTCGCACAAAGAGTGATCGCGTATTCTTAATTTTGCTAAAAAGGTGGGAGAACATACATGTCCAAGTCGAAGGCGTATTAGGGTAGATGTAATTTTTTTAGGTAAGAATCGGTGGCGGTAAAACCATGGAGTGGAGGGGATGATTGGTTGTAGGGAGCCGTAATATTTACCGACTGACTGACTAGACTGCTGCCATTGTTGATTCCACTGATCATGCATTTCAAGAGACGTATTTGACTTTCATTATTCCGACGTTTCAGCCACTTTTCAGTAGCCGTGATCACGGTAGACAAAGATGTCAAGTGTCAATGACTATTTAATAAAACTACGTTTTAGCTAGCTCTAGAATTATTAGAGCTAGGCATGTTTGCTGAAGAGTTTCTTGCGCCGCTTCTTCTCTTCAAGCCACAACATGTTGCGAAGAGGTGGTAAATTAGATTAAGCTCCCATACAGTAAATAATAACCATAAACAAAATTAAAACTAAATAATTAAAATGAACAAATTGGCGGTAGGCTAAATAAAACTAACAATACTCATTGACACTTGACATCTTTGTCTTCCGTGATCACGGCTACTGAAAAGTGGCCGAAACGTTGGAATTATGAAAATCAAATAAATTACCGCACTCAAAACCGTTAAAATGTAGTTTTATTATTTACTAGCTTCTGCCCGCGATTTCGTCCGCGTGGAATAGTTTAATAAAAAGTAAGTTAAAAAATACCCCCGATTTTGAAACATTCTTCATCGGGGCTCCGCTCCTATTGGTCTTAGCATGATGATAGCCTTCCTCGATAAATGGGCTATCTAACACTGAAAGAATTTTTCAAATCAGACCAGTAGTTCCCGATATTAGCGCGTTCAAGCAAACAAACAAACAAACTCTTCAGCTTTATATATTAGTATAAGATTACAGACACTTCAATTTTATTTATCTCTATACAAAACAACAAATTCTCCTTTCGGAGGCCAACACTAGTTTTGGATCATTGAGCGGCAGCAGTTTAGTTTTATAACCAAAATTTTCAGATCTAAATCCTGTCCACAATGTCGCAACAAAGTGACGGATAAATGCATGTTTCGCCTGTATCCAACAATTTCAAGTGAGAATGCAGGTGATAGTGCAGAAACATTGCTGTCGAAGCTTGACGATGCAAACTTGAAACTGAGGCAGCAAGGAGTCAAAGCTAAAGAAACAGAGGATAAATTGGAAAAGATAACTGAGGAATTGAAGAAAAATGAGTAAGTTATCTTACGTTTTAACGGTTTGAAGCGCCTTTTATCTGCTTTTTTTTTAGTGAAACTTCTTTAGAGTTGTTGTGATTTGAAACTCGATGAAACGAAAAAGCGACACTGAAAGAGATAAACACAAATCTATAGGATGGGATAGGATAGGAACTATAGGATATAGCCAGCGAGAGAAAGAGATACGAGTTTTACATTGTGCAGCACAGATTAGAGAGTTGATAAGACCGATGATTAAACATAGGTCCAATTTGGGCTGAAAGAAAACTGATAATATTTTTTAGACTTAAACAGTGAAAAATTGAAAGTGATACTTAAGAAGTTTCTTTTGAATTATAATATGACGGATGTAGGCTAAAGGAATTATATTTATACTAGCTGACCCGGCAAACTTCGTACCGTCTATACGCAGTTACTAAGGGAAAGCGAAATTGTTTTTTTTTACTATTATTTATATATTTCAAGCATTTTTTTTCACATTTACTCACCTTTTAAACGGTCCCTGGACTTCAACAAATATATCAAAACCAAAATTAGCCAAATCAGTCCAGCCGTTCTCGAGTTTTAGCGAGACTAACGAACAGCAATTGATTTTTATATATAATATTAATAAAAGTTAAGAAGAATTACCTGTGAGTGAGTATATTCTCTAAAATTTCAGTTTTTCTGAAGCAGTATGATTCTGTGAACTGCACACAATCATACTTTTTTTTGTTGCAAATCGTGGTAAAGTTGGATTAGGCTTCCCATAGAGTAAATATAACCGTAAATTAAAATTAAATAATTAAAATGAACAAGTTGGAGGTAGGCTATATAACAACTTAAACACTTGACATCTTAGTCTTTCGTGATCACATCTGACTCTGAATAGAAATTTAAAAAATGCCACACTTCGAACCGTTAAAACGTACTTTTAATTATGTGTCTTAAGCCGAAATTAGACGGATCATCTACATTGAATCAATGCGGTTGATATGTGCAATATTGAAAGGATATGTTGTTTAGTTGGTTTTTAAAAATTGATCTTTTCAAGGCGAAAAAGTTTTAGTCAAGCGGGATCGCGCTGTGACGTCAACCCAGTATCGCGCGACGCGACTTCGCTTCCCGCTGATACTGTTATTTTTTAGTTATTTATCCACTAGGATTGAGAATTAATTTTAAACCCAAAAAATAAATATGAATTTTGCATATAATAGGTCACATAGAATATAGATCATTTATATATAATATTATAAAATTCTAAACGTACATTTAAGCTATTTAAAAAAAAACAGGAATAGACTATATAAATGATATAAATGAGACACAATGCAATTCTTTTTAGATTTTTGTCGTGTGTGTTCGGGATTCACGTAAAAACTACAGGGCCGATTTCGATGCGGTTTTCGCTGATCGACAGCTAATTCTTGCACTTACGTTTTTATTTTGCTGGGAGCGGTTTGTAGGTGTTCGGGTGCGTAAAAAATTAGTTTATTCCTACACAGTTTTCACTAAAACGATAGCTTACATTCTTTTTCAAATACTGAGGTATTTTGTGTCTCGGGAATCCAGCGGGAATTTCAAGTCAAGCGTGAACGAAGTCGCGGGCATTTCCTAGTTATTTTTACTGAATAAACCAGACAATCTGGAAACTTCTACTTTAGTCCGTTCATATGGCCATCTAGTCTATGTGGATGAAATTATACTACTATATGACGCTATACAGTGATATAGTAATACCATAAAACAACCGCCGGACAAAGTTCAGACCTAGGACTTAACTCAAACAACTCGAAGTATTGTTTAATCAGCAATAAATTACTCCGTCTGCCATAAGATTTTTGTGGCGAAGTCAAATACAGTAATGTAAGCATATTAAAAAAAAGACTAAAAATTAGCTGTGGCCGCTATAAACGTAAATGAGACTTGACAACTTTCATAAACTTGTGTAGTATTTAAGTAATATCTGGAAAAATCATGGCGATGTTATTTAGTAACTTTTTTATTTAAGTCAATAGGCGAGTTCCAGTCATAAAAATAGTGTGTATCCCTCTAACTTTGATCTAATGAAGTGAGAAATATTAAAAATATTTTATTTTGTAGAAGTCCAAATATACTTTCAACAATTTTTTTTTGATCGAATCAAATCCCCACATAAATGAGTTCAAGATAATCGAATCCCCACATAATCGAGATCCGGATAATCAAATCCCCACAATCGAGATCCGGATAGTCAAATCCCCACTTAATCGATGTCCGGATAATCGAACCCCCACACAATCGAGGTCCGGATAATCGAAACCCCACACAATCGAGATCCGGATGGTCGAATCTCCGTGTAATCGAGGTCCGGATAATCGAATCCCCACACAATCGAGAACCGGATAATCGAATCCCCACACAATCAAGAACCAGATAATCGAATCCTCACACAATCGAGATCCTCATAGTCGAATCGCCACGTAATCGAGGTCCAGATAATCGAAACCCCACACAATCGAGAACCGGATAGTCGAATCCCCACTAATCGACATTGAATTGGTGACAATTACCTTTGGTTTTTCTCTGTAGTCTAGTTACAATTTAATAAACTTTTCATGTAATTATTATTGTCCTTTCAGAACACTCATTAAATCATATGAAACAAAACTGGTCAATCGTGAATCGGTGATAGGTGGTCTAAAAAAGCAAGTAGAATATCTGCAGGTACAGAATAATGAAACGGAGACACTGAAAGCAGAGAACGAATGTCTTAACAAGAATATACAGATGTTGAATGGGTAAGTGTATTTTTTTTAACTGCGTATAAGACAAACACAAAGAGGGCCCACTTAATGGAAAGTGTTACGTCACGTACATGGAATAATTTATTGCTACATAATTAGCAAGGTTATAACTGAGTAGACCATGTATGTGCCAAAATCTGTCAATACAGAAAACAGAAAACCTCCGGAGATGCATCTACAAATATGTCTAGGTTTTACATAGTTTCATGTAGCAGTTAAGATTTCTGTATATATAGTCTTAAGTTTAACTAGTGGTCGCCCAGTGGTCGAAATGCGACCATAATTAATTATAAGTTGGAACATTATTAAGGTTCTGTTGTCAAAGTTCTATAATCACAGATTTCGCCAAGGCTACACTGTTAATTTGACTTTAACAATGGATTTTGGCGCGAACTGAAAGGAGATGTTGTGCTGTGCAGTTTTATTTTCTAAAAATGTGTAAAGTTACTCTAAAATGAACAATAGTTGTAGGATATTGATAGTTTTTGAGTAGTTATTATGTGTTTTGTGAGAAATGTGCACTGTATAGTCAAATGTGGCCTTTTGAGTTGTCACAAGAACTCCGTTGAATGGCACCAGCTGATAACCTACAGTTCAGCTGTGCTACACATAGCATAAGTTCATTTTAAACAAGTTTCCGACTGAAAGACATAGATTCTATGGTCATGAATAAATTAATAAAAAAAAGACTTTAACAATAAACAAAAGAGTATATATGGGTGTGTGTCAAATACATGGTAGTGTGTGTAATGTTTTTTTTATTGATTTATTGTATTTTTTATGCATAATTAATAAAAAATATTAGCATTCTGCACTCCTTCTCTATATAAACTATAAGTGTGCGAAATTTCATACTCCTTCGTCCGCGCCATTATCGTAAAAAGGGGTACAAAGTTTTTGCTGTGTTTTTTAATTTATGAGCTTTATTTCGACCACAGTACAGGTATTATACGCGACAAAGGTAAACGATGTATGATCCTTATTGTATGCGTAAGCATGGCCCGACGATGTAAGGTGGACTGACTGTGATTGCAGTGTTGGCGGTTCCCCTCTTAGCAGAGCAGAACCGGTTAAACTCCAACAATATAGACTCACCCAAAACTCATGTCTAAACACTGTCCGCCTTTGACTTCAGAAGTATATATCTTGTATATCTTGAAACCAGCTCGATTAATCACTTTCACCAAATTCAGTAATTTTTAGGGCGGCCGCCATTTTAATATACGTTCTTCAACTCCCTGCACTTGCCAAAAATCCATTATTTCTTATATGTCTGTTTATTTACCACTGCAAACGAAATCCGACAACACAATGGCGGCATCCTCGTGAAGTAAGCCATAATTGGGGGGGATAAAGATAAATATGCATACATACCAGTATACAAAAGAGATGGAAATATGCAAGCATCAAGAATATGTGCTGAAGTATGAACAAGAGATAGGGTTACCATGACTCAAAACCATTGTTCGACATTAAATAATAAACAGACAATATAATATAATGTACGAAAAGATGTAACACTAGGAAAAATGTACATTAGATACACAACTAAGAGGCTAGAGCCTAACTCAGCATTAGGCAGCTTGTCCACCGAAGCGGAGAGGAAAAATTAAGCAATAGGATTGCATAAAAATTGCGTCAATGGATAGGCAGCCAATCCTATTGGTTAATATTTCTCCGCGCCGCAGCCTCGCTCCTCTTCAATGGACAGACAGCTTTATGCTGTGACACAGATGAAAGTTATTTATAAAATAAAGTACAACATGGTAAAATAAAAAATGACTACTGTGTGATGTGTTAAGATGGTCTGGAAGATATCGCCGGCGGCGACAAGACCTCCTATTGTATATATATGATTTGATTTCATCTGTGTCTACGACAAAGTGTCGCGTAATGGCACTAAACTATTATTCAAATGGTAACACTAAAAGTTCGTGCAATTTATGTTGTCTTAGAGTGGTAACACCAAAATAAAAAGTCTTCTTGAAAACTCATCCGTGTTGACATTATTCTAAAAATTTAAAAATCTACGTAAATCTAATTAATCGCCGAACCAAGCTTCCTAAATAATGAAGCAAACAATCTGTATATCCAGTAAAGAACTTTCATTCATTCATTTATTTACTCATTCATTCATTGAATGAGACAGTGGAATATTTTCACTTCTGAATTCAGTCAGGTTATAATTTATTCTACTGATAACTTTTATCCGGTAATTGAAAGTCCCTTAGTGTAATAACAATTTGAATGAAGATTTAAGGAAGGGCTCTTACCTTATAACATTTTAAAGGTTACAGAAAGTATTAAACGCAACGAGTGATGAAGTGGAACAAATGCTAAAGGGTTACACAGATGTCAGAACTGTGGCAACGTTTGCAACAGCACTCAAAAGGTAAGTTCGAATTAAAGAGCTACCTATATGGAGTTCTATATCGCTGGCGTAATACCACAATTTTTCAAGATACATTGACAGGATTTACTTCCAACAAATCCATATTACACAAGTCTTAATAAACAAATTGCGAATGTTACTATTGTTCACTAGTTGGTTTACTGAATAAGTACTATTAGACCCAGTTTGTATCAATTAACTGACTGCCATTGCATTATAAATCGTGCCGACGGAACGACGAGACAGTCTGACTTTGACTTTGGTCGGATGCAGAATCTCACTTCGGCTTTGGTCCGATGCACACACTGTATTAGCGCTCTAGGGTGACTAATGTATCGTACGAGAATCATAATTTATAATCAAATGTACTAACTACTAGATCGGCATATTAGTAAAAGAATTAATATGATTCATAAACGAGGCTTCTCTTTTATTCAGACTCACTATTAAATTTGCATTAAAGACTTACAAAAATATGACTCGTGACACATTACTATATCATACTGAACATTCATTTGCCTTGCTATAGGTTAAAATTTGATATAAGCTCCATACAAGTCATGTCAAAATTCAGATGATGAATGGTATGGCAAGAGAATGAATAGTGAGATATAGGAACCGGCCATCAATCAACTGGTAGCTAAATCTCTACCTTAAATAATATATTTGATTTCAACCACAACAAATTCAAGCGAATGATTAACTCAATCAATGTTTATGACTGATCATGAATCCTTGTGGAAAACTATGGATAATATCTTCCTGGAGGCAGTGGATTATGGATGTTCGGTTATCCTATCCGATCTTGTGGGTTTAAGAAATCAAATACAAAGAAAAGTGAAAAATTGCCCATTTATTGTGAAAACTACTGAAGAACAAAGAAGAAATAAAACAAAACATTTTGTTCTTAATTCAATGTTGGTGTTGCCAACACTCCATAATTTTTATAATTTATTCTAATTACTAAAATTATTTTTTTTGTAATTTCGAGTCGCTCCTGTATTAATTCTAATAATATATTAACATATTTTATCGTTTTGTATTTTTATTGCAATCTACTTTATGAATTAAATAAATTTACAATTTCTTTGATACTAACATTGCCGACCTGTGTTCGGGTATTACAGTTTTACACAACTATAATTCGGATCGGAATTTTCGTTTGCGCAGAAAAGTACAGACCGGTTTCCTAGATGTAAGTAATCTAAATTGAACATTATTCGCAAGCGGAAACGGCAGTGTTTCTTACTGTAAATTCTTAGCTCTGTTCCGCTTACACAATTCGTACTGTCGTGCGCTACTAAAATTGGTCTACTGCGCACTTAGGTCCATCTAAGAACGGAAAAGAACACAATTTCAGCACAGCCAGGTGGTGGGGCATTTGCCCAATTGGATGGCTACCACCCCTGATCTATAGTATGCCGCCATAGCAACCTTGAGTTGTGTTTCGTCGTTAGTGGCCAGGTTCCAGTCTCTTTAAGCGAGCAGCAGCGCATCGGTAGCACCTTTATTGTTACAAATGTCCATAGGCGACGGTAACCGCTTTCCATCAGGTGGGCCGTCAGCTTGACTGCTGAGCTCATAGTCTAAAAAAAATGTACTTCGGGAGGAATTATAACTGTACTTAATAGATTATTCTCTTTTCCCCAGAGCTTTGACTGAATCAGAGTCGAAGAAAATCGAGTTAAGAAACCGTTTACAAGGCATTAAAGAGGAACTGGGAGTATATAGGAAAAAATACGCCGAACTAGTCATTTCTTCTACGTAAGTACACTACTTCCAGTCTTCTAGCTACATACACAGATAAATTTTTCGAAGTGGGCGTCTGTGGCCAAATTTAAAACTATAAGGAACTAGCTGATACCCGCCCGCTTCGCGTGCCGTAAGATTCGTCCTTAGCTGACCTCTACTTGGCGAAAGGAAGGTCCATGCCAAATTTCAAGTCTATAGGTATTATAGTTCCTGACATATCGTGATGAGTCACTATATACGTGGATTTCAATTATATATATTTAGATAACAAAAAATACTCAAAGGTCATGAGACTAGACCGATTGTGACGAGAACTGAAACGGGAATCATTAAATCAATAACCCTGTACTCTGATTTTTAATTACCTGGACTAAAATGACAGCTGCGATCGACTTTTTGAAGTGATAACTTCTTATGGGAGGGTATACCGCTTCGTTACGTAACGCGTTCCGGCGCAAGTCTGTTTGGCTTCCCTTTCTCTCACGCATACGGCAGCGGTAGGTGGGCTCCTCCTCTCTCACTGTAACCCACGCGCTATATACATAAAATTTAAGTAATAACCTAATCTTTTCTCAAGTTTGTACTCAAGTGTCAACAATTTCAATATTAAATAGTTCAACTTGGATTAGTTTAAGTTATCACTTCTGTCGGGCGTCCCGAGACGCACACGTGTTTCTATTATAATAATAAGATTTTCTATTGACACCAAAGTTAAATTTACATTTTGTCTTAAAATTAAGACTGAGTACTAACACCTAAACTAGGCCAAGGTCTCCTAGGTGTTAGTCCCTTCCAGCGACTTAGAACTATGACGTGAGAATGTAAAAAATTAAATACAAGTATTCAAAAACAAAAGCTTACAAAGAGAAATAATTTAAAAGGTACATTCAAATTATTTTAAAGCGAGTGAGAAGTACATATGTCTATAATTATCAATAGAACGAAAACACTGCATAGGAACATTTACGATTTTAATGATTTTATTTGTAGCAAAAAGAGTAGTTTTAGGTTTTGGTTTAATTTTATACTTATTATGTGGTTGATTTTTCATATTAAAATTATATTAATTTGTATTTGTAATAATAAATAGTTTTATACCAATAAACATATAGTTATTTCAAATTAATTTTTAGTTTCGTAAATTTAATATTTTATTTTATATTTTATAAGCTAGAAGTTGTATATGTATTTAATTTTATATTATAATTACATTTAATCTGTTTGTTTGTATGTGAATGTTGGTTTATGTGTGTAAGTACTTGCAATTGAGTATTTTGGTATTCAAATATAGTCAACTCTTCTGTAGTTAACAAAACTGCTTTTTAACGGTTTTAAGCGCGGTATTTTATGGTATTTTTATTATGGAGTTATTTTTTGTATTAACACAATTTAAGAACTATAAATAGATTTTTTGTTTCCTCATAGTTTTACAATTAAGCCTATTTAGAGAATAAAGGTCGAGTATTTTGTTTAATTTATTGTACAAATGGTACAAAATGGTAACGCCATCTGGCGGTAACCGTCATCCTCCCCCCAATCCTTCCTCACCCCCGCGCATACCCCGCTCGCTGGCACCTACTGCCGAGTGTGTAAATCGATCCGGCTCTGAACGCACGCTATTGTGAAGCTAAGGGAGATCAGACCACAGCCGGCCAGGAAGCCTTCAACACCTGTCCGAACAGGTAACCTAGATCAATCAATCAATCAATATCTTTATTTGCAAGAATATAGTTTATACAGGTGTTATACAATTGTAGATGCACGGTACATTCTACCACATAGTGGTGTACAAAATGAATTAAAAATTAAAATTGAATTTACATAAATATTCTAATAAAAAAAAAATGTTGATTAAGCTTTGGTTAACAAATAGATCACTAAGATTTTCCATATAGATAATAACGACAAGCAATTTTTTTAAGAAATTCATCTACAGTATAGAAACACTCCTTGATCAGCCACATTTTTAAGACTACAGTGAATTTTCTTGAGGGTACATTTATAATATCAGTTGGCAAAGGGTTATAAATAAGAGCAGACATGTATATACAGTTCCTTCTAAAGAGATCCAGAGAAGGCACAGGCATCTTTAATTTTACTTGCGTCACAAATCACGCGTTAATATTGTCCCCATCCCATCCCACATTTAACAAAGACGTTTGCCGCCCAATATAGTCCATTAGCCGTCGCGCCAATAAATGTGTTTTGTACAAGTTGAGTTTGTTTTAACCACTGTGATTCGAATCCTACACGATTTCTATAGAAATACTATAGGATTCAACTCACAATGGTGAGTTGCACCAAGCTTGCAACAGAAAAAATAAGGTCGATCGCAACTGTCATTTTAGTCCAGGTAATTAAAAATCCAGAGTATAGTTGGGAATCGAATCGGTTGATTTTGAAAAAAGCACATACACAACCCTCCCCTTACTTTTATATTTGACATTAATTCACAGTACTTGATTTAGGTGGGCCGGCTGCCTATTTTCAGCTTCCCAATAAAAAAAATATTGATAGATAGATAGATAGATAACACATTATGCACCAATACAAAAATGAACTTGAAGACTAAAATTATATCTAGTTATGTACAAAGGGCGGTCTTATCGCTAAAAAAGCGATCTCTTCCAGACAACCCCAGGAATGAATTGAGATGATAATGGCGATGGTGGTATACGTAACATATAGTACGAACTACTTATACTTTTTAATAATTGTTGCGGAGATAACTCTTGGAATGATAAGCTTTTTGTGGCAAATAAATGTGTTTAATGGAGAAATGGAAAAACATGTAATTTTTTAGTATGTGGCAGACAGAATCTAATTTTTGACAAGTCAACTTCAAAATAATTAAAAAACATATCTAAAAAGTTGCAGATAAAAGGAGTTCGCAACAATAATAAACCCAAAATTGATATCTCTCTCTCTCTCTCTCTCTATACATATAATAAAACTGTAGAGGTTGAATTTCTGTACAATGAAAAAAATGCTAAAAACCGAGTCAGGGGGATGTAAGAAGTGAAATAGAACAAATTTAATTTTTTTGTTTCTCTGTCTGTTTGTACCGGCTAATCTCCGAAACGACTGGACCGATTTAAATGAAATTTTGTATGGTAGTAGCTTATATCCCTGGTCAACATATAGGATACTTTTGATCCCGAAAAATTAGAGTTCCCGTGGGATAGTTAAAAAACTTTCTACGCGGACGAAGTCGCGGGCAGAAGCTAGTAAATATATATATATATATATATGCAGAAATTTTATATATTACATAGATATATACTTAATATACATATCTACAAAATATATAAATGTTTATAGATGAATTTAAATATCGCTAGCGATTTTGTTTTGTCTTTTAACATGAAAGGGAAAATACCTCATTCTTCGAAATAAATTAAATACTCACTGTACGCAGGCTAAGGTGACCGCTCAACAAACGAGAGGACTATAACAGCTGTGAAAAAAAGTCTTTTCCATTTTCAGAAAGTATCGAGATAGCTTAATATATGTATTGCGTAAATATGAAGCTCTTCAAAAGAGCCAAAACCCCCAGCAAAAGAAGGATAATGTTATTTGTATTGACAGTGATGAAGAAATAATTGCACCAAATACAATTGATTTGTCAAAATATAAGATCAATGACAGTAAAAATAATAATGTGGTAAGTGTACAGAGGTTAGTTAGGTTTAGTGTGCCATAGCTTGTGTCTGATTGTGGCCAAAAGAAACCAGTAGACAGTCGTCACGTCTATCATCCCTCAGTCCGCCTTTACATCTTACAGCCATTTTCAACAGAAAATATGTATTGAGTAACAAATCGAACCGAGTGCATTCATACTTTTTTACTTTATGCTTTTGACGGCCTCTGTGGTTTAGTGGTATAATCCCACCGAGTGCATTCGTACCTTGTTTACTTTATACTTTTGAAGGCCTCTGTGGTTTAGTGGTATAATCCCACCGAGTGCATTTGTACTTTGTTTACTTTATACTTTTGAAGGCCTCTGTGGTTTAGTGGTATAATCCCACCGAGTGCATTCGTACTTTGTTTACTTTATAGTTTTGAAGGCCTCTGTGGTTTAGTGGTATAATCCCACTGAGTGCATTCGTACTTTGTTTACTTTATACTTTTGAAGGCCTCTGTGGTTTAGTGGTATAATCCCATCGAGTGTATTTTTACTTTTGAAGGCCTCTGTGGTTTAGTGTTATAATTCCACAGAATGCATTCGTACTTTTTTTTACTTCATTCTTTTGACGGCTATCCGGATGTACTCGGTCCGAGTGTACTCGGTCCGAGCGTACTCGGATCGTGTCAACGCGACATTACAAGTATGGACACTGCTTTCAGGAAGCAATGGTCAACTCAATTGAAAATTCCGATTCACCATATTTGAGTTTGAAACAGAGCAGTTTGGCATTGACTGCATTGCAGAGAAAACAAAAACCTGATTTGGACAAAATTAAGGTAACATACAAGAATTAAAAATGGGGAGTCTCTTACTCTGAACTGAGACGGAATGGCGGTTTTCACACATCTGTTATCTCCTCATGCCCGATTCCCTCACAACTTTTTTTACCTAATGTGCACTTTGTTGCAATTATCACATGCTAACTATGAAGGTAAAACAGGGTGATGAAACCTGCTCATCGAGACAACCGACATTTCAAACCCGCCAATCCGCTTTGGACAAGCGTGACGGGTATACCCGTCCATTGCCCTGTAAATGGGAAACCTGAGCCCAGCGGTGGGCATAAGCATTCCACAACTGGGCTCGGGTCTCGGAATGTTATTATTTTACTATACAGAAACTAGCGCGACTGGCAGACATTGTTCTGCTCTAAAAAAATAAAAATGTATAACCCGATTGCAGCGCCGCCTACCCGGTCTAATAATTGTGAATCTAAATCATTCCGGACTCGCTTTAACAAACACAAAAATATTATCAAAATACTATAACTCGATTCCAGCACCACCTACTGGTTCCAATTGTGAATCTATAGACCATCCGGGGACCAATCGAACACACAAAAAAATTCATCAAAACCGGTCCAAGGGTTTTAGAGGAAGCTCAGTGACATACACACGAACAGAAGAATTTGATATATACTAGTAGTCGCCCGTGGTCGAAATTCGACCATAACAATTAAATTCAAAGACTATACTTCTATAATCACAGATTTCGCCAAGGCTACGCAAGAGTATATATGTGTGTGTGTGTCAAATACATGGTAGTGTGTGTAATGTTTTTGAAGTGAAACTTCTATATAGACGGGGGCGTATTAGGATTTTTTCTGTCACGGAAAAGCATGTATAATTTTAGAGTAGACTGTGGAATTTTTTTGGTTCCAGATCGAATTCAGTTTTTTTGTTTGATAAACTAAAATATGTTTAAATAGAAAATGCATTCATTAAAATTTACCTAACCTAACCAAATCATAATTTGCAGTAAACCTGCGAAAAATCGAAATGTGTGTTGGGACATATAGTAGAAGTGAAACTTCAATGAACAAGTGGACAAACGAATTGCAACAAAATTTTAACTTGAAGTTTTACAGTCAGATTGTTAATGTACTTGTTCCAATTTAAAAACTAGCCTGTAAAACTTCAAGTTAAAATTTTGTTGCAATTCGTTTTTCCACCTGTCAGTTGACTTTTCACTTCTACTATGTGTCCCAGCACACATTTCTATTTTTTTAAATTGTTTTAATGTTTTTTTTATGTACAATTTTTTTTAAATATTATCACTCATCGCTTCTTCTCTATATAAACAATAAATATGCGAAATTACATACTCCTCCGTCCACACAATTTTCGTAAAAAGGGGTACAAAGTTTTGCTTCACGCGTTAATATATAGATATATTAAAATACTTATATTTCAGCCATCAGAACGTATGATAATTCCAAACAGCATATTTAATAAGAAAGAGCCGCTACAAGTTGCCACCTCAGAAACATTGAAAATGTCCCAGCCTGGCACATCATATGACGGACTTGGGGGTCATTCGAAATTGGATACCTTCCCGGAAAGAACTGAGAAGCCCTTAAATAGTCGCATACCCAAAGTAACAGGAAAGCATAAACTAAAACGTCCTAACAGCAGCCGGAGTCAGGATATTGGTGAAATGATAAAGAAAAATAAAAAATGAATTATTCACCAACTATATTTATTGTCTATGATACAGGGATAGTGTCTAAATACTCGTGTAAATGTAGACTGGAGAGATTACGACGGAAAATTGAAGCATGATGTACATTGTGCAATTTTGTATTTTGAAAATAAAGCTGATTTAGTAAAGGTTACTTGTTCAGTGTTCCGCTCGCGTATTACCACGTTTTTAAATTTGAAAGAAATTACCACAAATTAATCAGAATTACACAAATAATAACAAAATTAGGGGCCATCCACAAATTACGTCATACGTTAGAGGGTGAAGTGTGACAAGGGGTGGGTCCTAAAATTCGTGACGTCATGTTTCAAAATCTAATATATTTAAGCTTTACAACACGAAATTTGAACTATTAACAAAAAAACTCAAAATATTTGTAACTCTATTATGTACATAATGGCAAAATAGAGTACAAAATCATGTTATCATCATGTATGTTTACTTTAATAATAATGACTATAACTTTGTTATCAAGAGCTTTAACACCTTGTGATAGTTAACAGAACAATTATTTGATTAAAAGAAGCTAAACTAACTATTACAAACCCAACATGTCGGCTGTTCTTTTATATAAAATATAATTACAACGAAAACATTTTTGCTTCACATTCCACTAGACATCCTTGGTAAACTTTAAAAATAACTGCTCACGTGAAATTTGCTATTGTTACATGCATATTTTGTTTCTTTAGCGGATTTTAGACTCGGACCAACGTTAAAATTAAAATAACATGTATAAATTCCCTTTGTTTGTGATTTATTTTTTATTTAGGTTTATGGCTTGGCAGCTAGGCCTTTAAGCCAGATCTTAGAATAAAATGTAGTTTCTTCATTTGCTTAAGCCTATGTGTAGCACAGCTGAACTGTAGGTTATCAGCTGGTGCCATTCAACGGAGTTCTTGTGACAACTCAAAAGGCCAATTCGACTATACAGTTCACATTTCTCACAAAACACATAATTGCTACTCAAAAACTATCAATATCCTACAACTATTGTTCATTTTAGAGTAATTTTACACATTTTTAGAAAATAAAACTGCACAGCACAACGTCTCCTTTCAGTTCCCGCCAAAAACTCTTGTTTATGATTCACTGACCTTGACTACAGATAAAATAGAATATTGCCAGAAGGCAAAAAAAGTTCTCGTTCTAGACGTTATGGTCAGGTTATATGTGCATAGTGTTTAAATTATTAAAAAACTAATTTAAATGGAAATAAAACTAATTAACTGGTACTGGTGGAACTGCTCTTTTAATTTAATAATTTCTTGGCAAAATATGTAATCTCACACTAAGGGAGGGAGGAGTCTCACGAATGTGACCATCTGTGACAAGGACGGGGGAGGGGCCAAAAGTCATGATATTCGTGTGACGTAATTTGTGGATGGCTCCTTGTGTATGGTTCAGTGATAATATCTAAATATTCGTGAAAATGTAGACTGAAAAGATACTGACGGAAAATTGAAGCATCATTCGTAAATGTCTATATAAAGTTTAGTTTCTTAACCAAAAGCCCCAAAATTTGTGGCTTTTGCTGTTGGAACTCTGCGGTCATGGAGTCCGGAAGCTTACCGCCTATATCGAAATCTATAATCTCGGTTGATATCTCACGCGACCAGAAGACTAACCCGTATTTTGAGCAACGCATAAGCGTTGCCGTTCGGAATGGTAACGCGGCCAACGTTCCCAAGTCACGGTGATTTGGGACCTATTTATTGTTTGTAAGACTTTTTTAGTTAAGCTGTAGGCTATATTTGTATATTTTATTTTTTCAGTTTTGAAAGTTAACTTTTATCGTAAATATTGTTACGAGTTAC